>PDGT01000050.1:2430686-2446375 GCA_003671415.1 Megathymus violae | reverse complement strand
CAGTCCATTTTGTTGTATGGTGTTACTGCTGCAATGCTTATTATTATTGTTATTATTATTTTGTTTTTCTTGTTACACTTATATAGCAAATAAAGTTTCTTTCTTTCTTTCTTTCTTTCTAAATGATTTTGAATTGGAATTTGTCATTGACGCAGACTCAATGTGAGAATAAAAAATTCCATAAGGTTAAATACAGTCCCCTGTTTCCATAAAATAATGCACAAATTTCTAATGTAATTAAAAAAAAAACATGCGAATTGATGTGTGATTGACATTTTTGTTTTAGAATTGTTGCATAATGTTGTCATGATAAAAAATATAAATTGAGATGATATGCTATAAAATACTATAATATGCTATACAATTTTAGATTGCCCTTTCGTTTCGACAATACGCTAATGACAATTGGGCCTAATTGGTCAGAGGCTTAAAGATTCACATAAATATATTTATGAAACGCTTTACACCCGACGGCTTTGTTTAAGTCTATCGTTTGATGATACAATCAAGCAACTGCTGGCGTTATAAGTTGTTGGATGGGCGGTCGGTAGTGACAAAATTTCTTGAATGCTTCCGTGAGACAACACGTTAAGCCTCGAGTCTCAGTTTTTACCGATAATCAGCGATCGTTGAGCTATGCGGCAGATATTCGAGTACCATGAGAACATTAGGTTAAATTGGCCACAAACTACTCCACTGATCCGCATTGGATCAACTTAGTGGAGATTATTCTTGGTTTTCTAATGGCTTCAAGTAATTGTATTCATGGTGATAGGTACTAATCCCGAAAATTGATATGAAATACTTCGAATTGTTACATATCGCTGGTCCTAATATCATTAAAATAAATGTGTTTTCGTTAAATCAACTTTTGACTAAATTAATAAATGTAGCGGAGATCCTATTGTAAAAATTCATTTCACTGTTACTAATATTCACTATCAGATTATGTTATTCATAATTATTGTATTGTAATTATTATTATTGTTATTCATTATTTACACATCGTTAAAATGGGTGGCAAGTTGGTTAATTATGATTTTCTGAGCCCTGTTAATGTGAACAAATTTTTGTTATTTTTCTTAAGAAGATATAAATTCGCATTTAATAAATATGCGTCAACGTGGTCAGACAAATTCCAAGTACGCAATTTTATGCGCCGCTAAGTAAATTACCATCTAAATTGTTTTTCTGCGTATTTACATAACAAAGACACGCTGGTCCCATGTTGGTGGACAATAAATAAGAAAATAGGGCCCTTCAACTTATATTTATGTTTATATGGGCCTATTCATTATGCATGATAAACTCTCAATCCACAGGGTGTAAAATCTTCATCCACCCTTCAGACAAAGTACCCAACTTAAGGTGCACGTTGTTGACTAACGAATAGGCATCAGATTATTTCTTTTAGAGGTCGCTGAACCATACTACTTGGCTTGACCCTACGATGCTCGTGTAATGTTCTTTATTAGCTGGAATCCGCTCATCTAAAATTAACTCTAAATTCTTTTAATTCATTTCAGAGTAATTGGTGAAGGTTTCAGTTACTAAATAGATTCATCGTTGCTTTTTTTAACATAGAGCCATCGAGACACCCCTCATGGTACAGACGTACTTGGGCGGCGGTAATACCTTACTGTTTTGTGTCCCGTTTATTTGTTTGATGTCTATACGCTTTTGTAGTATTAACAAGTTATTGAACCAATAGCATATCTGGTATAATATTATTATTTTTATAATGTGTAAAACACCAGGTCATAAATATATTATTGTCATTGTCATCGATACCGAGTACGCGTGCGAATTTTTGATGATTCTGGTATATGGACGTGGTTAAAAATTAAATTGAATAATACACAAACGCGCGCACTCATACATACATACACACACATATATGTATTTAGTTATTATAGTTACTATTAAGTATGTGAAATCACATTAGTCAACCTCACCTACGTTCCTTAATTACGGTAGGACACAAATTGTCGATCTTTTTATGTTTGCTTATTTTATTACGGCCGAGTCCTATGGCTTACCTATAGGTAGGTTGGTTGATATGTTACTACTGGTTAAAATAATATACTGCAGTGGCTGTAACTGCATATTTGCATTTCAATAGACAAAAATATATTTCATTTTCATCCATGATGTTGAATGTCTTCAGACCCGCGGACCAAATACATACCTAAGAATAAGTAAGGTTATACAAACAATAAATTATTATCCAGTAACGAGGGATAGATAGGGTAGATAAGAATATATAGGTTATAGGATTCGGCCGTTAGTGTTTAATCGATTACGTGACAGGCCAGAAATTTTCACATCTATAGATGCAGAGCGTTTACAGTTCAATGACTTGAGTCAATTAAATAATCAACATAGTTGTCAGATAGCCGAGTATTTGCACAATGACATTGTCTACTAGCTTCTCTAAACTACAATATTGTAATGGAGCAGGATCTACGGCTCTTCAGCTGCCTCAGTGCAATCATCGCTATAAACTATAATATCCACTGTTGGGTTTGGGTTTCCTCTTATAAGGCCTTGGGTCGAGAGGGGAGAAGGCACAACACACTGGTCAAATACAAATTAACACCTTCGAGAACATCATGTGAAACTGTCAGAATGAAGATTTTCTTTTGATTAATTATCGGATAATATTTTTTTAATACACACATAGATGAAAAATTGAAGAGGTAAGCGCTGTATTCGAACTCAAGTCACTTTTATTACTGGCGATAGGATTTTTCAAAAGAGGTCGATATAAAAAATATACGACAAATGTTATGCGTCGTTGTGATTTATGCTATGATAAAATAAAACAATACGATATTTATAAACAATTTTATTGATATTAATATTACTTATTATTTACAACATTTATATTTAAGATCCTTAATTGGGAAAGTAATTTATACATCACGAGTCATAGATTATACTCTACCAGGACACCACATGGTCTAACATAACTTATTATAATTATGTACATAACACTTTCCTAAAACTAAATAACGCTTATATAATGAATTAATTTAGCCTTAATATGTCTTAAACAAAAAAATATTAACTGATTATTGTTATAATATATTTCAATTCGAATTTCAAAGCATGCAATCTGGAAAAGTAAAGTATCGTGTAATTAAAAAATATGATAATAAAAACGCCGTTTACTAAATAAAGTATGGTATTTGTCCATTGCTAGTTATTGTTGGAATATAAACGCGATTCAGTTCTAATAATTAATTATACACCTCACAACAAATATACAATATACAGTTGTTATAGACGCTGTGCAGATGTTACAACAGCACGGATTATTCAATAAAACTGATACCTTTTCTGATATTTACACTTACACAGTTTTTTATACAATATTATTGATATGTCGGTAGGTAATAAATAGTTTTTACATAACTGTACTCGGAAGTAAATGAGTATCATTAAATTATCATGAATCTATTGATACAGTTAAAATTATGATTTTTAAAAGGTACCTTAATCGAGCTGGTTTCTATAATTATGTCAATACACTACCAACTATAATATACCTAACTATATGAAGAAAATATTGCATCATAATTTATAAGTTTCTTCATAATTTATAGGTTCACCTTATTACTATTTCTACATCGTATAAACATATTTATTTCTTCTACCGGTCGTAAATGATTTTTTAGGCTCAACTACATAACGTGAGGCGTAATCTGGTGTGTGATTTATTACATATATTTTATGGAGGTATATAGCAGGTAATTATATAGAGCTGTGTTTAAGATTATTTACACGCAGTTGTAATGTGAATACGTCATTATGTGTATTGTTTATACGGTATTCTACAGTATATATTGTTGTATGAATGAATGTCCAAACCATGGAATAGTATACAAACTAGACTACAAATATAAATAGAATATGTGGTACCCAAGAAATTTTGTTAAATTGCCCGTGGCATCACCTTTTAGATTGTATGACCTGACACATACGTTCACTATTTTATTAAATTTGCTTTATACGTTCAGACAAACGCCATATTACGCGTCACACCACGCCTCGTGTCACTTTGGTGAACTCTGAGAATTTAGTAATCGAAATTTTATGCTTTAACAATAGGCCACATGAATGACTAAGTGAATAACATAAAAGCAGTTGTTTATATATCCTATACTATCGCAATGATGCAAATAGCTAATACTATGTTGTGCTATTATATTTACAATATAATTTACATTCTGTTATTTTATAACAGATCAGAAAGGAATAAAATAAATAATAGTGACAATAGTATCCACTCAATTGTTTTCTATGACAGCATGGGAAATTTTGATACCATAGATATTATCTTTCTCTTTTAACTGACCAAAAAAAGTTGATATCAATTTGCCTAGCGTGCGGCCGAAAACGGCAAATATTTTAGATGAATTAAAATTATTACTTTTATGACAATGAGCAACACAGAAGAGAAACAACAAACAAACATAACAACATAACATTGTTATTTTTTATGGTGGTCATAATTTAAGCAATTTTTTTAAACATGTCTTTAGAAACTACAATTAAAACACATTATAAATGTAATTATTTTTTTTTGACTTTTCGTTGTAGTTATAAATTAAGATTATAATAGCTTTATAAATAACCATATTGCAGTAAAACTATGACACTTTTGTGTCATATAACTACGCCGTCGTCATTTCGCTGAAAGCCAAACGATGTCAAAGTTGTTTTCATAAACAATATCAAATGGTACCTCATACTAATCGTTCTATGGTTTTCTCTTATAACGTACTCGGAACGTGGTTTTCTACCATTACAAAAAAAATGTGAAGCTTCTCTAGCATAAATTATTATTTCTTAATGATAAGAATAAAACTAAAATTATACTTCCGATTATAGTAATAAAAAATAAAAGTACCTACTTTAGGACCTTGGCCTTGCGAGCCTATCCAGGTCTTGCTTAATAACATGACAAACTCCTGCTCCGTCATCCATAGTTCTTTTTGACATATCATTCCAAAACCATGCTTAAATGTGTCTTAAAATCGAACGCAGACTCAGAAGATGGAAGTCGGGTCTAACTTAAACATCAAAAGTTCACAGGTATATCAAAATACCCACATAGTTATTATTGAGAGCTCTTGTGTTGAGATGTGAATTATTCAATTAAAAAGTTTGTTTTATATGTAAAAACATTTTCAGCAAACACAGTGGATCGTGTATTCCACGAGTTACGAACTCGTTTGAATTTGGAATAGCGGTTGCAGTCCGGTTTTTTCATTTCAAACACAAAAGATGGGCCGTGTTTTTGTGGGTAGCAGCACTACAGATTCGCTACGAACAACTTGATTAAGTTTTGAATGACTACGCTGGCCAGTTGGATATTCAAAAAATGTTACATACTTCGTTTTGTGCAGTGCATGCGCATCCCCATCAAGTCTTTAAATTATAAGCATTCTTGATATTTTTATCAGTATTCTATTGTATTGCATAGTTGTTACTTGTAAAATTAACACTTTTGAATTTAAAAGAAATTTCAAGAATTCATTGTCGCAAGTCTTGATTGTTGTATAATTTTAAAATACATATTTTACGTAGACCAATTATAGATATGCTGTATTATTAGGAAGACAATTGTTTTGCTTTTAGAACTATTCATAAATTCCATGTAAGTATATAATTTATCATAACGATATCAGAAGTATTATAACTAAATCTACGAGAATCAAGTTACCAGTATCACTTTTTTTGGCTTAGTACTTTTTATATCCATCGCAGTTACATTATTACCTTTAAAAGTTACAAAGGAATATTATTCTTAGTTTAGTCTACTCGATATTTATTAGCATCTTATAATAATTTTACTTAATCGTAAATTGACACTGACTGAATTAATGTATTGTTCGTATCTTATCATCTTCTATTTAGAATTAGGGAAACACAGTTATTGTTATGAGTTATAATAAGGTTGATAGTTTTTAAACAAATATCTATATAACATTTAAAATATGGTAACACTGAAATAACGGCAAGAGTGGGGAGGGGTAATGCTTGATCGGCCTTCGATCCCGTTGATTCCGCAGTCGGCAGCCAGTGGTTATCGAGAACGGACTGCTCGATCACATTTTGCATGGTATCTGTATAACGAATGTAACAAAAAAAAATAACGTTAACAATGTACAATATAATACTCAACATTATATCAAAATTGTAACTTACCATATGTTGTTACATCTGGCGTGAAAAACTTTTGTTCCGCCGGTTGTAAAGGAACCACGAAATCTAAAACCGAATAATTATTTACATTTTATTTAATGTACATACTAAAAAGTAATTTAGTATTATTGGATTCTATTTTGACTCCAACCTTCTTAGTCGCGCATAGTGCATCCTTCTGAACAACGGCCAATTGCTACTGATTAGTATTCTTGAAGATCGAAAGGCTCTGTACTATAAAATTAAATTCTGACGGTGCATGGTAATAGGGATCTTTACTCAACTATGAAATTTTTTCTATAGTTGAATTACCGGAGAGTCTATTAATATATTTATAAGCTGGCGGTGGTGATTACTTGCCATCAGGTAATTCCTCTCCTAGTATATGGGCTGATGATATTGAAACAGCTATTCCATTTTAACTGCAAACATTATTATATTTTCTTCATTTTAAAATGCTTTATAAGTATAATAAAAGTGAATAAATATAATGTTAATATTTTCACAGCTACCTTTATAACCTTCAAATATTGGAAACTTACGATGTGGCGTAGTAAACTCCGTTGTTGTCGGTGCGGGGGTCGTTGTAGTTGTTGTCGTAGTTGTCGTCGTCGTTGTCGTAGTGGTCGTCGTCGTTGTAATTTTTATTTCTGTGACAAAACAAATATTAATATTTAAACATCGTCACACTTCGCGCTGAATATTACTTAAATAAAAAAAAAACGTATGAAACTGTATTTTAACTTGTTTTATGTAAAACAAGTAATATAAAATAATAAGTCAATTCTTATTTAGGTTAAAGAAATTTATTTTAGTTACTTTTTATTAAACAGTTACAATTAATATAATTGTGTATGTATACATTTATAGCTTGCTAAGAATCTTATGTAACAGATACTTTTTTCACCCATACAAAATTAAAATTAATTAATTGCATTTAATCATTTAATTCAAATTTGATATCGAACAAGATATATATATATTGTATATAGTAAACTAATAGTAGGAATTTAAATGTGAAGGATCTTCATTTTTATTAGTGGAAACCATCGTGCTCTTACGTCCCTTGTCAGAATTCCGGAAATTAATTGACATTAATGCCGATTTTCTCAATGCACCTTGTTGTTGTTTTTTTACGTAATTGTATATCAGGTTTATATAAGTAGATAAACCTTTGTGTAGATACAAATAATACTCGTTGAACACTTTCTTACCATACAATCGCAAAGTTCCTTCCGCTTTACCAATAGTATTGGTTGAGACGCAGGTGTAAGTACCAGTATCTTCACTATTAAACTCTGATACAGTGAGTATTGTTCGTATCTGGTACGCCGAGATACGAAGTTCTTGAATTTCATGCTTGCCTCTGAAACAAAGGATTAACATTACTAAAAAGGATTATGGTGAAAATAAAAAAGAAATAATTATAGGAAAATAAATTTCGAAGGAATAAAATTGTGCCAAATATATCATAATAGTAATATTGATAACATTTCTGCGTTAGAAAGGAAAGACAAAGTTTGGTATTATCAGAAAACTATTGTTTCTATTTATAAATAGAAATTTAAATTAGTATTATGGCGATTTTCATAAAAATAATCTTGTATAAATTTGTTAAAAAAAGCTTCTTGAATATGTGAATTATTTAAATGAATAAAAAATTTAGTTGTAAAAATTAAATCACTATTTGGTATATTATTGTCAATAAGAATGAGTATGAATTGAATAATATGAAATACACATTATGAGAAACACTGTTGTTTCTAAATCCGCGAAACTTAAAATACCCTATCAAAAACTGTGTATTCATTTTTTTTATTCGTAAGTATACATATTATTTTTATTTTACAATTTATCTTACGTCTATCTTCCAAATATCATCTATGTAGTGTCAATAGTAAAATGCCTATAGCATATGGGCGGTACGAAATTATGAAGGTTCCATTTTGGTTACAGAACCTTTAAAACCTTCATTGTACACTTACCCAAAAAAAAGGTACAAGTATTGTAAACCAATCACGTTATAAATCTCTATTGCAACAGAATATATGATACGATTAAATATGGAATAATCTCCAAAACAACTTCAACTTGCCAAATTTAAAATGAACCAGATCTAACAAAACGTATGTATTATTCATCGAGGCCATTCCCAAAGGCTAAAGTGTCATAATGTGTGTAACACCAAACCATACTGGCTTGTTGCCATTGACAAGGAGAAGCTTCGAAGCGATGATCAATAGGTATTTTTTTATTTCTTAGTTCAATTTTGTCACATCCGCAGTTCAATTTATTTAGTTAGTATTTAATACTCATAGTTGAACTTTTTATGTATAAGTCTAAAAGTGTGCTTATTATCGTTTTATTTTTTTCAGTGACATTGTAATTGGTACTCATGATTATTGTTAAGTTCAGGCGTTGTCTGCTGAGCGGTTTTGATCTTTTTGTGTCTCTGAGCCATGTAATTGAGTCGAATTCGTTCAGAAAAGCCAGATACGATTGAAATTTTTATTAAAAATCTTCCTGATCCCTATAATATGATTTCATAATGAAACGCTTTGGAGTCTATATTATTATGATAAAGACACAGTGCGAATTTTGTGATTTTGTGTTTTCGCTGAGGGTAATATTCAGAACCGCGGAGCCGATTTGAAAAGTTCTTTTGCCATTTGAATGATACAATATTCCGGATGGGCAATAGCCTACTATTGTGCATCATGCATAAATATAATTAAATGTTCAATTCGAACAATGTTGAAACGGGCCGCTAGTATTAAATAAGATAAAGGAAAAAACGTGAAAGAAATTTAAAATGTCTAAACGAAATGCAAATATGCACGTGATTTGTCGAGCAGAAAGCGTTTTGTAGCGTTCATTTACGTTACCGATAATTTTTACTATTAACTGTATATTTCCAACTTTATTAGTAAAATATCTCGTTCCGCGAGTTCAATCATCACTACTTTATCAAGTTTATATAGTATCATATTTTTATGTATACCAAAAGCCGATAGTTGTAAATTCGTCTGTTTTTGTATTTTTTTTAACCTAGATACGACATAGATGTTTAGAAAAACAACTGTAAAAAAATAGAAATAAATCGGCAGTCCTACAAGCCAAAAGATTGCACATTCGTTTTCGTTAGTTGCCAAAACATTGCCAAAACTGTTCGGTATTGGTGATTTAGCGCTTTGTAAGGCCCGGGTTTTATCTTCATTGAAAAAATTAGCAAGCAAAAAAAAATTTTTATTTGCGGAAAAGTAGATACTTATGTCATTTTCTCAACTTTTCTTTTTATACATATATATTTTGAACCTAATAGTTTAATTTTACAGGAAACTAAGTTTCCATATGTACTGCTATCGCTTTAAAAATTAAAAAAAATCTTGGATGATTAATTTTATAAATAAGTTCTTACATACTGCTATGAACGTTTAATATTCATAGCATATGTACTGTGTATTCAAATTCCTATTTGCCAAATATTAATTTACACTGTTATGCCCAATTCTTCGGAGTAAACAATTAGTTATTAATAGAAAATTAGAATTATGAAGAAAGATCAAATTAAATTACAAAAAGGCATATATACTTACGTCTTCACAATGCATAAGTAAGACTTATATACCCTATTTACCTTTTTCTTGTTTTGATTATGAAAATACCGACGCTTAAAAAATAATAGAGTTTATATTAAGTAAAGAAGATGCACGAAAGATGACCGTAATAAAAATTTGCATGGCTAATATTATCATTGATCATAACTAGTACTCACTAAACCTAATTTGGCTTTAAGGTAGAGTTGCCTTAAGCTAAGAAAACACTTAAAAAATAAAAGATGCGTTCTTTAGTGAACAACTTTTAAATTGAGTACGAATCTTTATCTGTTATCTTTTAGGGTATACAGTGGGAAAGCTATATAAATTGGTCGCGTACGGATTGTCAATCCGTACAGCTTGTTTTTCGTTACAACACAATCACGTCGGATTGAGTTTTACGACGGATTTAAAACTACTCTGCCATTTAAAGGCATGTTCCAAATATAGAACAATTTCTATTTTTTGAAATAAGTTTGATTTCACTTGCAACATTGTGGGAAATATTCAGTTATAACCCTGCTTGTTGGTATGTGCATTTTGCTCATAAACGAAGTAATACCACTAGGCTTCTCCGATATGGTCCTAATGTACCTACTTTTCCGGATATTTAGGTATTTCTTTTTTACTACAATTGATTGTTTAATGTTTTAACCAGTTTCGGCAGTGTTGAAGAGCCAGCTAACGAGCGAAATTTCCACTTTTTTCTTGACCTGTTACACGTGAGTAAAGCCTTATGTGTGTAAGAATGTAATGATGATCATTTACTACTGTTATATATCGCTTGTTTGCCGAACATTTACATTAAAAAATTGTAAAACGAGAAACGGAAACTCACCCTGATAAAATCATCTCTTCTCCGCTCTTCAGCCAATAGTTGATAGCTGGTGGGTACGCTTCCACTATGCACTCCAAATTAGTATGTGAACCTGTCGGCACTCCTATCACCTTCGACGCAATAAGAATCGATGGTGCAACTGTTGTGGAAAACAAAGCAGAGTTTTTATTCTTACACAAGTAAAAATATATTATTTATATTAAAGGACTTTAACTGTAGCTCTATCAACTTTGTTTTCAAGAGAGTATACGCAATCGAGGAATTATGAATGATGATTTCAAAGTAAGTTAAAGTATATTTTCAAATATTGAGAAATAACTATTATCTTATTAAGTGTTAAGTTTTTTTATTTTTCTCATTAAAAAAAACATATCAGTTTATCATAGTCGTTAAGTGTTATTTATCACACTAAATAATATTATTTTACCAGACATTATCTTACCCAAAACATTATACCATAGGATAAATAATAGAGCAGATGGTAAATGAAAGTGTAAATATATGTGGATTTGAAAAAACACGGGACATGCATGTAAAGGTACATTTCTTTTATATGTTTGCGTACCCTCAGTTGGCATGTGCGACTTAAAGTCGTCGTAAAATCATAAAATCCAGGTCATACTAAGAGGGAGAATATTCAATGTCATGAAAGCAGCCACGCTTTTTACCTTAAAGTGAATCGTGTTCGATAAATCGGCAGTGCTTACGAAGACTTACAGTAAAAGCACTCAGGGTGGTATTTATAAACTGCGGATTTAATTAATCGTTTCTCTTTATCACGTGCTGCTTTTTATTGAAAATTGATTCACATTATACGCAGTTCGCACAGAAGTTTAGTTACATATATATATATATTTCTATAATAATATATATTTCTCACTTTCGGTGCAACAGTCACAATTCAGGACACTTTGTTTTTATTGTCTCTTATTATGTTCATTTAATAGTTCAAAATAAACTTTTTAGGTGAAACTATGGGAAAGATTTTATAAAGATTTTAAACCTACTACCAAAAATATTAATCCGGTAATCAAGCAATACATGTAAAAAAAAATCTTAAAAGTTCTCTCCTGTGAATGTTCGAACAATAAACTGTAATAACCATATACCACATAAGCTCCCTTGAGGTTTAATTTAAAAAGAACGACTAGTTATCTCCGTGTATGGTTCACTACAATCTCGTTCCAACACCAATTCAATTACAAGAACTGAAATTGACTGCTGCGCGAGTAAAGGTATACTCTTGGCGCAGTCGTTTGCCCTAATTGATCATCCAGAATGACAAAGTCAAATTAAAAACGTATTTTATTACGTAAGATCAACTACATTTAATAATAGTAAATTATAAAAGGTGCATTATGAACAATATTTATTAATATAAGACTTAGGTACTCGGAACATAAATCAAATCGTCTCTCTTATAAAAAAAATGCAACGAAGCATTGCGAAGCGTTGCATCATACAACTATAGAGAGTGAACTAATAGATTTTACATTTTCTCCTCTAATACTATCTTTTTTGTCTCTCAGTAAAATATATATTAAAATTTTAAATTAAATTATGTATAAAAATGATTTTGCTAAGTTTATTTTATTTAATGTAAATAGCAGACGAGCCACCTGATGGTAAGTGGTCACCGTCGCTCATGGACATTAGTAACACCAAAGGCATTGATGCGTTATTTACCAATAAGAAATAGGACAAGACGGAAAGAAAGTAATTTAATGTACATTATACTTACAATTTACACTCAGCATAATCCGTTTGCTAACGGATGGTGGCACGTCATTAGATGCTATGCAGAGGTAGGCCCCCATTTGCCTGCGTTCCACCTTCGAGAGATTCAACGAAGGTCCCATGAACATATCCACTGTGAACGGTTAAAGTGATATGAATATATTTTTAACTTTTCCAAAAATATTACTAAATACTCTACACTTACAATAACGCTTAATAATTACAAAATTGGTTTTAAAATCCATTATAAGGTAGGTTTAATATGTTATAAATATAATTTAACTAGAAATAAACTTAAGTAGTTTATATAAAAACTAGGTTACTTTATTTATTGTTGTATCAACAAATTTTGATAAAGGTGGCACAAAATTAGCGATCATATTTTTTTTTAAACTAACATTATATTGTTGAAGTCTTTATTTCGAGTACTTTGATATATCTGTGTATGTACTAATGATATTCTAACGCTTCAATCTAGACGCTTTATTTCTTAATTTCTTCTCATGAATAAATGATAGATGAGAAAGACAAATTACATAAAAGCAATTGACAAAGCATTACGGTATTAAAGACTCAATTATCGAAGCAACATTAATCTGTTTATATGACTTTAAACTATTTTAAAATAATAAAATCTCACATATTGTAACGTTATCTATTAAGAGTCGTAAACTTTTAAATTTATTCATGAATAATGATGAATTGAATAATTTAATATGAATGAAATTCCGTTAGTTAAATTCTCAGATGAATAAAATAATCGTTACTGAGAAAATCACTAATAAATACAAACTAAATTAATCCCAGAGAAAAAAAGTACATAATTATAGTTAACTTTGTAAACTATAGTAAAAATCAATAAGTTTTTCATATATAACTTCAACCTAAAACTTTGTATTTTAACATATGTTACATTTAAGCGTTTGTGAATATTGTACGACCGTAATCATTTTACAAATTAAAATATCTAGCGTGAAGTTACTTTACTACAAATCTTCTTCACGTTTTTATTCAGAAACTCCAGTATTTTAATACATCATGTAAACGTCATATTCAAATACGCATATATTTGAACGAAGAATGAACGTAACAGAAATTAATCAACTTCATGAAACAAACATGTTATATTTCATCAGGACATAATTTAGACTTTCAAAACGTGTAGTTATTGTACCCTTCATCGTGTTTCTCATTTCATAAAAAATACTGTTTCAATATAATTTAGGTTTTCAAAAGTTCTCAAATTTATAAACACACACACACAAACATACAAATAGGGTGATTGTTGTGAGTAGTTTACTGTCTTCTTAAGGTATCGAGCAGTTGGAAAACAATTGTAAGAATATTCGTAAAAAAACTAGTTTCAAACGTAATCTAGGATGGCATTTGCTGAACACAGTGAAAATATCTGTTCATTCGTGTTCATTAAATTTTCACAAATAAGTGCTCTTCATATCGTGAACTAAAGTTAAGTGGTTTCAACAACTGCATAACGGGGCGTAGTGTTCTGTCTATAAATTATCTAACTATGGAAAAATGAGCTTTACTTGAAAGTAATTTGATGACCTTCTGAAAATCGTAAAGCCACGATACGCTTATAGATCTTTAAAAAAAGTATTTAAATAAATATGTGATTTCATTTCTATATTTTATATCCTATAGTATATAGATACTATAAGGAATCAAACAGTTTTAAGCATATAATTTATTATTTTATGCCATACCCTGATAAAGTATTTTGCAACAAATCAAGTAGATAGCGCAGATCAGTTGTAACGGTTATAAGTTACGAACTTTGAACACTTTAGTCAAAATTAATATTTACACTTAAACAAAGCAGAAGAAGAAGGAAAGTGTTCTCCCTACGACTTCATCGTCTACAGGCATGATTAATAAGAGGGTTTGCTGTATTCCCTTATATATTTTGATTAATAAATGCAAAACAGCGCATAATAAATTTCATTGATTTTCGGCGAGTATAAAAACTACTTCTGGGGCATTATACTCCCGAAAACGTTTTGATTTTGTTTTTGTTTCTGATTCGAACTAGAATCTGGGACCTTACTCCCGAAAACGTTTTGGTTTTGTTTATGTTCCTGATTCGAACTCGAATCTGATTCGAACTCGATCTAAAGTTCGTACTCCTGAACCAAATCGAGGCAATATCAAGATCGACTTACGATCGAACGTTATCAGCGTCGTTAAGTGTATTCGGTTAGTGACGTCACAGTCACGTGCGAGAAGTACATACATGGATATTTCACATATAAATATAAAAAAAAATGCTAAATTTAATAGCTTTCTTTCAAAAAACCATGTACTTATTATTTTTTCATATGAATTTTAATAGAGAAATGAATATAAATTGTGTTTTTGATTGACAAAAGTAATTGAAATCGCGTAAATTAATCTGTATCGTGACAACTACTATTAACTAATCTGTCTTTTATTATTATTATTATTATTTTACAATTCAGAGGCAATTTATTACTTCGTTAGTTAGTAGTAGAATGTTTCAATTTTTGTTTGATTTTGTTGAATGTTAACTTAATTTTAATTTTATGTTAATTTAATTTTTTATGTAATTTGATGTCTTGTTTACATGCTGTCGTTGCTTATAATTATTCTAGCACTTACTTTGACTTTTCTGCAATATTTATTTAAAAATGAATGTTGGCGACCTTTAAAGAAAGAAAGAAAGAAAGGAAGAAAGTAAGGAAGAAATAAAGAAAGCAAGAAAGAAAGAAAGGAAGAAAGAAAGGAAGGAAGAAAGAAAGGAAGAAATAAAGGAAGAAAGAAAGGAAGAAAGAAAGAAAGAAAGGAAGGAAGAAAGAAAGAAAGAAAGAAAGAAAGAAAGAAAGAAAGAAAGAAAGAAAGAAAGAAAGGAAGGAAGAAAGGAAGGAAGGAAGGAAGGAAGGAAGTAAGAAAGGAAGAAAGAAAGAAAGGAAGAATGGAAGAAAGGAAGAAAGGAAGAAAGGAAGAAAGGAAGAAAGGAAGAAAGGAAGAAAGGAAGAAAGAAAGAAAGAAAGGAAGAAAGGAAGAAAGAAAGAAAGAAAGGAGGGAAGGAGGGAAGAAAGAAAGTAAGGAAGAAAGAAAGGAAGGAAGAAAGAAAGAAAGGAAGAAAGAAAGAAATAAAGAAAGAAAGGAAGGAAGGAAGGAAGGAAGGAAGAAAGGAAGGAAGAAAGAAAGGAAGGAAGGAAGAAAGAAGGAAAGAAGGAAAGAAGGAAAGAAGGAAAGAAGGAAAGAAGGAAAGAAGGAAAGAAGGAAAGAAGGAAAGAAGGAAAGAAGGAAAGAAGGAAAGAAGG
>PDGT01000050.1:2319502-2425339 GCA_003671415.1 Megathymus violae | reverse complement strand
AAATAACTTCTATACGAGAGATTTCTTTAAAAGTGACTAGATTAATACTTTCTACGATCATTTAATGACTCATATTAAGACTGTTCTCATATAACTTTGATTTCTTAATAGTTTTAAATTGTGATGATACAATAAGCTATTGTAAATTCTATTCTACAAGGATAATGAGACAATCGTATCATAATAAAAATCTATACAAATAATATATATATATATATATATGCTGGAACCGTGGCATCTATTTGAATAAATCTTTTACCATTTGAAAGGTACATTATTCCGGATAGTCATCTATATCAATACTAATATTATAAAAAATATAAATAAAAATAAATAAAGAAAGCTTTGTAGGTTTGTAACGAATAAACTCAAAAACTACTGAATCGATTTTAATAATGCTTTCACCATTAGAATGCTTTGTTATCCCTTAGTGACATAGGTTATATTTAGTACTAGAAAAAATAAGGGATGCTTGGTAAATCTTGAGTAACGTGAACTAAGGTGTAAAAAAATTGGCTTAAAAACTTCTTTCATCGCATACGCAACGGAAACTATTGATAAACTACACCCGTGCGAAGCCGGAGCGAGCCGCCAGTAGACCATATACATATCAAGTATATTTTATAATAATTAATTGTTGAAACCGAACAAAGTCCGAACGGACCGGGCTATTCCGAGTATAACATGTAAATATAGGTACATGTATCACCTACGTACAAGGAAGGGCTTTGCATTACAAAATATTCCAGAGTTATTCCTAGTTCTAACCAGTTCGGAGTTCAGAACAAAATGTGCGAGCAGTAAATCAACGAGATAGTCGGAACTACAAGCCGGACGTGCGAGAACGACTATTAATTTGAATGCCTATCTACATACATAATGTCCCCTTTGAGGTCTTTGTGAGGTTTTCATTGATATTTATCTTAATATTTTTGAGTAAATATTTGTTTTTCAGTGTTCAACACCGGTGACATGTAACTATTGACTGCAAACAACAGGAATTGATTAGGTGATAACAGAACACTAGTTAATCTTCAGAAATCCTTTATCTGTTTTACTAATATATTGTGTGTTCGCTTGCAAACATGACAATGTTCGGGAAACGAACAATCTCTTTCATTTGAAATCGGTTAAATACTCAAACATCGCTTCTCCGAAGCTTACAAGTTGCTTAAATAGTCGAATATTTGTGGCGCAATAAATTGTAATTTATTAATTTGTGTTCGCTTATATTTTTAAATAAAACTTTATATAAATATCATACGAGTACATCGTGCAATTAAATAGTATGTATGCTAATGAAGGATTATAAAAAAATGCTTTCGGGTTTTGGATTTTTAATCCTCGAGAATCCATTAAACTTGATGTCATTTTCGTCTTTAATAAAATAAAACTGCTGTTTATGCAAAGTTATTGTATTTAACTATATGATGTACTGGAGATGAAAAAATAGTAGTAAGAGGGTGTATGTAGATCTACATATTCTTTGAACATATAGTTATTTATACATATTTGAGTATTTATGTTCTTTATACACCTTGGGCTTTTATAAACGACGAACGATTTTATGGCGATATGTACATACCTCCTCTTGGAGGGTGCTAGGCTGAGTACCATTTTTTATACGGGAAGTTTTTAATTGCCTGGTTTTAATTCGTCCTTTTAAAATCTACCGTGATTTGTTTCATTCTTTGATTCAATTTCATTGCCAGTAGTAAGGTACCCTCCTTCTCCAGTCTGGTCGGCTACATATAAATGATGCCGTTAATGCTATAGACGTGCGCGCCGACGACAAAGACTTGCCTTAAATCAGGTCGACCGTTTGCTCTGTAGTCGGTTGGTGACATAAAAATATGACATTTTCTGTTCAAAATATTCAATGTTAGATTAAACATAATTTTGAAACATTTGTGCTGTCTAAAACTGTCAAAAGTTCTGATTAATTAATTATTATAATGTTCTGAAATATTTTATCTCGAACATAAAAACTTTTAAAAGCTCTCCTATTGAGTAATTCAAGTTTATCTTTCATTTATAAACACAGTACGTATCTCGTATACTTTTAACTATATTATTTCTGCTAAAACCTGAGTAAGTTTTCGTTTAAAAGTAATGAATCTTTAAGAGCTTTGGGTTGTATTATAGATTATATTTAATTGCTAGTTTACCTTAAAACAATTTTGTGAAAACAAATTACATTATTCCATAATGGTTCCACTGCTGGCCTTGCGTTTATTTTAAGAATCAGAACGATTAAGGGTAGGTAGGTATATTAAAAATGATTATATAAATTTATTTATTTTAATTAAAAACTAGAAATAGCAAAATATCCTAATAACATTGTACATTACATATAGTAGTATTCTTTAATACTAATATTTGACTATAATTATGCTCCAGTGTTGGTTAATAATGAAATACGATATGTTTACCACATAGATAAGAAAATCAAAGTTGACTGAACCATTTAATTTTTTAACATATTGTTAGGAAGCTTCTCGAAGGACAGCCGATAAGAGAAAGTCGGCATGTTTACAAAGTTTCTGGATGGGCGGCCGACCCTTACATTAAAAACAATAGAGATAATAAAAGTGAAACCCAGGTAGTAATAAAAACTACCTGGGTCACTTCAGGCCAATCTCGCCCTTATGCCTTAGGCATACATGAGATATCGATATAGATAGGCATACATACATTGGCATACATGAGAGTCGAACTGAGATTGTTTACCTGACCCGCTATTGTTATGTCGATTTCCGGGAATTATTGTTATTGTTGTTGACCTCCACGAAGGCCGTGGAAGGATCTGGAAGCCCGGAAATCGCTATAAATAGCGGGCAGGGTCGGCCACGGCGCATTCGGTTTTCGGATACGAAGTGAACAGTTCTCTCCCTACGAAGCGAATACCTGCGATCTACGAGTGTAATTGTGATTGTGAAGTGTGTGTGAAGTAAAATAAAGTCTCTGCGGAATTACTTTGGCATTTTACGAGCCTACAGACCCTGACACGTAACAATATGATCCAACACGCTGATGGACTATTGTTTGATAGATACCAGTGACATTTGGACAATTTAATAGTGAATATTCAAAAATATCACAATTGTAAAATCTTTGACAAATTTTCTTCCTTCTTGGTAGTAACCCTATTTGTCGAGTGCTGGGGTCGATCCCTGGCGGGATAGACATTTATTTGACAGAAGATATGCAAATGTTATTACGAATCATTTGGCTGATCGTGATGTTTAATTGTATATCTATGCGAGGACAATTTAGGGAGTAATTTTTTTAACACACGCTTGCTTCACTTTTAAAAACGTGAACTTTTGTTCTAAATAGAACGTCATTTGAAAAAATTACTATTTGTTCATAACAGGCGTTACATTTTTTTACACTTACCACTTACATAAACTATACGTACGTTAATCATTTTATCTATTGGAATAATCCGTACAAGATTATCGCATTAATACAGACAGACAATTGTTTACTATGAAGTGACTTATGACGGGCATTATTTTGGAATACATTGAAGAATCGTATAAGTTTGAATTTTTACTTATGTTATTTAATCAGTTTTGTGTACTGAATTCATAAGGAGTTAAGCTATAGAAATAAGATTATTCTCTTCCTAATTAATTAACCGCTTTAAAATCTGGGCAATACTTTTTGAGTTTAACGCGCTCCGACAGACAGATCGACAAACAAAGACTATGCAGTGAAGGTTATTATTGACTCACCCAAGACGTCAACGCAACCGATCTGCTTCTTCATGGTGCTGGTATTTATTTGACACATGTAACATCCTCGGTCTTCTACCTTCAAGGGTCGAATATGGAGCTGCCAAGACCCTGGGGAGTCATTGGTGACGGCGTACCGTGAACTGTGCGTCACGAGACGAGTGTGGAGAGTGAGGATTGTTTGATCATCTGCCCTTATCCATGCCACCTTGAAAAAAAAATTTGAATTATAGAATTATTTAGGAGTTAATAGAGATGTAACGATCACATCAAAGTGCATTTTGAGAGAACCTGTATAGTTGAGTATGTTTTTTATAATGTGTGAAATCTGTCATTCAGGACTTCAATATGATGTACCAAGGGCTTGCGTATTAGCCTATGAGGAAATCTAAGCTCAGCATTGATACACTACAGAATTCATATACCAATGAGAACTTAATAGAAACTCTTAAGTATCCAGCTTTCATATTGATTATCTTTTGCCTGATTTTTTATTTACTATAAGTTAATGCTTGCTTGCGTCGGTGAAAGAAAACATTGTAAGAAAACTTATAAACCCGAGAGGTTTTTGATGCACTTAGAGGTGTATGAAGTCGGTCAATCCGCACTTTTTCAGTGTAGCGGTCTATATTTTTAAAGAATAGTAAGTGACGTGAATTAGGTGAGGTGAAAGGAGAGAAGAGGAGAAGAGGAAAGAAGGAGGTGATTAGTACAAAGTTATTGGTTGGCTAGTTGTATCTGGCCGAGGTAAATGATATTTAAATATGGACCCAAATTTTATCTTTACACTTTACATTTATAGCTGTTATGTTAGAATATATTAAATTACTAAACAGATTGTAAGTAGAGCTTTATAATTCGAAACATGTTACGACTGATGTTGTACTCGTATGACAAAGTAAATAAATTATATTATACCGCTATAGAAAATTTAATAAAGAGTTCATACAAGTTTTAATGGCTGTAAGTGAAGAGTACCTAGTTTTGCAGAGTGGATTAGGAACTCGATAATTAGAGTTGATTAGCGTACATTGAAAAGAGAAAATGTGCGCTTCCACAATTTACTTATACTTTTAGTACCCTGCGCATATCATATGCAAATACCATTTAAAAAAATAGGAATATATTTTTTACATACTGTGGCTAGCCCTTGATCTGTCGATACAACGAGGGCGCGTTTATAGTAAATATTTTTATCCAGGAATATTCCCACTTAAAATTTCCTTATAGGTTATTTTGTAAGTCGTTTTTTTAGACTTAGTAATTTTGAAATCAAATTCAAATTCAAAATAATTTAATCATTGAAGATAGTAGATAAAAGATAATAAGCCTTATGGTTCGAACGGCGATCTCTTGCACGGGAGACTGGAGTTCGAATCCTGCACGCAGCGCTAATTTATCTATTTGTTTAGGTATTACAATGAATAGTATTTATCACTTGACCGGGTAAAGGAAACCATCGTGTGAAGACTTGCATAATAATATCTGAGAGTTCTCAATAACCTTTTCAAAAGTATATTTACTAACTTGCATTTGGCCAGGGTGGTTGACCTTAACTCTCTCAGTGTGACCGAAGACCCGTGCCCAATAATGGGACAGTACGGGTTGTAATGATGATGATGCATCTTGAATACGAGCGGTTTTAATACCAACTTACGTTATTTTCTTTTTCGACCATGCATTTAAAAGTAAGTAACGTTATAAAACTATTTTTCCAAAGCGAGACTAAATATTTTTTAATTCTTATAAAAAATATTTATTTCCTCTATATGTATGTGTATGTATATCCATCATTATCAGAGAAGGACAGGGTAGACATAATTGTGACCCATCCGTATGTTATGATGATGTGATGATTGTGGCACCCTTGGGTAATTGTGATCCATAGAAAATCCTAACAGATACAAGTGTCAATGAAGTTTATTATTAAAATTACCATATAAAAATGTGTTAATACTCATTATCTCATTTACACTGGCATTTCTTACATTTCTATCTGGTTCCTCCCCAAAGCAAGTATCAAAGTCATTTCACATAATAAATCATCTCAACGCATCGTACGCAAAAAATCTATCATCAAGTGTAAACTAAAGATGAACATGAATCATTGTAACACCAAAAACTAAGAAAATCAAGGTCCTGTCCTTTATCATTCCTTATTGTATCAAACACAGTCGTCCTAGTGTCCAACTTTAGACAATAGTTTCACGCGGTAGCTTGACTTTGATAAATCGATTACGGATAATGGTTATGATAATTATGCACTAATTAAGTTTAGCTTGTGCTATCCGCAGTGAGTTCATAATGTAAACGCTGTTTTTGAGATAAATAAAAGCAATTATTATTATGTGTATTTTAAGAAGGGTTCTCGTACAAATAAAGAATGTGAGCGTGAGAATCAACACAAGATAAGGCTATTCTCGAAGCTAACATTTACTATATTACTTTATAAAAAGATGTATTAAATTATAAGAGCAAGAAAATGTAATCTTGTAAAAGATTTACCGAACAAAACAAAGTTAGAGAATAACAAGAAAAGGAATCGGTAATTCGTAATGGGATAACCGTGAGATGCAAATGATTTTGACGGCTGGATGGACCTGAGCGAAAGCCAGTAGGATTGGAAATAAATGGGAGCAGACGCCAGAATTCGTGCGTCCATTTGAAAAATATATTTTTACTTGACTTACGAATCACCGTCTACCTTAAACACAACACAAATTAAGGGTAATAATATTTTTCCATGTCTTTAATTTCAATCCTCTTGTTTTTTAAATAGCTTACTCGTGTGCCTTCCAATTCATATTTTTCTCATTAAATTATTTATAAGACGTTTCTTTAGGTTGGTATTTTAGCCAACCAAAGTCCTTATTAGCACGGGATTATATTTTCGGTGGCTTTATTATTATTAGAGATTTATCACCAAAAGAATATATAATATCTTAGCTAGGCACTCTGTACAAAAATACTTTTATATTTAATTTCTACACATAATAAAATTACAGGAAACAAAATATGTATGAAAAGCTTGTATAAGGGCAATACTTATTCCCAATCAGAAATTTGCTCAGTTGGCCCAAAAAGTAGAAAAGTGATACGAATTAAAATGAAACGCCACGTTTTTTATGTTAATAGCCGACAAACGAGCAGACGAGCCACCTGATGGTAAGTGGTCACCGTCGCCTATGGACATCAGTAAGACCAAAGGTATTACTGATGCGTTGTCGGCCAGGAGAAGAAGGTAAGAAAGAAAGTGCTAGATCTCAAGCCCCCAGCCCGGAACACGACGAGTCGTTTGGCGGCTGATGTAAGCAGGAGAGTGGTAACTAGCCAGGCAGGCTTTAAGGAAAGATACCAATAACAATAGAAAGATATAAGAACAAATAATATCAATAATAACATTAGTGACCTAATAATAATACAGATAATACAATCCTTATACGAAGTCTTATCACTAAGCAGGTTGACTTCTGTCGCCTCTTACTACACTCTGTTCATGTTCATCGTGGGATTAGGGGGAGGATTGTAGGCCGCCCCAAAACGGAAATAATATACTTGAAATATTAGGTAATGCTTACTGCAATAGATTAGTGAAAACCACAATATAATTGGTTGTTTCTGAGATCAGCGCACACAAACGAATAGCCAAACAGTCAAAAATTCTAATAACTATTGTTTTGGATCTTATTGCGTTAATAAAGGCCCCTACTAATAGTTTTCTTGTATATTCTTCGTGTACAGAAAGCGATCAGTTAAAATTTTATTATAATGTACAGACATATTTATTTATTATTTTGTAGCAGCTGTGTGATGTACCTCCCAAAACATTAATAACCAATCCACCCTCGGCTATCGTTATGGATGCGAGATAAATATAACGTCATCGCACAGACACAGAATCAGCTGCATAACAGTCCGTGCCCAATTCTCTCAATGCACCGATCATCGAATCATCTGTCTTCCATGCCGCAGTCGTCTCTTCACTGGCCGAATAAGTGAATATGAGCTATATATAAGTGCCTTGTGTATCATTAATGAATCGGCTTTATGTGTACCGTATAAGCAAGTACAACTAACGTCGTGCCTATGTTTATCAGACGGTCGAGACATCTAACGCTAGGCCTAGTGTGGTCGAGACACTTTTAGATAGTAAGGGTGTTACCGTCGTGTAAAACATGGTATTATCAGATTTCATGCGCTGCTTCTTTATTGCCATAGCACATTCCGAAGCGATAAAAATTGTTTGCAATGGACCAGAATGTGAAATGTGAGCCTAGAATGAACTAAAAACAGGAGAAGCCGTGTTAGGAATAAATAAACTATAACAGAAATGACACATATCCTAAGTTGAAAGTATAAAAGCTGGTAGAATCACGTGCTCTCAGCACTTTTTTTGCTTTACATTGCGTACATTAGGCTCTGACAATTCGATCGTTGTCGAATCACATTCCAAACTTAAGGTTACAAATTAGTAAAATCTTTAGTGACAAGTAATGAAGTCCCTTGTAAAATTAAATTAAATATAAATTAATCTCCTCTTTTAGCTTTAAAACAATTAAAATGTTTAGCGTACCTAAATCATTCCTAACAACTCAATCGACTCGCCCAGATACTGTATATTAATTGTACCATGTCATAGAATCAAGTTTATGCCGTCTACAATTACATACTGAGAAATTCTTAAATTCTTCAAGACTCAGCAAGTTATAAAACCAAAGAACATGAAACGTGATAAGGCAAGAGGCAACACAAAAGTTTTGTGAACCCGTAACTCAAAATGTAAAAAAAGTTTTAAGCTTTTTTCGAGTGACATAGTAGACAATATTTTCTCTCCATTTGCGAATTACGGTTTTAACATCTTCATAGAATCCACATTTTCTTTGCTCGAGAGACTCGTGAAGAACATGTCGTAGTGAAGTGAAATTTATTATTATTTCATACTGTCCGTTTCACTTTACAGTTCACTTAAGTGTAAGGGTCTAGGCCATTGCCTCTTCCGTAGATTGACTTGTTTGCTTATTATTATTTAGTTGGCTTATACACGAGGCTGACGGAACCCGTCATAACTAAAGAAAAATTGGAATCATTATACAAATATTTATTAATCAGGAAACTATTATTACGTTTCAAATATATTCTGTTATCAAGTTTATAAGTAAGTTTTTTTCTGTCCTACAAATTTATACACTGAGTAGTATTTAGTTGTTGCGTTATTATTGTAGTTCTACTTAAACAAGCGCCAGAAAAAAAAATATCTTACTAGCACAAAAAGATAGGTATTCATTTATGAAGGCCGAGTTTCATTTGCGCGAGTAAATTGTGTGACAGTCAGGGTTCAACATCATAATCCGATTTGAATTTCTCGCTGGGAAGAACTGTAAGAAACATATTAAATTCGTCACGAAACGTAGACGGTAAAAAATATCGGAGTGAGCTAATTTTGTGATATAAAAACTAATGGCGCGAAAGACGCTTACTTCCGCCCCTTCAACGAGATATTATGTACCGTGCTTCGTTGCAAGTAAAAATATAGTTGTAATATTTTATCCTCGGTTTAAGAACAGCTCGTTTTCTTGTAGACGACGTAGTGATGGTAATTTGTTTAGTGTCTTGTATTCTCTTAGGTAGTTAGGAGTTTCTGTTTAAATTGCATTTTCTTTCAATCTATTTACTATTCGTTCCACTGGTGGAAATCAAGTAAAACGTAAATCCGTTGTATTATATACTTTATTGTTATACAAATTTATAAACCGGAATATTCCTTAGTTAGCAAACGTAATGCTTATGTCAGAGTTGGATCAATTTTATTCCGTAGTACAATCAAATTAATAGCCAGTTTAACAAACAAAATCGGGTAGTTAAATTTGAATTGAAACAGCGTTTTAAGTGGGTTAATAAAATGAGTGGATTGCGAAACCTAAGTAAACAGTTAAAGCAGTATAACAAACTAGGCATTCTAGCACCCTATCCTTCTCTAAGGATGGGTCGCATCCGATTAAGGCTTAGAGGCCACAAGGCCAAAGCCAACTCGGGTGGTGTTTAGTGGGTAGGCCTTCGGGAGTCCCACATAACCAGCGCAGCCGGCTGCGCTGGTATGCTAGGAGCATTCACCACCCCCCTCCCGCGCTTTTCCGGAGGGTAGCCCACTTACCATCTCGGGCGCAAAAAAAAAAAAAAAACTAGGCATTAACGAGACGGGTATAATTTGTAGTGCAAACTTCCATGTTCTAACACTAAAATAATACACAATATAAGCCTGTAGAATAAGTTGTTTAATTCGAAATCTTGACTATTATTATTTCCACGATGATAAATGTATCTCAAAGAAAAAATGTCCAAAGCATAGTTAAATGTTCTGATATTGTCACTTAGGATACAAATAACACTCTTATCAGACAGCTTGTTTGCTTGAATCAACCGCCAAATGACTTGTCTTGTTTCGGCTGGGGACTTGAGAGCCGGTACTTCCTCATCCCTTTTCCTACTTTTCCCTAGAGTAATGTACCAAGAACCTTAGGTCCACATGGGCCTTTTAAGGACTGCAACACTGGTCAAAGACAAGATCGAAATTCTAAAACATGGTCATATTTTTTTAAACCCTATGCAGATGTATTGGAGGCGCTCAAGTTTATTTAACTGCTCCTCAGTTAAGTCAAAATATTTTGATATTTGATTATCAAGCACAGGAAGAAGAAGAGATTGAGCAAGCTAAATTTTTGTTGGGATGGGCAAAAGATTACATCAGTCTTCCAAGCGACTGCATTCTTGTAAAATACCGATTTTTCTCTATAAAGAGTTCCTGTATTTTATTGTATATTTTCACATAATGTCAATATGAAATCAAAAAAGAGATTAAAACAAAGAAGTCAGTAATTTTTTTTCGCTAAGAATTCTAAGGGGATATTTTCCGCTTTACGGCCATCAAGTTTTTGATTTATTTCCCGTCTCAATCCATATCACATTATGCCACAAAAACGCTCCATTCCTAGGCGATTTTTCATATTTTTCGTGATTCTCTGTGCCATCCTTTATAAATTCAACGTGACTTACCTTATTTCCCTCTAATTCGTACCCAGTTGAAGGTTTAATATGCATTTAAAGTTTACTCTTGTCTATAATTTCTAAATAAAAATAAACTTCATCTAAATTTATTACAAATATTCGAAAATATTTTTTACAAATTAAGTACTTATCACTTGCTTCAATGAAGAAAAATATATACTGGAAAAGACAACATACATATGTTAAGTCTGATAAATTGTGAGAGGAAACTCAGGCCCAGCTGTGGGACAGTACGGGTTGTAATGATGACTCACTCTATGTATCACCTTATCAGTCTTTATGATATAAAATCAATATTTTAATCACGGGTTGTTTGAGATGTATTATATGTCATTGCATTTGACCGTAATACTGGAGAACATTTAAAATTCCACCCAAAAATACATCATAACACCAACTAAGTGCAACAAATGTGAGCTAGTAGAGCTTAATCTATATGTCATGTCTTTCACGTTTAATTTTACCATGTTTTTCAACAACAAACTTTGAATCAGATCAGATTCGAACGAGTCAGATATCATAGAAATCATTAATTTTATATATAAAAGATACAAACAGAATACTTCAGCCGGGTTTTGTTGAGTTCTTATAATATATATAAAATAAATATTTTGTAGACCATTTAAGTCAATATATAACTAGTATAAATATATACTTCATCAGTTTATAACGATTATTAAGACCCAACTCAAGCATTTTCATTGAGATTTCAAGAGCCGTTCTTAGGGCCGTCTTATATAGCTTTTGCAAGTCATCGGAATCACCCGTAAAACACTGTTTAAATGTCATTAGAGTGATCGATAGCCCCCAAAAGGAAGGTTGCTCGTTTGTCATGATGGAGGACACTAAATGGATCCTCTATAAACGAGAGTTATTTACGTGCCACTCTCTAAACCGTGCAAAAACACGTGAAAAGAGTAAATCCACAGATAAAATGTTTGCCGAAGTTTCGCATTGAAAGATCATTAATTTTGTTTTCTTCGCGGCCGCGGCTGGCTCGTCTGCGGGACTTTGCCTTATTGCAGCTAGTTCCCCAGCGGTGAGAAATAACTTGTGCTTTTCTCCATTTTCTCGCTTTTCTTATTTCTTTATTAAAGTGGCTTATGACTGTAACTTTTCATGCGTAATTAGACCTTATGAAATTTATTCTAAGATTTTTGTAAACATGAAAATATAACGTTAAAGAGCCGATCAAACCCGAAGTGTAGTTTTACAATTCCAATTTAAAAATAAATATACATTTTGATACAGTTTTCTGTAAACAACTTATCAATTAGTTCTACATATACCTACTGGTGCGTCCGAGTAAGCGCTGAAAATTTTTGTGACGAAAATGCTTTGTCCAATATAACCTAATCGTAGGATTGGGTACATTTGTAAACAACCTCAAGTATAACTTTAACCCGTATGGACCTTAGTTACTATAACATATTTTTATTGAAAAAATGTCATATTAAGCATTACGGGAAACTAAAATTGACAGGAAACTGACAACTGTAAATGACAACAATAAAATATATCTGAAACATTCTTATTTTCTGAAATTTCCAGGTTTCGCTGGAGGGGGTATTTGATTTGTGGGATACTTTTCCCCTAAAACCTCTTGAGTAGTTATCCAGTGCAAATGAGGAGGCTCCAAAATATCGTGTAAACGCATGGATACCTTCCCTGTTCATTGTTCATGAATACAAATTAAGGATTAACGTATTAAATGCACATGCAAAGCATGACTATGTGAAGTGTATCGATGCGGTATATATATATATATATATACATATATATAATAAGCAGCCAAACGAGGAGTCAGGCCATCTGATGATAAACGGTCGCTGTTACCCATAGACATTAACAACACCAGAGGCGTCACTAATGCATTACCGGTCAAGAAGGAAGCAATAAACCCGCTTCTTGAAGATCCCCATGTAGCACCGTGGCATACCGTTGGTTGTGATAGGAACGTGGCATATAATTATACCCATAAGAATCAGCCACCAGAGTGTATTTCATTGATTTTCAAACGTTCCATCAATTTTCAGAGGATGGAAGCTCGTATAATAAAACGGGTCACTTTTGCTGTTAACATAATATATTTTCTAGCTTGAAGCAAATACTCGTTGCCCTTCGAGATGCTAGATTCTGTTTATCATAATGGATGAAAGATATTTTTCAAGAAACAGGACATTAGCATATAAGACGGAGGATTTTTGAAATATCTTGAGAGCTGCGATCGGGAAAATAAAATTAGTTTAAGCATTGTCTACATTTGGAATGACTTTCAAAATTTAATGTAATATTAGCTCAACGTTTTTTATCGAAACATAACTCATACATACATTGTGATCCGCTAAATGGCACTGTAGTGAAGTTATTAAAAGCTTAGTTTTTTGTAAACTGATATATTTTTCAAATTTTAAAACATAATATTAATATTAATAGCCCACGCTTTGGGATGTCATTAGTTAGTACCTACGGAGAAATTTAAATATGTTTCAATTATAGAATGAAAGGAAAAAATCAAGGTCTATACTTATGAAAACGTTTTAATATAAATAACGATAACGGAATAAATAAGTGAAAAATGATTTTTTATATTCATTGATACTAAATATCTTGTAAAGACCCATGTCCGTATTAACGACTAATATCACAAATAATTTTTTCCATATCTATGGAAGCATGAAGCGTACTCTAATTCGCAAAGGTTACTAAGCATTTTTTACATAACAATCCATAAATACATAACAATTTTCGTCTACGAGTAAACGTTATCTATAAGGTCACATATGCTAGTAAGTAGGAAAACTCAAGTTTCGTAGCGGTCTTTGGTAAGTAAATATTTCATAAGCAAGAACTACAATTTATTATCGTTGAACACTTATTCAAGTTGGAAGACCCTTTAATTTAAAATTTAATTTAATTAATTTTCGGCTTCAAAACTACAAAGTTTCATGTTCATTCAATACAACTTTAGAAAACCTGCCACCTCAAAACCGCTTAAAATAACTAACTCACAGATTGTTAGGGATAACCGATAATGAATGATTATTATTATATTTGCATTAATAAATACACGAAGCGTTCATACAGCTTGTTACATTAGAAAAATGACGTATGAATTGAGCTTAGTGAAGCGCGGCTAATTGTATAGCTTTGTGATCACTTTTATGCTTCGGAGAGTAGGGACGCATAGGTAAGAATGACTCCTTGAGCTATGTTTTACTTGCGTAACTAAGGCAAATGTGTAACCATATCTTATTACCCCTATGATCATCCGTTCAAATCAGCGGGAATATATCTAAGAAGATTTTCTTCTTAAGGAGCAAGATTAACTAATGCGGGCAATCGACATTCGAATTAACCCTGTCATGATAAATGCTTGATTGTTTTATGTATAATCGAATCGTTACGAATCAATACGTACCATAAAGTAAATTATTAGACAGAAGATGTTTAAACGGGGTAATCTCAAAAATTACTGCACGGATGTTCATGCGGTTGTTACCACGGCGAGTCACGAGAATTGATTAGGTGTATGGGGTTAACTTGAATAATTTTTGAAACGCCTGATAAAAAATAAGTTAATGACTAACAGTTGCTTCAATTGTGGTTACTTTTGTGAACGTTCGGATTATGTCCGCTGAAACAAATCAGCAAAGTTAAATCTCAGTGTCTCGTAAATGTATGCCTAGGCCGGGGATCGATTTCGACCCTCATTGGGTGGGCAGGATCACAACCAATAGGGCTAGAGTCGTCAAGTACCTTTGTTTATTATATAAGCATAGTTTTACAGAGTAACATAAAAATATTTTGAGACGGAATAAAAAACAACATGGCGAAAATACTTTTGTAATCATGGTTTCATTAATTTCTGTTTTTAATCGAAGTTTAAGTTGTTCATTTTACTACTTACATAGATTCTACAACTTTTGTTTAAGAACTTTAAAACCGAATACTTTTTACTTTCTGTTCTCCATGTCACTGGTAATGTTTATTTCAATCTGCTTAGCAGGCAGGAGTTTTCCTTTATATGTCAAGGTTGTCACTTGAAATATTGTTCAATGGTATATTTTATTAGGTTTCTATAAGGTCTATCTATGCAACTAAATCAATAGTTACCATAATGAGACAACCTTAGGGATATATTTCTTGACTTTGTTTTCTAAGCCTACTTTTAGATACTAATATAACCTATGTAGTACCAAGGTACAGTACCTAGTGAGCTGAAATTGTTACATATTTTATGGCCTACTGATATGTTTTTAATAAACAAGAAATTTCAGACCGCTAGACCTAAAAGTTTCTTTATCTTTAAATGTATTAAATTAATAATAGTTTATTTATAATAACCTCACCTCTTATTTGACAATTTTCCCAATAAATACAAGGTAATAGTATTCATAACTCATAATATGTGTGTATTTATAAAATAAAAAAACATTTTTATGTAATCTAAAATTGTGAAATGGAATATCCGAGCGCTAATTAAAAGTTAATTTTAAATTTTAAATTTAACTTAATCACAACTTGGGTTCCATTCAATCAAATCACTCATACATTTCGCACTAAAATATTTAATGCTGGCAGCTCTGCAGAGCTAGAGCACTGATGCATGTATCGTAAAGTATATAAAAATATAATTCGTGATTATATTTACTTAATCTCAGATATTCTATAGCTATACATCTATATAATTCTGTACATTCTCTGTTTGTATATTCCATTTTTTTGTCTAATTTCATGATAAATATTCGTTTTGTGACTAACTGGTATCAATTTGATCATTTTCAAAAATTTTGTTTGACTTTATGTATGCCCCGTTATAACTGAAGAACTCAAGATCTTACATATATAGCCGTAGTATAGATTTTTATGATTCGTTAGGTGTTATAACCAGGTAAGTAATTATAACCTCAGTGTAATTCCTTATCCTTAACAACTAGGCATTAAGGAATTCTGTTGCTTTCTTCTTCAGTTCAGCATCATGCGATGATAAACCCTATACGCAAATATCTCAATGATGTATTTAGTGGCTTTGCAAATGTAATTAAAAATTTATGAATAGAATTTAGATAAACAAGAAATACAGATAAATGTTTTAATTATGTATGGTGGCGATTACTGTGTAGAAAATAAATAATAATCAAAAGGTTAGAAAAAGTGGAAAACTTTTATTAACAATATTTTTAGGTTTGAGGTTCAATTGCTTTAGGCTTACATGAGACCCGCCATGTAAAATAATAAGAACGCGTTCTTTACACATTATTTCATGGGTGATGCTGAAATCTGTGTGATGACAGAGAACCGACTTATTCACTCAGAAACCTGTACATGAATTTGTTTTTAATACTAATCTGCCGCCGACTATCCGTAAATATAGTTTAGGGGTTTGTCTCAATTGCGCTATGTTAAATTAATATTTATAGTTAAATTTGAATATAATAATTAATGTCATAAATCTTAAAGGACAGTACGCAAATAAAGTCTCGGGTAACAGATAGTTACATAATCATCAATCGTCACTCGCATGTACGTCTAATTGATTTTTATATTGATTATAGACGGAAACAATATCACAACTTTTGTGACCCGGGTTATTTGTGATTTGTGTTTTAAATGACGCGACATGAATAAATGTATTCGACATGGGAGTTCTAATATCTCTCTGTTGTTCGGCACGGTATGGCGCTGTCAGATTCAATTTGTCCGGAATAAAATATTGGCGCAAACATTGTCAGATATAGTTTTTACAGTAATGTGACAGTACCGAAAATAGATTTTTCATGTGAAGTATTGTAAATAATTTCATGCCACATCATATTTTTAAATATATAATACTTTGAATTGTGAGGTAATATTATTGATTAAATTTATTCCTTTACTTGTTTATGTTATTAATCGATTATCAACCAACTTTGTAAGGAAGAAAGACGAAGACGAAGTATTTTATTTCAATATAAGTGTAGAAGCTTAGAAATTATATTTTTATAGAAATTATTTTTGAGTGTGTAAGGGGAAAAAGGGCCTCCATCCATCTTGCTCGTGGTGTAACCTGCAGAGCGACGGAAGCGACCATGTCTTAAGATTTCTCCTTTTTAGGTCGCTGATCTCTGTACCTTCTAGTTTGAAATCATCTGTATTCATTACTGATAGAATGCTTTTTTACCTGCCTGAATAACTATCACATTATTTTGCGTTACAATAAAAATATAACTTTGTATAATGTTTTTATTTTAAACATACATTATAAAGACTTCAAACAACTATGTACAATGCTTTGATATCAAGCATATTTTAACTGACTTCTATTTACTACATCCTGTATCCAAATGCGATAGTTTCCAAAGGCTGTTTTTTAATGCTTCAGTCATCCTTATAATCTACAAGAGTGCAATGTTTGCTACTTAAAAATATTTATTCTGCTATACTAAACAAAATAGCTCGTAACAATAGATTCCAGCTTGCTAACGGATTACCCGCCGCAATATGGATCAAGATTTTATGTGTATTAAGGGATTATTGCATACGTTTTAAATTTTGCTTTAAACCGTTAAGAGATTGTTATAGAGAAGTCCAATGGCAGTTTGTGTCAATTGAAACTGATCAATCGAACAGCTGCTACGAGCACGGTGATGAAAAAATTGGTGGGTAGTGCAAAATTTTTTGAGCGGTTCCCTTTTTCTAAGAATATGTTAGAACATGTCGTCAACTTCATACAGTAGTTCTGCTCGTCTGCTCGTTTGCCGGCTATTGACATAAAAAAGCTTAAAACTAATAGTTATAGAATATAAAAGTACAGGAAAGACATCGGTGGCCTGTTTATAAAACGTAGGGATGGTTAAGCCAGTTAACGTTTGTCAAATTCGTGAGACTGTACAAAATTGTGACTTTTCACTTTATCTGGACACTAATCTTTTAATATATATGCACTAATTAATCTAGCTTCATATCACATGTCGTATCATATTTATAACATATAAAGAAACATTGATTTTGAAGGAACAAATTTTACACATGCGAGTACAACAATGTTCTAAAATTTTCAAATTAAACTATTCTCCCGCATCTCATTACAATGTCAACTAGAAATTAATTGTATATTCTTAAAAAAATATTTACTATTATTTTGGGTCTACAGATCGATTTATTGAAGTAAGACACTTCAGTAATGAGTCACTTCTAGTTCACTGATAATAAAAAAAAATACTATATCATTGAACGCGTTACATAAGTGAAACTCGAAGAAGGTCTCAAAGAATAGGTAAATATGGATATAGAAGGTATAGGTCTTATAATTTATGAATTATTGTATGATATACCCGAATTATAATTATAATTGTCGAGGAAATATGAAAAAATCCAAATATGACTATTGTTTCTTGTCCTTGATTTATCTGTGTGAAACCACGCGAATTACTGATAATAAACCAATATAGAATATTATGGCAGTATCAATATTATAATGTTCATAAAATATAATAATAACAATACCTTGTAATCCCCAATATCGGAGACAGAACAGGTGAGCACGGCTTCCCTGCCCAGGGCGACGGTAACATTTTCGATGGGGCCCACGAAGTTTGGTTCCGTGTCCCGGAGCGACACGGTAGGTCCCACCCGACTGAGCGGTGAGGTAGTCTGGTACCGCATGTTGCTTTTCAGTACTGTAACAATGACAAACAAACGATATTTATAATTAATTCCCTGGCTAGTCCGGGAAACATTATTCTGCCATAAATTTAAATCTATATTTTTATACATGAAGACATATACTGTAATACCGCTTTTTCTCCAATTATTTTCAACAGATTTTCTTTATATATTTTTATTGTTAGCTATAAACGCGCTTTAGCGGCTATCATTAAAAAAAAATGTTCAGTAATTTGTTTCTTGTCTGTGTGTCAACCAATTTTCTTCTTTATTTGCTAGTTATTGTCGTGCTTTAGTGTCATTGGAATATTGCATGAAAATATTGGAGTATTGAGGTTTGATAGTTAATGACCCAATTAGTGAAGTGCACTGTAATTAAACTAATTATAATTTTGGGGGTTTATTTCGATGTTGAACAAAAATTAAAGAAAAAATATCAAGTGCTTATGTGACAAATTATGAGAGACGTAAATATACATATTTTTAATAATATTTAGTTCGAAATATTTAGTTAACGAGCAAATGGGTCGCCTATTAAATATTGATTCTAGAAAGAAAGTTCTAGAAAGATGCAAAAAATGACGTTCATAAGTATATTTACTGAATACCTATATGATTAAATGATTTTGAAATTGAATTTAGAAGGAGAATGATACACAACCCAACCCATTTATACTACAGTGTACATGAATATAAGCTCTTCTAGAATTATCTCTCAATATAACTCGTATGTGTACATATAGAATACATAAATATACATTAGTTCGGTTTGAATAATTGTCATGAATACAACATACAATACAATATTTTAACATAACATGATAATTTATATCCTGCATGGATCCAAAGCAATGTACCTACCTTTCAAATGATAAATGTTAATGTTAAATAATTTTGGTACAGAAATTACCCTCGACATACACACAAACTCACCAAATTCGCACTCTCACTTTATATTCTTACTAAAATATTATAAATTCGAATGGGTGTATGTTCGAAAATTTTTTTTCAATCATGCAAAAATAGCTGAATGGATTTGTATGAAATGTGGCACAAGTATAGTTTAATAGTTGTAATAAAAAATGGGATACTTTTTATAGCGAAAAAATATTAGGTTCCACTGATGATCGATATGCGAACTACAGGACGCCCCCACCAGAAATTTGTATAAATTTATCTAGCTTCTATTTCCTAACAAATGGTTCTTATCGTTGTAGCATAAAACATATTTCTTGAAAAATCATTAGATGCCGCTGGACATATAAATTTAGTTTTTAAAACGCAGTTATAGTAGGTTATGTTTCCATAACCTATTATAATTCAAAATCATTCTATAGCCCATGAGTATAAATGAAACTAATGTTTTTTTTGTTACGCACGTATGTTCTTTGGATCTATTTCTAATGAATGGTCTAATACATTTTGTTTTAATAACATCTATTTTTTTTTATTATATATTAAAATATTGGTAAATTATAATCTAAAGTTTTTAATAGGAATTATAAAAAGAACTCCAGAAACTAATTCCTGAAGTAATTAAATTAGGAAAACATAAAACGCCTTACATAACTGAGTAGCAAATATTTTGTTTATGGATATTTACTATTTTGTGATCATAATGTGTTTCTCAACACGAAGCGAGGGCGGCATAGTATGATGTAACGAAGTGGTTGGACCAAAATAACAATTATATTCTCCTGTTTTCAAATATCTTGAAATTGTTGTTAGAAAACTTAGTTTCTTTTAAAATGAAGATGTATATTTTCGTATCGACGAGTTCCTTTATTTTCTACGCCATTGGAGCGCATATTGAGATAAGAAATAAGGAGAGGTTATGAGAGAACCATTTCTACGACTTTCTTTACACGAGACCAGTTACGTCGTATATTTTTATTATTTATTTTAACAAAGGATTACAATGTGTAACAAATCTACGAAAGTGCATAACAGTTTGGCGGCAGTAGAACATTTGTTGAGAACATAATTCAAGTAATACTTAACCTTAAAATTATTTTACTACTTTGTTTTCCTTATAAAAATTAATTACGTAAGTATTTCATGCAGCAACTTATTAAAAATTTACACTACTTATTCAGTTTCATTTATTAGGTATAATAATTATTTGGAGTTCTCTTTATAATATATCATATGTACATATATATGTCTGTGTGTGAATGATACATGGTCACACTTTTTGTTTTTTATCATTATATTATTATTTTGTAAACATAGGAAACAAAGAAGAGAAAATTAGTATCAATTTACGTTACTTGTTAATTCAAAATTATTTGTGACTGAAATATCCTTTAACATACATATTTTTTTTTGCGATGTTATTAATGTAACTGTTGGATCTCATTTTCTCTCAAAGTTGATGAAACTGTTAATTAGACCAGGAGTACTATTTTACAAACTTGACAGGGAGCGAAACCAAATTACTTTAAACAAAGTACTAATGTCCTTGCAAATTAATGTTACGCTAATATATTCTAGTTGTCTCTGTAAACATTTATGAATGAATTAAATAATATGTATTCGAAGTTGGTTTTCACAAACACTTTCTGAACATCAAATTACGCCATCTCTTCAACAAATTCCTTCCATGAGTGATCCCAGAAGAAGAAGCGGCTAGAAACTTCCGAGGAGTTTTTTTTCCTATTCACAGTTACATGCTTTTAGGTTTAATATCATTTACAATGTTTATGCTATATTAAATTTTGGTCGTACTAAACGTTTCAATTTTATCTTGATGGTACTTGATCCATCTATTGCTGCGTGTACGCCAACCTCCACTCCTCGTAGTTCACTTTGCGGATTACCGTACTTCATGCTGCATTGAGTTTCTTCATTTGAAGGTCGCTGTATTTTCTAAGACCCCGCTTAATCCCTTGGTATATTGTGGTGAGGTTTTGTATCTGTTTTACTTGTTTTTATTTCAAAAATGATCCGTGAAATGTGTTAAAGTTGTAATATTATAAAGCTACTTTACAATCGGTCTCACCGCTTTCTTCTTGACAGTGAGGTAGTTGTTTACCATCATGTGGACCATTTATTCGTTTTCCAGATTTTATCAATTTCCATAAAAGTCCAGATCCGCTGTTCTTTAATAACAAGCTTTAAGCTCTGCTAAAGTGAACTGAAAACTTTGTGTTATTAAATTGCAGTTTCAAATTCCACAATTACACAAAAATTTTTTGGGAGGTACGCACAATTTTTTTTACCACAACGAAATTCCTTGTTTATGAATACTGTTGTATAGTATATTATATGCTGATGTTGGTTTAGTTTGAACCGCTTCATTTATTTATCTAAATCCGCGAAAACTACTGAAGTATCGACAGAAATTCCTGCAAAATCCGTTTACTGCTTAACGAGATTAATGCGCACAGACGGACACTCTCAGGGGATGTTCCTTTATTGTCTTTTTGCTTTGTTGGTCTATACTCTATATACACCTCAGGAAATAAAACAGTGCTCAGTTCAGTATGTGAAAATGATTGTGTAAATTACATATATGTATAATTAAATGTGAGTAATCAAGGAAGGCAAACAAACAAGACGGAAGATTAACCATCTTATATACAATATGTGTCTGTCAACTGTCACCTGTCAACCTTCTACCTTTTATATGCAACAAGTCGACAAAAGAGTAGAGAGTCAGCTGATGGTAACTGATTACCGTTGATGGACATCAGTAACACCAAAGGAATCATCGACGGTGTACCGACTGAAAACGAAATGGAGAATCCTATTATTACTTTTTCTTTGACACTGCAACCGAAATACGTATGAAACAGTTCAAGATTAATTTCAGAAGCAGCGTGGTAGCTAGCCAGGCACGAAATACCCTACCATCATACAAGTCGGAATTAAACCGCGTATTGCAGAGCTGAGCAACCTCCAAAAGAATTCATTTGTTCGTTAAAACTTTTATTTATTTATTTAAATTTTATTATACCTAATACAATGTATACCACATTATTACATGTATACCACCAAAAGGTGGATTTAATGCTAAAAACATTCTCTACCAGATAACCTTTGAGCTAAGCAGATATCAGCGTTGGCGGCATTAATATAATAATCATAATTTAAAACTTTGCCCGTTGTTCAGAGAGTGCACTTCCAACACGAAACATCGGCGTAGGCTCAAGCATGGATGGACTCCCTTACATCCTAAAACCCAAAACCACAAAAAATAGCAGCCAAGTTTCATTGGTTTTATAATTCATTCAGTTACTCATAGACAAGTTAACAAATAGAGATAAGTTAACAAAATATGTTAACAAAACATAGAGATAAGTTAACAGATGGAATTTAGCTAAAATTTTATAATTCAATTTATCGACTTAATAACACACTCAAATTACATATTAATAGTATAATTTCAATGTTACATAATGTATGACTTCTAAATATATATAACTTATACATATTTGTAAATTATAGGTGTGTATGTAAGTACGTGTATCTTTTGATGTATCTTATCTTGTATAAAATATGTAAATTCTGAGAAACATTACCATTTGAGGTCATATCCAAACAGCATACATTGGTAATGTAGAAGCATAAGTAACTTTCAAAAGATTTATGATAGCTTAAAATCTATATAAATGAAATAAAGCAATAATAAACGTTCATTTACCCTAACTCTCGCATACGGATTCATGGCTTGTACATACACAAATAAGGCATCACCGATACTCATAACCCAATAACAAACATTAATTGTCACTTAAATGTCTACCCCAGCCGGACACGAGTCCGAGAACCCTCATTCGGTAGATCATCAACTTAGAATTTAGAAAATATTATGTATTTGCCCCGGTCTGGTATAGGACCTGGACTCCCGAATGGTAGACAGGGTAATCTGACTTGATTATGTTCGAATTTAATAAAATTGTAGTACGAAATTTACCTATATTAGATTTTAACTTTTCAACTTGCTTAACTTAATTTCGGTTACAATGTTACATATCCAGATGAAAACGATAGAGGTATTATAGATAGAGTAGGGAAGCCAGTCAACTGTCCTTCAGTTAAAAAGAGAAAGAAGATTGCGGTACCTTCTCTATCTCTCTTTTCTCGCGCATGTGCAATTAGCGAGAAAAGTGAGCATAATAAAACGATTTGACGTTTTTTGTTGTAATTGAATTTCTGCGGTTCTTAATATGTTTATAAAAAACGTGTGTAATTTGTAAATTATTTTGATTTTATTATTTGAAAAACAAGCTGTTCTTTAATACGCATTAGTTACTCGTTAGTAGATAGAGACAGATAGAGTACCGCAATCTTATTTCTCTTTCTAACTGTCGGATGTTTTAGCTTACAGGCATCCCCATGTGTTATTTATAAATACATTTTTCGAGCTAATTACGTGGAAGGGAGGATGGGCTATAGGTCTGTTTTTATTTTAGAATTTTAAAATAAAAGAAAAAGAGATATTAAATTTTAAATATTGATATATTAATTTAACTCTAACATACTCTATGATGAAAACAGTCTTGTCATATTATGTTTTTACATAATAACATTAGATGGCGCTGTATCCCGTATAGCGGCCCTGCCTGGCAAAGAAGGGATTCCGGGTTATTTAAATAATAATATACTGGATAATTTTCACGAAACAGTAAATATTTACACAACAAACATAAAAACGAATCATGACATATTGTATTATGTAAATAAAATTTTGGATTCTACAACACTAAGCTTGGCGAATATCATAACATACAAAAAAAATTTTAGCTGCTCGTAAAACGATTGAAAGTAGCATTATTTTTTATCTGCATTTCGCCAGGGCTTAAATCCTTCAGTGACGACGGCATAACAAATTTAATGGCTTGAAAAAGAATGTAGCGCTCAGTCAACCGACCTCTTTCTTTTTATAAATTGTTGACCCTTTTTATCGTCATCGGTCGGTCTTAGAAATAGTTTGAGGGAACTGGAGCCATGTTTTTCCGACCGCTTCTCATCTCACCTCTGATTGCAATACGTTTCTTACGATTTTACGACACTACATATTACGTTCCCTCCGAACTTGTGTGTTAAGTTGCGGATACGAAATAACACCAAGGCTATTTCATTATCCAACTGCTCAGGGTGCCTATTAATTTGGTTACATTTATTAACTTAGTAAAAGTAAAGTATTTGGGAAATTACGTGGATGGATATTTTGTTTTTGTTTATCACGATATGTACAATTAGATGGATTTCAAGTTCAGTACTGACTCTTTTAGTATTATCTCGAGCCTCGTCTGAGGATTTTGGTTGTAGTATAGGGTGTAAAGGGATTACTCACGTCGGATGCTCTTACCGCTCGAAGCCATCCGACAAGTTGTGCTGTTATCTAACGATAACAATCGTACCTTCTGATGCACGGAAGTACTCAGGAATTTGTGCCAATAGTAGTACTCGTATATCATTTCAAAAAGGTTACCGGTCTTAATAATCTAAAAACCGAAACACAGTATTCACGGTGAAATTTGCAGTTAATATGAAACAATTGCTTTATAATATCTGTATATAAAGATTTCAATTGATCGAATCATAGAAATAACGTTATTTATTATAGAATTTAGACGTAACAGTCGCTTATTTTGTTTATTGTCTGTATAATATTTTTGTCTTTGCTGCAAACCGCAAGAACTTTAGAAAAAGTTACCTATATTTTTACTAATGCATCTTTACTTAGTACATTACTCAGAACCATTAGACAGCAAGACACTTTATCGTTTCCTCGTACGTTTTCATGAAAGTTTTATGGGGTATCTACGCAATAAATGTGAATAGTAAATTTAAAAGCTCGGCTCATAAATCAAAATGAGTCCTATTGTAAATAAATATGTACCTAGGTATTACTGGCTACGACCCATTAGCGTCTTAATTTAGTGATCATGTTGTACTGATAACCGAGACGGCATGGAGCAGAATCCACCACGCTGTCCCAATAGTGACTAGTAGAGCATTTATCGTAATTTCTTTAGACATCTAAAAGCCATAGACGATTTGTCTTATATAATTTAACAAGCACGAAAGAGCTATTAAATTTTATCTTTACGAGTATATCTCTTATCAAACTTCTGACTGCTTATACTTAACTTTATTCATTACTTAAAATCGACTTAATCCATTGGGGTCTGAACGTATGAATTGAGAATATAAAATTGTTTGCGTAAAAATTCTATGTAATCTAATCCAAACCCTACATCCCCTGCTCATGGTGTACTTTCGTACTCGTGCAGCTTGTTGTGATAATTCCGAGTTCCACTTGTTAGAGATCGCCGAGTTCTGTACCTTCTAAATTGCACGGGTGCAATCAACATTATGCTTTATTTGTCTACATATGTAGATAACTATCCTCCTTCTGTTAAAGATAACCATGAAATGTTTTTACGTGCTTTGGTTGTTAAACTCTCTGAATGGCCTTGCCTTTTTATTTATTATTTCTTTTATTTTAATAGCCAACAAACGAGCAGACTAGCCACCTGATGGTAAGTGGGTATCGTCGCCCATGGACATCAACAGAATCAAAGGTTTCACTGATGCGTTGTCGACCAGGAAATGAGAAGAAGATAAGGAAGAAAATACTGGCTCTCAAGCTCCCAGCCGGAACACGACGGCTCATTTGGCGGCTGACTCAAGCAGGAGGGTGGTAGCTAGCCAGGCTGCCTTCATAGAAAGATAATATTAATGACTTAATAATAATACTGATAATATAATCCTTACGCAAAGCGCTACCACCAACCAGGCTAGCTTCTGCCATCTCTTATGACACCGTGTTCAGCTAGCATGGGATTGGGGGGAGTATTTTAGGCCGCCCCAATACGGCCTATTTATCATTTGGTGGTGCCAAATCTTTTTTCTCCTTTTTTTCTCTGATTCAAAAATCAACCGGGTTCACGTAATGAGAAAATGGAGAATAGGACTTTTCTTTTCACATTGCCCTTGTGTTAGACTTATTATAATTTTATAAGTCCAATTCGAATACCGAATCCAAACTTCCAGAGAATCATTGAAAAATGAGCCTTCCAAGTGTCTTTATTATTAGTTACGAGATCTTATTCCTTAATTAATAAAGTTCGGAGGTCGACAGACGGTTCGCTACCATGGAAAGGGCTTTTATTATTTTCTAACGTAACCTCTCAACGCTTCGTTGAACATAATATTTATATTTAAATTTATCAATACTGAGGAATAACCAACTCCATTTGACTCCATTCCATTACATATCAAAATTCTACACAGAGATTCATGAATATTTATAGATATCTGTTTCACAACGTATCTAAGATAAAGTTCAAAATTAAGATTGATTATGTCTATTGATTTATATGTGGTAGACGATTTTGTAGGTCGTTGAGTAGTGTCCCTGTCTGTGATCTACACGTCCCAGGTTCGATTTTCAAAGAAGGCAAACATACTGACATGTACATAATTGTCATAAAAATATTTCCAGTGTACTTCGTATCCGGCTTGTTGATGAGATACATGAGGAAGAACATGTAGTTGACTAGATAGGCCTTCCAGCCGGTCGAGACCAAGCGCACTAAGCGCCTAACAAAACGTATCGCGAAGGCGTCCGCAGAGGGAACACCTTCCCTTCCCAACCCGTCCCGCTCATGTCCATCGACACCAGCGCCCCGTCCTCTTCCAGACAACTCCCTCCCTTGAAACCAGCATCCCGTTGCTCACCCGTCAAGGCCCCGCCACCGGTATTTGTCCGGGATAAATCTAAGTGGCTTCTAGTCACCCAGCTGTGCACCGACAGCAAAGTCTTTTACACTCACGCCAAAGTAGTTGGCGATACAGTCAAAGTGACTTCTCCGAACACCGATATTTTCCGTGCCCTTACGAGACTTCTCACTCTTAACAAAATCCCATTCCACACCTACGCTCTTCCGGAAGAGCGCAAGGTGCGAGCCGTACTCCGCGGAGTCCCTTTCGAGCTTCCTAACGAAGCTATCATCGCCGACTTACTCGCCCAAGGACATCAAGTAGAAGCTGTACACAAGATGTACAGCAACACGGGTAGACAATACCCGCTAGCTCTAGCCATCCTATCCAACACGCCCGAGTCCCGGAACATTTTCCGAAACGACATGACCATCTGTGGTCTATCTTTCATCAAAGCTGAACCCCCGCATAGACGCGGCTTCCCCGGTCAATGCCATCGCTGCCAGCTCTACGGCCACGCAGCGGCGAACTGTTCCGCCAACCCCAGGTGCGTTAAGTGCCTGGAGCCCCATAGCACCAAAGAGTGCTCGCGCACACGCGACTCTGAGTCGCCTCCGGCCTGCGTTCTCTGCGGCCAAGCCGGCCACCCGACCAACTACCGTGGCTGCCCTAGAGCTCCCCGACCTATCCCACCCAGGACTGCCGCACGGAAGTCTTGGAGAAACACTCAATCTGGCCCTCCGCCGAACACCGTCGAAAACTTCCCTCCTCTGAGAACGCCTATCGCGCCGCCTAGACCCGAGCATTTTAACTCGTGGAGACGCACTGACACGACCACGACAACCGTAGCTGCTCCCCGCCCTGCCCCAGCCGCCCCGCGCGACCGGAAACAGGCCGAACCTCGCGCTAACAACACCGCGCAACCAGATGGCAAGTCGTCCCTGGCCGAGGACATGAAGCTCGTTTACGACGTCATCCAAAACGTCGACATCACGGAAATTTCCGTCCTGGCCCGCAAGATACGGGCGGCGACCACTCCACAGCAGCGCCTTCTAGCGCTCGCTGAGCACAGCCATTTATTAACATCGTTATAATGGCCCAAGCACTCAGTGCGCCATCCAGTCACACCGGTCGTACCAAACCCAAGGGCATCGCGCTCGTCTCATTCAACACGCGCGACCTTCGCTCCAACATCCCTGAATTAAAGGAATTCGTTCGCAACAACGCCACGGACTTACTACTAGTTCAAGAAACTTTCTTAAAACCCGCCCACACCAAGGGCCTATCAATTCCCTCGTACAATCTCATACGTAACGACAGACAAGACAGAACCGACAGACGCCCCGGCGGCACCACAAACCGCGTAAGCGGTGGCACCGCTATTTACTTTAGAAAGTCGCTCCACTGTTCTCCTATTGAGACTCCAACACTCATTAACTTAGAAGCCACTATTTGCAAGCTAGGTATGACTGGGCATCTGTCCCTGATCATAGCGTCAGTGTATAAACCGGCGGGAGCTCCGCTTTTAAACTTGGACTTAGAGGCCCTACTCTCACTAGGAGACTCGGTCATTTTATTCGGAGATCTCAACTCCAAACACACGGACTGGAAGTGCCGATCGACCAACGCGAACGGAATCAAACTTAGACAATTCGTAGAAACACGGGACGTCGATGTCCTTTGTCCTTCCTCCCCTACTCATTACCCGGATCACGCGCTTAACTCTCCGGATATCATCGATCTAGCGTTTGTTAAAGGAGTCGCGCTAAATTTAAGAGTAATCGAAACGCTCAACGACTTAGGTTCTGACCACCGGCCGGTCTCTCTCAAATTCGGGCCTTATGCCACCGATATAACCACTTCTACTAAAACCTTCACCAACTGGGAAGGATATAAAAAATCACTAGTAACAGGTCTCGATGCCGCCGGCTCACCACTGGCTACCATCAACTCTGATTACTTCGTCAATACGGAAAGGATAGACTCAGCGGTCAACTCCCTAACGTTCAACATCGTTCAAACATCTCTCCGAGACAACGAGCGTGTAGTCGAGGTGCCAAACCGAAAACTACCACTCGATGTCAGGAATCTCATTCGAGCCAAGAATGCAGCCCTTAGAAGGGCCGCACTCTACCCCACTCCAACATATAGGAGGCGTGCCAACGCTCTCCAGCGACGTGTTCGCTCTCGTCTCACCGAAATGAGGAACTCCAATTGGGACTCCCTCATGGAGGGGATCAAACCCTCCCATCAGGCGTTCTACAAGGTGGCGAAAGCCTTTCGAGTAGGCGCCCAACCTACCACCCCGCCTCTATCACGTCCCGACGGTAGTATCGCCTTCGAAGACGTCGATAAAGCCGAATGTTTCGCTGACAGCATAGCTTCACAATGCTCACCCAGTTCGCAACCATGCGCTCACTCACACATAGAATCAGTAGAGGATGAGGTCCGTAAAAAGAACTCACTCCCTGTCACCGCTGAGCCCATCGTCGTTTCCGTTGACGAAGTTCAAGATATTATCCGGGGTCTTCAACCCCGCAAAGCACCAGGAGCCGACGGCATCTCTAACGTCGCGCTTAAACACTTCCCCGAGCAGGTTCTCTCTCTCTTAGTTCTCATTTTTTACGCCTGCTTGCATCACTGCTTCTTCCCAACCGCTTGGAAAGATGCAATCGTCATAGGAATTCCTAAACCCGGTAAAACTCTTAACATACCGTCAAACCACCGCCCCATCAGTCTCCTCAAGGCTATGGGGAAAGTATTCGAACGAGTCATACTGACAAGACTACGGAACCTTATTTTCCCAGTAGGCGGTCAACCTTTAATCATCCCTCAACAGTTCGGTTTTCGTGCCAAGCACTCATGCCCTCAGCAAATCCATCGTATAGTGGAATATATTCTAAGCGGTTTTTATCCCAAACGCAAACGTACAGTCGCGGTTTTCTTCGACGTTGCCAAAGCTTTCGACAAAGTTTGGTACGAAGGACTCCTTCTCAAACTTCATTACCTAGGTCTGCCAGATCGCGTTGTTCGATTGGTCGCTTTCTACCTACAAAACCGCTCCTTTCGTTTCAGACACGAAGGAGTACTTTCTTCCCCACGCCCGCTAGCGGCTGGGGTACCACAGGGCTCGGTACTAGCTCCCTTGTTATTTTTAACGTACGTGAACGACATTCCCATCCCGAAAAACGGAGTACAACTATCACTATTCGCATACGACACCGCCCTATATTATCAATCACAGAAATTAGATTCGGTCCTCTTCAGACTCCAACACTCAGTTGACGAGTTAGGAAAATGGTTCGCCAAATGGCGAATCGAAGTCAACGCGGAGAAAAGCTCCGCGGTTTGTTTTCACCACAACACCAGACACAGACAAGACGATTCTAACATCCGGTTGCTAGGCACCCCTGTCCCGTGGAAAACCACAACCAAGTACCTAGGAGTAACACTCGACTCCAGACTGACATTCAGACCGCACATTCGTAAAGTCACCAACTCCGCCAGATTTTATATGGGCCGACTCAACAGTCTGTTGGGAAGGCATAGTAAGATGTCCCTCAGAAGCAAGCAAACGCTCTACAAGGTTTGCATACGGCCGCTGATGTCATACGCCGCCCCTGTCTTCGCACACGCCGATCCCAAAGTCCTCTATCCCATCCAAGTCGTCCAAAACATTTTTTGCAGGAAAGCAACCAACGCGCACTGGTGCGTGAGGAACGCCGACCTGCACTTCGATCTTCAACTTCCAACAATTCAAAAATCTTTTAAAGACTATTGTACAGCTTTTTTTAAATCCTCAGAGGAACATTCAAATCCACTCATTAGACAGGCAGCGGATTACATCGCCCCTAGTCTTACAGGTCACCAAATCCGGAGGCCAAGAAACGTTCTCACAGATCCCCCCGACAAGATATCTTCTGACTTGGACTGCCGCCTGGCAGCCATAGTTAAAAATTCAAATAGTAACAGTTAGTAGCATCCTGAAGATGCCACATAGTCTCACCTTCAGTGTTAACAACAAGCGTATGCTCCCTCGGGAGTGCCGCTAGCACCCTTTCCTTCTCTAAGGATGGGTCGCTTCAGATGAAAGCTTAGAGGCCACAAGGCCAAAGCCAACTCGGGTGGTGTTTAGTGGGTAGGCCCCTAGGTTTTTCGGGAGTCCCACATAACCAGCGCAGCCGGCTGCGTTGGTATGCTATGAGCATTCACCACCCCCCTCCCGCGCTTTTCCGGAGGGTAGCCCATTTTCCATCTTCTGGGCGCAAAAAAAAAAAAGTTGACTAGATTGTGCTCCGTTGGACGTCATTTGAATTTTTAGATGTATTAATACTGAGGAATTGAACTATGAGTAACTCCATTTGATTATTAGTTACAGTACTGATTCAAACATATGGTCAAAGTTGATTGGTGATGATTTAGTAGCACGATTTGTAAAATTAGTTCAAAACAAAACCCCTGAATTTGTAACCTTTGATATATTGAGATCAACTTTATCCTATAGCTTAACTTAGATAAAAATACGCATTAAGACAGATGAATAAATATAACCAATAATTCTAAAAAAATGTTGATTACGTTTAGGTAACTGACAGTTATTTGTAATATCTCATTATTAATTTATATGTCCATGCCAGGCACAAGGAGCGCTAATGCGAAGTTCGAGTGCATAATAAGCGTTTATTTCTGTGTGCAAGTAATTTCAAATATAACATAGTGTTTTATTATCTTGTTTTTCAGTGCCTATGATCTAAGCGGTGAAATCTATGTCGATCAAAACCCCTATTTAAAAATGTCGTTAGCACACAAAACATGTACATATGTGTTACTGAGTCCGATCCCGTATCAATCAATGTAATGGTCATCGATTTGATTTGGGCAAACTGCTCCCAAAGCGACGCTTGACATTATATTATTTGGTTTGGCCTTTTTGAATTGTAAAATCAAAGGAACAACAAATCTGGGAAAAAACCCACTCAAAAGTTAATTATATAGCAAATTGATTTTCTTAAAATAAGTTAATAAGATCTTATTAGTGAGATTTTAAATGATTGATGGACACATATAACACCAGATGCGGTGAACGTGGTGTTGGCTAAAATGAAAACAATGAACTCGATTCTTTACTTTTACATAAAATATCTAAAATCCATGCAAGACATTTGTTCCTGTTGGGTATAAAACATGTTGATCTTTAGAAGAAATCCGTTGTCTAGTTCTTGTAAGATATAACAAAGGCAACAATAGTTCTCCTGAACTTTAGGATGCAACGAGTCACTTACACCCTATTCATATAAAAGTTTAAAACTAAAAAGTACATAATGTTACTTTTAAATAACTAAGCTAGAGTTATTTTCGATTTTATATGGCAATTTTTTCTTAGCTACATTTTTAATTCTACGTTAATTATTACTATTTTTATGTAATGTTGATAAATTGATGATGAGGTTATCATGCCACAGTTATGAAAGTGTTGCATTTACATAATGAATTAAAGCACATACAACAAATTTAATAATTAAGAAATATGGAAGTTTGTTTACATAAGATTCTAATGCATTCTTAGATGCTTGAATACTACGCCCATATATAAATTCAGGCCAAACGAAAAAATTTAGAACTGAGGGTGGTTGTTTGAGAACATGGAAATTATTTTGTTTAAAAGACAGACAGCAAAACTTTCGAATCTCGTAATTAAAATTTCGCTCAGCGTAATAACAGACTGAACGGCGCGGGCTTTTAATCCTTTGTGTCAACGAAAATCTGTTCACTCAAACATTTTCCTCAATTTTTGGGAACTTTTTGTTACTGAGAAAAGCGTGGTTCGGTTTTTTCAGTCACATTCATTATTTCAATCACATACGTATGATGATAAAATACTAGTGAACGTCTTTCTTCAATGCCGGTAATGCGTCCGTGTTATCCACCAGAAGCTTGTGTTAGGGTTATGCAGGTGTGGTCTCACTTATCAAGAAATAGTGGAAATGATTCAATCAATTTTACGATCTGATTACGACAAAAGCATAATAAATTTAAAGCCATATTTAAACACCTGGTGTATAGGCTATTATTCTCCATGAATTGAAGGCCATTTATAATGAGAAGTCGTCAAACTGGTATCGTGTTCTATTATTTACATACTTATATATGATATTAAGATCTTTTTAGCACACTTGGTTTCCCGGCGGACCTCGTAATACAGTATAATCGAATATGAATTAATTATGGTTTATAAGAGTCTTTCTGCATAAATACAAAGATGCTTGCTTCTTCTGAGTTTTTGTAAGAGTGATCGAGGTCATCATTTAGGGCGATGGTTCGCTACACAATCGGTCGCCGTTCCTTGCGGACTAAAGCCTTCCTCGTGCAAAAGTGTAAAGGACCGTCAGTTCCGCGTTTGTTTGGTCAGTCCAAATGATGATATACTGCATGACCTTCTCTCTTAAATCTTGTTCTGCACCACAAGACGTTCAAGAGACGTGCCACCCCGTAGCGAAATGTTGTATAGAAAGAACATAAAACACTTAAAAGTACCGCAAACGCACACCATGTTCGTTAGGCTTTTGCCTCACTAACCCCCTTTTTTGACAAAGCCTCTTCTTTTGCCATTAGTACAGTTTTCGTCTATGTTTATTCAGTAGATAGACACTAGTATCAATTAGCTGAGATCAAAACTAGATTGTTGTTTGCTAGAATGAATTTCCTATAACTCTTTCAACATGTGTGCTTCACTGGAGTTCCTTAGGATTCAGGTTTTTCTTCATCAAATGCTTTTAAAAATATGGTTCAGGACAATCACAACTTTTAACACCGTCTACCAAATATCATAATCGCTATCATCCTAATCATCAGTTGGGAAATGAATAAATATCCTAAGAGCTAAATTCATCAATTGTTGCTTTATATTTGTTGCGTGCGTTTTCAGTATCATCAATACGAATATTATTGACTATCGTGTATATTTATAGAACGTGGCTACTATATACTTTATTTAACAAACATTATGTGTCTTATGCCCCTTAAACACACAATATAACAAGCGCGGTAAATAATTTCCAAAGCTAGTTGAATGGGCCATTATTCTCGATGAACAGGCCATCTATCACCGCGGCTTTCAGCGGACGTAATGAGTGGAAGCCGACCCTTATATCACATGGTAGCAGGTATTCAGGCCTTTGATTTTATTTTGTACAATCCTGCTAACAATATAAATTAAGGAATTCATTTGGCAACAGCTTGGCGACAAAACTTAGTAGAATTATTATACATACATATATTGTAACACAAAAATAAATCAATGTCGTATATTCGTTTGGTATATATTTATAGTATATTTATTTTACATACCATATTATTATTTCTTCAACTAGTAAAGTGACCAAACTCCCAGTTAAGTCATCAACTGCTAATGATTTTATAAAACGTCGCGTTTCGGCCTTTTGGGCGGTTAAAAAAACACAATACCCTTTATCACCGTTAGAAAGCAATTTGATTTATTATAATAACTGGGTCACAGGTTCGATTGCCGGGTCTCGCCTACAGTGTAGCAGCGCAATCCCCTGGGTTATACGAGGGTGGTGAAGTTGATGGCTACTGGTTCCAGCTGCCTCCGGATTCCTCTTTTATTTTCTTTATTTTGGTTTGAAAGAGAACAAATACGATTCTTGGAAACCGTTAACTTGCAAACCCAAATCGGAACAATGTATTATTCTAGGTATATATTATGTTATTCACACTACGTGCGTCTATGAGTACTTTATACGAGTACTTCAGTCGAGTACGTCGACTAGACGACCTAGATAAGTTGACGCTTTAAGAGCTTAAAATACTTGAATTGCCAAAATGGAGACGAGTGCTCACAGCCAAGCGACAGCCAACTCTTGTCCCTGTTGCAGCAAGCGTCCGCACAGAACGGTCGATGAAACAAACATCGTAAAATACTGGTTTACAACTGTCGCTCAGACAAGTGTTAACCTGAAGCGTTTAATATTTTATATTATATCTTTTATTTTTTACTTTATGATTTATATTATTTTGTGATGTGATGTTCTATTATTAGGTTTATTTTTACAAGTAAGTTAAATTTCATTGGAAGGTTAAGGTTAGGTTGGGTTAGTATTACCAAAAACAAGAAATAATAATTTGATAACAAAAATATGTACGTGCAACGTTACAAAATTGACGTCTGTTTTTATGAATACGAGTTTGTAAGCACTAAAATAAAGAATACATAAATTTTTGACAAAAATCCCATCTGCTGGTAAGTGGTGATTATTTACTCTCCTTTTGAAAACTCCCACACCATAAGTAGCCGGGAATATGCTAAGCTACATATAATATATTTTAATAGTATAATAATAGTGACGGTCTAGTCTAGACTAGTCTTTTCCTACCTGACAAGCTACTATCCTTCTTCTGAAATCCATTGTGCAACGTATTAATGTATTTCATTTGAAAAGCTGATAAGCCAGTTAAAAAGCGATTTTTCTAAGCCATGAACATGTTAGTGATTCTCCTAGTAACTCTATTTCTATGTCGATCATTTATCACATGTCTATTACTAAATGATAATAACTAGTAAGATAATAATATCATGAAAAATTATATCGTTGAAATTTTACTTTAAGCTTTTACTTATAACACGGTTATTCTATTACCACCTAAAAACTAAACCTGCTCTGAGACAAGCTTTGCTTACGTAATTTGTAAATTACTTTTATCGACTACAATAAATGTCAAATTTTATTAACCACTGACTACCCTGACTACGGTTTGGGAAACATAATATTGTCAGGTACAAGGGTTTGAAAAACCCCAAAGATATTTCACAGAGACTTTATTGCACACTAATAAACAGATTTTTTTCTCCAGGAAGTTCCCATCAGTAACTGGATTTTATAATTACAATTGGTTTTTGCTAAATCATCGCGAATTTTTGTAACAATATCTTCTATATTTAAGTTTACAAATAGTATCCTCAGTTGAATCAATTAGTTAATATTTAATTTTGATCAGAATTTAATTAATTTTATATTTACAAACCCAATACTACTTATTAAGCGATTGTTCTTCAATGTTATAAATTAGAAGATATTTACTGTTACAGCAAAAAGAAGCACTCAAGCAATCTTTACAATTTTTTCTAATATTAATTCAATTTTTTCAATCCTAACTTTCATCTCCTGTCCCTTCTTCTTCTTCACGTGCCATCTCTATCCAGGGGGTCGTCAAGCATTTGTCGATACGTCTCTTTATTAGCAGTCATGTGAACTACCTTATCTGTGCTTTTAACCCGCAGCCAGTCCCTTATATGTCCAATCCATGAGATTCTCCTTGTACCAGGACCTCTACTTCCTTTAATTTTGCCTTGAATTATTAATTTTAATAAGTTATATTTATTGTTCCTGTATATATGTCCAAAATAGGTTGGTTTCACAATTTCGAAATTTTTGTTCATTATTTGTAAAAAGATGACATTCGATATTTTACTTTTTCATTTAATTTTAAGCATTCTTCTGTAGATATACATTTCAAAAGCCCTTAGTTTATCAATTGACTTATTTTTCAGTGTCCAACTTTCGGAACCATATATAAGAATTGGAAGAATATAACATTTAATTATTCTCCACCGCAATTTTAAGCTAATTTTTCTGTTAGTCGATAGTTTCCTCATGCTCTGAAAGGTGTTTCTGGTAATTTCAATTCTTATTCTAATTTCATGATCCGGTTCCCCGTTCTCATTAACCAACAACCGAGATATTTGTATTTGTTAACTCTTTCTATAGAATCATTTGCTAAGCCCAAAAATGCTAACGAATTTAAATGTTTACCAACAATCATGAATTTAGTCTTAGTTGTGTTAATTTTGAGTCCATATTTCAAAAGTACCAGATTCTATTTTTGAAGCATAATTTAAAGGTTATTTAGATTTTCTGCCAAAAGGATGGCATGATCCGCATAACGAATGTTCTGTATCAGTTTACTATTTACCCGAATGTCCAGCTCAAGATCTTCGAAAGCTTTTTTAAAAATAGTTTCCGAGTATACGTTAAATATACAGTGTTAACGGGTATAACCTTGTCTCACTGCCTTTTCCATTTTAACCTCTTTAGTCAATTCCTTATTAATTTTTATCCTTGCTTTTTGTTTCCAATATAAATTCTTTATAAATGTCAAACTGTTTTTATCTATTCCAATTGATTTTAAAATCGTTATTAATTGATCGTCTTTGATATTATCAAATGCTTTCTCAAAATCTATAAAACACATATAAACATTCATTCTAACATCTATGCATCGCTGAACTAATACTTGGATTGCTACTAGAGCATTTCTAGTGCCCAACCCCGCACTGAATCCAAATTGTGTTTCCCCTATACAATTCTCAGTTTTTTTGTAAATTCTATTTTGAATAATTATCAAGAATATTTTAAAAAAATGGCTCATGATACTGATTATTCTATGTTCTTCGCAGTATTTAGGATTAGCTTTTTTTGGTAGTCGTGTAAATATTAACAAAAGCCACTCGTCGGGAAGCACATCGTCCGAATTATAAAACTCGTTAAATAATTAAACCAATTTGTCAAATTTGTCTGTATTGAAAAATGACACTCAATATAATTTATCAGTTTGGGAAATTAGATGTATATTGATGCGCCTCATTAGAATTACCTGTAAGATACTGTCTTTTAATAAATTAAATAAATAAGTTTTGTGTCGGTCTATCTTTCCTAATTTCTTCGTTTCTTAATCCGTCGTCATTTCTCTCTTAATTGTCTTTGTTAAAAATTAAAATCAAACATTTTATTGTCTATTCATTTTGTTGTTCGCTTTTCTCGGCCCATTTATATGTAAACAACTCACGATCTTTTAAAATCAGCCCCTAATAAACTCGCGGCGGATCGTTATGGCAAAAACGCCGTCATAAAGCACGACCTCCAACTGCAGTTGGTCGAAGAGTTCGTCACGTTGTCGGCTCGTCAAATGTTCGACAGAGCCGAAACGTACACTCACCTTCATGGGATTGCTTCGCTGTACACACGTCCCCTTAACAGCTGCCCAGCTGTTGGGTCAGGCCTCCTCTGAGCATTTGAAGGATGCCCATGATTAATTTACTGTAGTTGATAACGAAGATACAAGCTACAACCCTGCCTGAAGGTGAATGAGAATACCGAGGTACTATTGACACCACGCGAAATTGCCCGGGCAAGGAGAGGGATCTTCAGGCCCGAAGACCTTTGCGCTGGAGAGGCACAGCTGCAGCTTTGGAGAACTTAGCGCACCGGCGCGGAAACTTCGTTTCCATACGCCCTATGTGATGCGTCAAGTCGGTAATAATCGAGCCCAGCGGCTGGCTTTACAAGGCTACCTCTGTCGCCATTGCTCGCAACGTTATGATTATTACGCACCAGTAACCCGCCCTCGCTTCACTTTACAAAACCTGCGCCTTACAAGCAGTACTTATTTCATTCGTTCTATAAATTAGAAAAAAAAAACATTTATTACGATACTCAAAATGTAATAGATAATACAATACTACTCTATTAACGGAATGACTTTAATAACTTTTTATAATTTATTAATTCATAAATTTAGATTGATAACCTAGTAGGCAAAGCATGAGTATATGTATGTGTACCAAGTATGCCCAAAATCATACAAATCTCTTTAGTGGTTTTAATGTTTACATAAACAAATAGTCGGAAAGATGAAAACTGAAAATTGAAAAAAACATATATTTAAGCAAAATTTTCAATAATTTTGATAAACTGACTACCTGCATTAAAATTTTGTAAACATGTTTTATGTACAGATTTGTCCCCATGAATATAATAAATTGTACCGCCATAACCATAGATATCGAACTTTCAAAAGGTGGATTCTAAATGTGATTACTGGATTCTTGCACACTGTGAAATCGCTTACATAGTGTACATAAATATAATTATATGAGTTCAAACAATAAAATATTATTGTTCCACCAGTACATAGTACTTTAGACTATAAATTTAATGTTCCATATGTTGCTTATATTGCTGGGAAATTTAGAAGATATTATAGCCGTTTTCGCAGCCATAGTATTTCAAAGAGTCCGCAGAACAAAAGATGATTTATTTTGGCTTGTTTATTTCGACAGTTTGCTCAAACAATTCAATTATTTGTGTGACTTTAACGTCTTTGAAGTATTAGTATTAATGGAAGTCGCATTAATCAAAATTTATTTGTTTGCCATATTTGTGTATACATGTAATACACAGTTGATCCAATACTAAGCAATGAATGACGATGGGCCTTGGAAGTATTTCTCACTAGTGAAACCAGTGCACTGATTAGAAATCCGCCATTTGATTGTTGAATAGATTTTCGTGGGTAAGGTCTATTCAGAATAGACCGGTATGAAGACTAAGGATCTTAAGCCTATACCGCGATGATGGTTATGATACTACAACCGGATACTAAGTTGATTCTACTGACGATTCTAACGACATCGATTGATGTAAAGTCAGCAAGATTGTTAGACCAATTCCACGACAACTAGGATGGATTCTAAAAATCGTGCAATACCCAGTTGCTTACCTAAAGGAGATAATTTTCCTTTATTTTAAAAATTGCTATAATACTAAGTTCCACATGCTAATTTTCTAGTGTTCCAATGCTGATTGAGTCAAAAGATTACAGGACTTTCGATAAGGCAGATTCGTGGTTATTCGGCGTCAGCTTTCTGGAGATCCTCCATGGTTAAATTTTTAGGACGATTTATGTGCCACATCCGTGCAAACTATGGATTGAATTACCTTCTGATGAATTTCCGGAGTTCTTTTTTGGGATCGGTGTATATTGCATCATAGCTTATTGGATGTCTTCATTATTGAGAAAATTTAAGCACCGTTTTATAGGCTTTGTCATGGGCAATTAACAATGTGAACAAAAAGCAGGGATCGATTGCAGAATGGACTTTCTGAATCACGGTTTACTAATTAAGTATAGATTGGTCAACGAACAGACAGTAAGTAAGAATCCCCAATATACAATGATAGCGCGTAAGTAAGTCCTACGTCTGCAATTACAGGGGAACACAGCTAGCGTTATAGTGATGCTCGAAATACATTGCATGCAACTCAACTGAAGCTTAAAATTATTTATTGTGATATATCTATTAGATTATTTTAAGTGTATTGTAGATATTTCTTTTGAATTAGGATAATGTATTTCTATTACAAAATATACTAAATGTTGGAATGGAGACAGTATATTGTAATTCCGGTTTATTCAAGTTGTTGGTGCATTGTGATATATACATACATGCACAGAAGTATTTATATTTTTTTGTTACGACCCATCCAACTCCCGACCATATCCAATTTTTACCTTTTTCTATTTTCAACGTTTTTATTTCAGAAAACAGGCAATTGGTGTAGTTCAGAATGAGAATATTAAAATAAGATACGCAATGAAAATACCTAATATAAAACTATAATAAAGAAAATAAGCAGCATGTTTGATTTCATACCATAAAATCTAAAATGTACCTATCGTTCATGTAAAGAATTGAGCTTTCGGATTACTTATATATATAGTAATATCAAATATCGTTTCCAATCCAATTTCTCCATCTGGTGAATCATTATGCAGAATGAACGAGTTACCAGTGACAGCGCTAGCGTGTGTACAGTTTGTGACAGTGTGTGTAATTGCTAAGATCCGTCATACGCATTTTTAAAGCCAATCTCGAAATGTTTTTAAGGAATTTTTCCAAGTGCTCTGTCGTTGAGACTGGCAAAGAACAAACTCATCGTTTTCTTTTTTGCAAGCAACGCGCCCATGGCACCCATGAATCAATGTCCACGCGCGGCAGTGACTATACATCATTTGTCAATTAATTAAGAATAACCACGGTTTCATATGAAGTATCTCCATACATTTGGTGTAATGAAATTTTGGTTCAATAAAATGTATCGTATCTTCCGGGGCATAAAGAAAGATGGGTACAATTAATTTTCTGATTACAAATAACAATAAAGTACATTAATAAATTATGTCATTTAAAAATGTGACACGTGCACTCGCAAGCATCTAAAATAGAATCTTCGAATTTAATTTTCGAAGTTTCAAGGCGTTCAAATTACTTTAAGTTTCCCACACGTGTTAGGAACTGATGAGAATTTGATAGTTTTGTACAAATAGGACAGTTATACCACATCTCTGATGTCATAGCTATAATCTGGGATTATATTATTGAGATAATTAATTCGGTTTTTTTTTATGGCAACACCCAACAAGCGACAAACCAAATGATTATAAGTGGTCATCGCTACAAATGGGCATCAATAGCACCAAAGATATCACCAAGACCTTGTGGAAAGAGCGAGCAGATTACCTTCTTTTTTTACTAAATTAGCAAATTCATGCATTAGCCTCCACAATACAGATGTTGCTGAGTAACACATTTATTTTAAATTAATATCTAGTTGATCGACGCATTGTTTTGGAAAAAGTAATTATAGAAGTACATAGCTAACAGCGTGACATTTATGACACAGTTTTACAGTTTAAATCAAATCTAAAAAAGAATATTCAGTGGATATTCTCGTGTATTATGAGCGAGTGCCAACAGTACCTACAATCAGCAGCAGTACTATCTTAACTATCACAATTACTTTGAATACAGAAATGGCTTTCGCTGTTTTGTACGATACGGAAAGGAGATTCTAATGAGATATTAAATGTGAATTACTTCGAGACAATTCACATGGAATCCTAGTTTTTTCTATTTTGATTTTTAAAGATAATATAAATCGAGTATAATGTGAATGAAGTGTTCATAACCTCATGCAAATGCGTAACTAGTTAAGCCAACAAATTGCTATGGGCCTGCGAGGTAAATTAATCTCTACACCTCTTTAATGACGAGTAACGCTAAATTACGAGTAACGTAAAATTGTAATGATCAAATTGAAATTCAATGACAACCCCATGAGTATTTAGTAGCAATATAAACCTTTGCTTTTAATTTTTATTTATAAACATGCAATACACACGTTCATATCGATTCTCTTGCAGTCTCCTAACAAGATATCACGTATCTAACACGCCATTTGTAGAAAAGGTGGATCACGTATTTAATTAGAACTGGGTTACTGATATCATCTTTCAAACATAGAACACTTCATTACAACCGTAGAGAATATCCAACTCGTGACCCAATTTTAAGAAAAAATAAATGGTTGTGCAAAATTCCTATAATTTTCGAGGGCATCATAGAGAAAGATGAAGTACCATCTCAAGGTCAATTATAGAATTTCAGCTGTAGCAAAATGTCATTAATATCAAGGAAAAAACAAATGAAATGACAAACATACAGAATGTGTCAACGATAATTATTTTCTGTGATCGTCTGAAAGAATATTATCTGGCTGATGAAATTGCACGAGAGAAATTATCATTATTATTCTCATAGTTACTACTCATAACCGGGTCTACGGCTCGTTTGCAACATTACCATGAAAAGTAATAAAATGAGGACGTGTTATGACTTGCGCTATTATCAATTGTACAGTTAATGACAATAGTCTATGTAGGGGTGGCAGGGTTATGGCATAATCAAATTGTCTCCCTATAACATCTGCGCTAGTCTGAGGGGCTTGACTTTATACAATACGCACGAATACCCTTGATAATAGCTTAGATACAGGACAGGAGTGGGACAAGGTGATTTATTACACCTAAAATGGATTGTTTCTGAGTGCAGATTCCCTATATCGAAGTACTGATAGCTTTTGGGGTCTCCGAAATGTAACTATTTAAAATGGACCCCCATATTTTATAGTTTGTCAAATCTTGTTGTGCCATAGAAATGATATGGAATATGCTTTGTATTTCTGAAATAAAACGTATTTTGAAAGTAACAAGAAATTCTCACGCTGAATTCATTTTAAAAATGAATTTTTATGATGAATGGACGGTAGCATTTTCATCGCAATCTAATCCTTTCTGGGCTATTTTTCATATTTTGAGAACAAAAAATGTGGATCCGTTCACTTTGTTTTTTCATTGGAAAGAAGAGAATGAAGAGGAAACTAGGACACGGTAAAATACTATAGCAGGGAATGAATAGTCACCTGGGTAAATCTTGGAAAAACAAAAAAATATTCAACCAAGTTACGCCAAATGAAACGTCATTGTTTAATTGTTTTAAATGCGAATTATTCGTACTCTAATGCTGGAAAGAAGTTGAGAAGGGTTCTTGATAAATGGCCTTTGCTTTTTAACCCTCTTGCTTTTGTTTAAAAAATATTTTGAGGTGATACCATTGCCATTTCTTTTCCTCAAAATTCAAGCACGTTTCCGAAATGTTGTAACTATATTAAAAAATAATTAAATTATATTGAATTTTCTTCCAAAACACATGGCCATTACAGAAACATCCTGTTCTATGTTTTAATACTCATTACTGATGGGGAAAAATATTGATTGATAATGTAGTTGTTAAATAAATATTTTACACATCTTTTAAATGACCAGTAACTTTGTTTCGGATCATAAATAATAATTGCTTTTCCCAACGCAGACTTAATATTAGAGCAGCTAATTCAAATATTTAAGTTCCTTTTTATCATACTCTATACGAAACAAGAGGGTGACATTTAATTTTGATAAACAACGAAAACGTCAACAAAGTTGCGTGTCATTCATCATCAATATTTTATGTGTACTGAGAAATAATTACTGTCCTTTGAACAATTTATTGACAACAGTATCTCTCCCATCAACACAAGGGTTACTAGCAACGTAAAATGTGCAAACAATTAGAAAAAGCTTTTTTTCGTTCTCTTGTGGGGCGACCCACAATAGCACTTTATGACAACGAACGCTCGGTTCCATTTAAACACGGCTGAACCCATTCTACGACTGCACTACACATCTGTTACTTTCACACTGCGGATAAATCACACTGTAATAACCATAATGAAAGCGCACTACTGTCGTCGAGCACTGAGCTCTTGTTGCAATGTAATGTACGTATGGTCTTTACGATATGTTTTATATATCTGTTTTGGAATATGAATGATTAATTACCATATTTTTGGTACAAGCAATATAAATAACTCATACACTCCTCGCGCCGGCAGTCCGTATTGTATGGAGTTGATATACATAAATGAAACATCAGAACTGTTAAGAGCAGTGAACAAAATAAATTCGTATTTATACTTCAATACGGGTACTCACAATATGTCAATTGGACGCCAATATTTCAATTCAGTTGTTTGCATCGTACATTGCATAGTTTTTGGATTAATATCAGTGATCATCTATACAGTCGTGAATACCCATAACTTTCTTTCTTTCTTACCTTCTTCTTATTTCATAGCTGACAACGCATCAGTGATACCTTTGGTTTAGCTGATATCCATGGGCGACAGTGACCATTTACCATCAGGTGGATCGTTTGCACGTTTGTCAGCTATTAAAATAAAAAAAACAGTTCACTGACTGTCATTTTAATGACACAAAAGTTTGCCCTGTCTGGAAATCGAACCTGTAACATCATTCTGAAATCGTATGTGCTCAATTTTTTCTAAATTTAACCAAACCTAAGGATTATTTTATTGGATTTAGTTAGTTAAGGTTGGTTTGGATGCGGCTTGTTATACATTCAAAGTTTATAATAGATTTAGCTTCAAGATGAAAGAAAATTTATGATTTTTAATGAAACATCTCGGTAGCTTGCTACTAAAATCAACGAGTAAAGACATTAGATTCTGGTTTCGTCTTACATATTATTTAAGAGTAATTTGATTTGAAATAATTTTAAACAAGTATTTTATAGAATGTATATATCCAACACACAACTTTCAAAGGCTGATAAATGGTTTAACCAATTTAATTTCTTAGCAATAAAAAAATGTTTAATCAATGTCCAATTGCGGTAAGAGCAAAGGTGATGGATACTCTGTTTTTTTTTTATTATCGCAGGGGTTATTTTAAGCTTATTGAATATTTAAACAACAATGGAATGTCTCTGTTATTATGAAAATTTAATCTCTGTGATTCTTTAAATAACGCTTCTTCGTAAGTACTTTTTATAAGTATTGAATCATATCTGAAGTTTCATTTTTCTCCTAAATACAATAAGCACTCAAATCGAAAAGCTCGATGCGCGTTCCTCTCCTCGCCTAACTTATCCGATCTCATGCATTTAAATTCAGAATTAGTAAAAAGCTTTGCCCACAGACTGATTTTTCAATCGAAGGTAAGCAAACCATTCTTTTAAATTCTAATTCCAGTTTTATTGAAAACGTGATTGATTTAGCGTTTCCCGTTTAAACGATTTGTTGGGAAGACGTACGTACCTACGATTGCTACGCTTCGAGTTTTTGTTGTCAAAACAAAAAACCGACGCAACACTAATGCTGAAAACCGGAATCGAATTGTTTGGCTGTACACGAGTAATTCGAAGGAACACTCGTAATTTAGAAAGTTTTATAGCTATGTCCTGGCCTATATTGTGTGGAAAGCTGTGTTCCGATCGGATGATCCGATAAAACTTGATTGAGTAGCAAATAAACGTATCCAGTCAATATTTATGTTTGATTTCCTTTTCATACGTTTTTGTGCGCTTATTTCGATTGAAGACACGCGGAATAAGTGATGTAAATGAAACATGAACGAAGTGATGAATGGAAACGCCGAAGGAAAATAACCTGTTCCGATATGCCGTTTCAATACTGCAAAATCGTTATATTATTCGAGTATGAGCAATGGTATACTTTGATAAATAATATAGGTTTCAAACGATACAACAACATTAATCAAACACATTACACATACATATTTAGATAGCCGGGAGCCGGTGTAGAGGGACTGTTATTGCATTTTTTCCGCTTGACAGGGGTCGGCGCCGGCAATCAGAATACCTTTCCAGTTCGCAAAGGTCGCGGTAAGACAACATAAATAATCTATCAGAAGACAACTCGCCCCAGCTCTGGGTGTTGGAAAAGTGTATCTGCGACATAAAGGACCGGGGAGCTGGTTCGTTACGTTTTGTTAGTCCCTCGGGCGTACCTCGTGTCCCGCTGTACAACATGAATGTTTTACATCGGCGTCACAATTGTGATTTCTAACCACTACTCAAATGGTTTTTCGTGTGACGTTGTGTTTGATACGTTCAAATATCTGGTGTTGGAATTAGTGGTTGAATAGATTCGAAGGATAAATATTGGGCTGAAATTCTTTTAATTTAAATAATTTTGAATCTAGTTGAACTAATGTTCAAGTTATTTTAAGTGGTGATTGCAACTGAATAAGCTGGTCAATTACGTCTATATACGTTATAATGGTTAATTTAACAGTTAAATGTCTATACTTCAGTGTTTAAAAATATGTACACAAAGCCCGATTTCTATAATTTATTTATATCGTAATGCTGGTTAACGGTCTTTTCTTTTTGGTATAAGCTTCCTTATCTTGGTAAGTGATAGACCCGCGGAGCAATGGTCCAATTTCATGGAGAGAAATATATATCTTACAATCGGTGTTTATTGAAACAAAAATGCAGTTAGCATAGATCCTATAATCTAGTGTTTAAAATGAATTTTAAGTTAGATTAGATAATTTTTTTCGGTTAACAAAAAACTCGATTATCGAAGATGTGGATCATCGCCTTGTCTATACAGGATATCCCAGAAAGAATGGAGTTTTCTATAATACTTCATTCCTGAGCTATTGAAGACTCATAATAAAAATTTAAAATTACCTAAAATGCGAGTACTCAAAAGATCTATTATTCGAAAATGTCGTTCCTGTATCAAAGTTTATGGTAGACAGTTTGAATACTTACTGTATTGCAAATACTAGGGATGTTATGGATATGGAATTTCGGACCCGGTTATGGATACGGATATATGAATAACATTTTACCGGTTTCGGTTACGGTTATGGATATGAAATTATTTCGGATTATCCGATTGTTTCGGATAATTTCAGTTACGGATTTTAGATGATTTTCTTGTACCGGGCCCAGGTTGCAATAGTGTCACACTAAGAAATCTTGTCCTGAACATTACCTTAATTTTATGATCTTTATGAAGAATTGAAGCCAATGATGTAAGTAATCTTTTAACTCAAATAAGGATTTATAAACTCTGTTAGATAAGTGAATTCGTTACGTGATTAAAAATACAAGCTAATTGGGGTATTTTGCAAGCGACTACTATTTAAGATCCTGGACGGAGATTGAAGGGCTCATGGACATAAGAAAACTATTAAGCAGATTTTGGTTGGAAAAAAATTGCACTAAGTTACTTTCCAGAAAGTTACGCGTAGAAACTCATCATAATCTTAACTTGAATCTTTTGTCATTATTCTGCGGTATTTAAGTATACAAGAAAGCACCTTATTGATAATAATATTTGATTCCACAGATGACGCAAACAATATTCGTTTTATTGGCATTATCAAACACATGCCCGGATGTTAGGTACAAATTAAAGATACACTGAATAAATATCAAATGGATATGCCTTCGTCTCCTTTTAGATTTCCTATCGCCGAATTCTCACTGCAACATTAGCGACACACCGAACCGAAATATTGAATGATTGAAATTATTGACATTTCAGTAATATCATTTTACGGGGTTAAGTTAATTACTTTATTTGTATTTGTTATCTTTGTCATAAATAAATAAACGTTAATCCATTAAAACCCTCCACTAGGATTCAATGTACGGCGGGTATCATCGACATACACAAATATGACATCGCAAATACCCATGACCCGAAAACAAATTTTATTTGTGACATAAATGTCTGCACTGGCCGGGAATCGAACCCAATTCCCCTCCCGTGGCAGGCAGAGTCCACTATCAACTGCGATACGGGGTCGTTTCCTAAAATATGTATGTATGTACGTATAGGCAACAATAAACTCCTATTTTTAAATTATTCCTTACAAATATGTAATAGGATTGCCAAATAGTATGAATCACAGAAATATAAAATATAAATTTAAATAATAAAGCTTTTATTTGATTGTGTACCGTGCAGTGGCTTACTGTTGTGTGGGACTTCATATCTATTGTTTTTTGATTCGCATATATGTGTTGCGGCACTTGGTGGGAGTAATCTGGAGACACTCGGTTCTTATACATTTTGATCTATATGTCATATCTACTCTCTTCTTATATCTTTGGTATGAATTTATTTCTTTAGAGAAGGGTAAGTGACACTGTCATATATATTGTCTAAATTACTAATAACCGCCTTAGCTTCGCCCCCGAAACAATTGCATGTTTATTTCATACCATATTTACCATTCTATCCATTATCACATTATCTATCATTCAATATTTCTAGTGACTCACTTTTTTGTCTCACTTTGTCTACTGTAGTAGACTTCAGACAACAATTTTTTTTATATTATTAATCAATATTGCATTCAGTTATGATTGATTAATATATCAACATAATTCTTTATATGATTCACAAACAAATACACATAAGTATATTAGTTAAATATAAAATACGTACAGGAATGTAAAAAGCCTTATATTATGGGTTGAATATACACTCTACTTTTCCCGGGAAATGGATGAGTTCCCGTGGGATAGTAGATAAAAGTTGGTATGGAAACACTGTAACGGTCCGAATTAATAATATGTTGGATATTTTGTATATATTACAATAACTAAACATGATTCAGGGTTGATTTTGATCTATTGGCAGAATAAAAATAAACATCAGCAGGTACTGTACATTGTATGGTTTCTATGTAACTTTTAAATAACCTTCGAATCAACAGCTGTAGCACCTGTTAGTGAGTGGTTACCTGTGTCCATCCGTCTATAAGTTAAAGGTATCACTGACGCGTTACCGGCTAAGATGGAAGCAAGGAACTCCCTTCATGCTGACTCTTCGGCACCACACACACACAACACAAAAAAAAATTCACTGTTGATTCTGGACCAATCTAGAATCTAGATGGATTGAATAGACAATAGAATGACAAACCCTACCTTGATAAAAGAATCGTCGTGATTTAACTGAGTGGTACAGAACCCAGTAACATCAACAGGGCTTGTCTATTGATCTGTAAATGCGTCGATAATGTTCATTATAGATCTCTCATTTCAACACTCAATTAGTCGTGAGTGTCTGAATTCATAATTACTGTTATATAAGGGTTCACTCACATTCTAGAGTGAACGTACGTAGTGAACGTACCACCTGCTCGGACGACGCGGTTTGCATCTTCATTCATTATGCGCACTGCAAAGGACTGGAATAACTTGCCCGCGTCGGTGGTCCCGGCTGCTTACGATGTGAGAGTCTTCAAGTGGGGAGTGAATAGACTATTTATATGTTAGTGCGTTCACCATCTTATACTTCATCACCACTTACCATCAGGTGGGATTGTTGTCAAGCATTAACTTATTTTATGTAAAAAAAAAACTTTTTGATATAGTTGATAGTATCAGGCGTTACTTTGCGGAAATTCATTGTTATATAAAATTAGTATTAATACTAAAAAATTAATACTAATTTTAAAACGTTTTCGTGTTACCCGTTGTTATTAATAAGAAACTGATTAAAAATCTTACCTTTCGTAGTCTCCACGACGCAATTTATCATCCATAGAAGTAGCGTGAGGTAGATAGTAAACAGCATCTTGTTAGAAGGATAGAAGGGGAAGGTTCTACGGGATATGATGTTTTCGTGATTGGGGAATCCCGTTTAATAACTCCAAGTGCAACATTAGAATTTTTTTGTAAAAACGTAGATGTGTTGAGTTATTACATTTATTGTCCAATGGTAATACAATGAATAACACACGGTTGATTCGGGACAGTTATGAAGTTATTAATATTTTATTACGTTAACGAGTTAAATTTAGGGCGTTATGGAACGATTATAAATTTTATTTAGATGTGAACAGTGACATAATGTTTATGTTCATTTATTTATGTCATTCTTAATTCATATTCTTTATCAAAATTCTACATTTTTATACTATTTCTTCGAACTTCAACGCTTTCAGGTTATCTGTAACAAAAAAAAGCAAATTATGAAATTGTACATAAATTATTTTTGTATTCGTTTTAATACCACCCCTAACGTAAATGTTTTAATTAACTTTTTTAAATTAAGCTTATTAGATTACCAAGAACATAATGAAACAATTTAAATACCATTGGTGATAATTTTAATATCATCATATAAGTGATAAGTTTAATACATTTGTATATTTTATGTTTGTTATATTATACGTTAAGATTCTTCAAATTTTTTTTCTGTAACGGCCAAACTACAAGTTGGTGTTTATTCACACTAAAGTTGCAATATTGTGTTTTAAATCAAGTTCTACAACCCGATAATACATATGCATATACATATATTCACTGTGAAACAGGTATTATTAACACACAAATTGTTAAACTAAGAACTTCAATATATGGTTTAAGTTACAGTAACCACCGTCATATATTTCAATCCCGTAACTTTCCAGGTTGCTCCGCTCTATTCCTAGTGAAATAGGGTAGTTGCCAGAACTTGAGGCGCTTCAATTAGTCTTACAAAGCTCAGGAATCCGTCTCGTTGTAGTTCTAGTGCGTCCGTAGTGTTCGTTCTTACATTGACCACTTATAATTACTCTTGAAAGATTGCCTAGTTATAATATTTATAATTTAATGATTTAATCACGTACAATTTAAACAAACATTTGAACTCATAAAATCAAATTTGAAATTAGTGGAAACTTTGTAGTTCTAAGTTGAATTTATCTCAAAACCCACCAATTTTGTATTGTATTATTGAACGATAACCAAAAGCTTTGTTCCTAAAGAAGTTCTGGAAAAGTAATATAAATAAAAAGAAACAATTTTCGAGAGTCAGTTGTCAACGTTCACTCTTTTATTGGGAATTGTCATGACTAGTGATCGGTTTCTGACATAGGTCTTAGATGACTTATATAAAATGAGTTGCATAACCCGTTACCTTCTTCTAGATTAATAAAACTCCTGGCTTCAGTGGAGCAAACAAAACTGTTGAATTATATTTTGTATCCGAAGTGCGATTTAATCTTGTCTCGATATTATAAAGTAAGCTTGTTAAAGTTTTGTACATTTTTATATCCTACATCTACAATTTTATACATCCTTGTTCTTGGTGTTATAATATAATATTCGCAAAGTTACCTTTGCTTTTGTTTCAGGGAATTCAATAACATGTTTACAAAAAAATCACCAGTGTTTTTCTTCAAATTTTTGTGCTCCTAGAGAATACAATTGATACGATTCTATTATTTTTATTTCACTTCAGTGAATACACTAATAAAATAAAATCAGTTGAAGTATTTTAATTTTACTGCCACATTCTCAATCATTGTAATAAAACAAAATATTAATGTAAAATATCTTAAAAATATATTTTCTTATTGAATAATTAATTTGTTTTAAAAACAATACAGATTTTTAGTAAATATGCTAAATTTTAAATGACTGTAAACAAGTTTTCTGTCGCCTTTCTGTAAACGTTTGACAATAAAACGTAACGAGAAATTGACTTGTTTTTCAACGTTCCGGAGTCAATGGTTTCCGAAGATCGAATAGTTCAGGAATAGGTTTGTTCTGAAGACATATTGAGCAGAATTTATTGTTCTCTTTCATTGCCGCCATATTTAAGTTTTCCACAGACTGAATAAGATATACAACTTCATCTAGAAGTAAACTTTAAAATAATTTATAAAAAGAAAAGGAAGGAAAATGAAACGAAAATATTGTTAAAGGTTATTGGTTCAATGGAAAGTTTTTATATGTGGACAACATAATTACTTTCCATTGAATGATATTACTGAAACCGGTTAAACTAATCCTAAGGTATAGTCCTAAAATGTACCTGGATTTCAAAAATAGCTAAAGATGCAAATATAAAACTTAAACCATATCAAATTTTAGACACGTCTTCGCTTTATGTTTCAAAACTTGTACTAAAATAGAAGGAAATTGGAGAAGCGCCTGTGATTCCCAAGGGAGCCATTCCTAGGTTGATATTCTTAGATATATAATTAACTCTTTAATGTCCGGGGACATCTGTTTACGATGCCGCTGCATCTGCTTGGTTTCATGATGGCGCGTCACGTGGTCTTTATTAAATATATCATAAGATTTAAGTTTCTTCAAACTTCTAAAATCACCCCTGAGTTAATGTATAAACGTGTAAAACAAGATGCTTTAAACATAAAACCGTTTGGTATGTGCTCTTTGCGTTAAATTTCTTTTGGTCATATTCGTATTTTTAGTTATTGAGATACGATTAATCGTAATATTGAAACTTGATCAGTAAACTTAGTTAAAAAATGCATAAAAAAACAATTAAAGTAAATTAAGCTAAGTCAGTAAACTTCATCATTTTCTAAATAACACATTTCAATAAATACAACTAATACCTCTTCAAAAGCACTAAAGTTATTATAACGAGTCAAACCAAAGATGCAAAGATAGGTAATTAGCTGATATTTGTGGATTTTATCCTTTACCAGTATCTCGCCTTTGCTTTCCTTTGGAAAAAACATAATCATTAATATCACAAGCAGTAAACACATCTGAAAATTATTATTATTAAAACTGAGTAACAATTCCGCATTTATACCAGAATTTTATAAAATTTAAATTTTCAACCAATTCACCTACACATCACTTATACACTATAGTAGTTGTATAGTTTGTATCTGTATAGTAAAAACCGTATAAAATGTATGAAGAACCACTTGATATTATCGCCTTTAGTTAGACAGACATTATTTAAATAAAACATAATGATGATTACCTATGAGATTGTAAAAAACAGCCAATAGTAACATGTCTAAACCATTTTCGTATACCTACTGAAACAAATTAATTGTAAACAGATTCGGTAACTGTTCAACTGTTACGCTTCGGGCTCTCATTAAAAGCGTTAAAACCATAGATTATCAAGGTTGCCGAATACCAGGTTTCATATAGTTGTGAAAGATTATCACGGTTGCCGAATGTAGTATGCCAGGTTTCATGTACTTATGAAAAAATCTTAAATATCTTGGTTTCCTCACAAGTTTACCTCCACTGAATGCAATGAACAATTTAATTAATCTATGAACATACATATGTTCTTTATGCGTTATATTGAAGTTCAATCTACTAAATTATTACAGCTAAAGTAATAGTATTGTAAGTTAATTGCATAAACACAAAGCTTCTTTTGAAACCGGTTAAATATTTTACAACATAGATCTAAGTGAAGAAGTAGACGTAGAGTCAGCAGCTGTTCGGAGTGTAAAATTTTAATTAAAGGTAGCGTTTTTCGGACTGTACTAAGACATAGTAACTTCCATTTTGCCATTGGATGTATGGAAGGAAAGAGCACACTGGGCTGACCTAATGATTGGGATGAAGGCCGGAAAATGATGAACTTCTCTTTTGCTATTCAAAGGTTTGTTGCCCGCCGTGTTGCGTATCTATGTGTAATAAATAGATAAATGTAGATATCCGCCGTAACGATCCCACATAATATTATTTCAGAGATAGATCTCGTTGTTATAAATGGTACTCTTTTTTATTTATGCGGAGAACATAAATAGAAGCTACGTTTAATATCATTTCAGAAAAAAATTGTAAATATTGTATTGTAATTGTAATATACTGAAGAGTGATGCATCTGTGCTGTATAGGTACCCTATTGATAAGGACTGAAAAATTATTACAGATGCGAATTGTGATCATGTCGTAATATTGAATTTCAAAAAATGATAGAAATACTCGCCATTGAACAAGCAAGCTACTTCGATTGCTCTAACTCACTTCTTCTAACAGCTTTTGACCACGCATTACACAACAGATGATGACCATGTTAAGAGAACTACGACTTGAAACTCTCTGTTATTGACCATATTTTCACTCTATAAACATTTTTTTCGAAATAAAAAAGCTTCAAAAAAGTCAATTTTTATGAAGTTGTCAAAATTGTCTCCCAATATTTCATTGATTTCAGCTCCTAGAATAAATCCATGAACAATTTAAAATGGCGGCAATGCATCATTAATAATGGTGCTTATAACTTTTTTTTTCAATATCGAACGACAATTTCATAAGTAACATTCTAATATATTATAACGCCTTATTAGTAAATATAACCGTGGAATTGGCTCATATTTATAATTTCAGTGTAATAATAGCGTATTTTTGTTTTCTTATTAAACAAGTGGGACGACTTAATCAGTCAGTCCACTAAATAGAAAATTATCATATCATTATCGACAAAATGGTGAAACGTATGAAGCGCACCAATCAATAGCGCTACTTTGGTCGTATGAAAAATCCTAATTGAAGCATCGTAACGAAATCTACGTGAAACTACTCCAGGATTACCACACAAGTATTTGTGCCTCAAAAACATGTTCTTTAGAAACTGTATATTCACCCGTGACTGTATTTTACCACAAGAGGAAAATAAACACATTCCAGTTTAACACAATTATTTGCAAAATTGTCGCAAAGGAATATAAATTTAATTCCTTACCTATCTTGTTTAGAGAAGACTCTAAATAACATTAACTTTTAAGTGGCATACGAGAGCGAAATTACACAAACAATCCGAAACGGAAATTAGCGAGTGCATTCCTATTTGCAAATTAAAAGAGGAGCTTACGGGTTGGAAACCAGATCTCGTCCTAATTTACTATGCTGTTTGTCTTTGTGTCTTACTAAAAGTAGGGGAACACAGCTTTAAATAAGTAAACAAAACTGTATGCAATTTACATCCTGTATTTTACTTACTTAATTTTTTTCTAGCAAAGTCTGTGTCTTAGTAAGAATAGGCGTAAACAGTTTTAAAAACCTCCATGTTTTCTATTCTTCGTTTTCTTTACAGACTTTTTTTGCTAAGAATATAATGTCATGTTTGTTTTACGACTTAAACCGAAGCACTTAAAGGAATTTTCAAAAAACATTAATATAATTCAAATTTCTTATTTCCCTGCATGTTTCATTAAATAATTTACTTAATCTACTCTGTATTAAAGCTAAAATATTTATAACATTTAAATTAAAGAAAATCTTAAGTTTTGGAAGGTTAAATTCTTTGATTTGCTATGCAAGCAGTACTCCATAATATATATAGGTACTATCAATGGCAACCTCGCAGTTTGAACGTCAGTCGAGGGAACTAGTTCTAAACGGGTTCTAGACGCCCTAAAAGTACTAAAAATGCTCTATTCTTTGAATTATTAATTCTTTATAGTTTTTATTCGCAAAATCTAGTCTTGCAAAGAATGTATTAAAGCACCAATAGATGTAATAAAATAATAAGTACAGCTACGATAGGTTTTAATGTTAGGATTTTAACAGATTGCTAACTAATTTAACAGCAATTGAACTTCAAAGCTAATACCAACCTACTCATTAGCTATTTGGTTTCAGTTTATATCATTTGTACTTAACCAATCTACATTGCTTTTAATTCATCCGGGTGCTTCTACAGTTTACATTTCCACTACTTAAAAACTTTTAAATTGTTTAATAACAATTTTTCTAATGTTAAACATAAATTTGATATAATATTGTTAAAAGATTAAATGAATACGCTTACTCTTTAATTTAACTTAAAGAATAAACCATTAAAATCATTTATTGGAAACTAGTTTATTTTAATATGAAAACATTCTTTAAATATTCGATGTCTTAACTCATGTTGCAAAAGATAATTCTTCCTAAATATCTCACGGCTACTGCCATCGGCGTCCTGAATAGCGGACAGAATTATTCTTTGTTTACGTAACTGTGCAGCATAATTTAGATCAGTCTCCCAATCTTAATGGATACGACTTTGCCGTTATACACAGATCAAAACATAAAACCATTGGACTCTTTGATGTGAGCGTCGCGTGACAAGAATAGACACGAAACATATTTTTTTTGAATGCACATCGAATATGTAGTGCTTATTACTGTTTATAAATTTTAGATGTGTGTTTTGCGAATGTTGGATCTTATGAATGCGAAAGTCGTGTCATGTGACTATACTTTAGAGTGGATGCGTCCCATATTCCTGTCAAAATATGGGTTGTCTGCAGGAACAAATATCTCAGCGTTGAAAAAGTATATATCGCCAATGATGGATAATCGCTCCCAAATCTGTTATGAAATGTTCTCATGTGATTCGATGACAAACATGGAGAATCGCTAACTATTACGGATAATACAGGCGGTGATGACAAATATGAGGATCTGAGATATGAGATCTGATGGAGATAGGTGTGCTACGACTACACGATAAAATTCAAAACACGCAACTATGTATCGATCTGTAACTACTAACATATATGGTAGAACTTTTCGGCTAAAGTAGCAATTTCATTGGCGAACACAGATCAAAGGACCGAAAACTTCTGGGAAAAAAGGATCTCAAAAGTCTTATGTAATTTCCCGACCAGGTGAACTGAGTGAATCCTGCGTCTCTAACTGGTTCCTTTCATAATAACGGTGAATCGTAATGACTATATACTTTAAAACAACGCGTCTATCAGTTTGTCTGTTTGAACGTGATACCCTCAAAGAGTATTACAACAATTTTCACGCGAATTTTACAAATTGATAAAACTCTCGAGTAAGGTTTAATAAAACTAACCATAAATTAATAACAACTCTTTCAGGTGCGCTTAGTATTTATGTACATGAGAATCACGTTTTTCGAAGCGACGTGAGGGCGAGTCAATAGTATCCGTGTATACATTCATGTAAGATAAATAAGCCAATTTTTGGACCTATTCATAATAATACAGTAATATATATGTACATGGACAAAATAACATATCCAATTGGTTTCCTCCATGAGTTTTCTTAATTACATAATTTGTATGCTCGTGGTGTACAGATAAGTAATTATATCCAAATGTAAAGATCCCTTTAGCTGATAAACATTCTAAATGCGAGGGCCATGCGGTTTTGGTATAAGTATGCTTATTATGTTATTATTTCTGTGGAAATGCGTTTTAAATTTGAGTTTGTCTATTCAGGATTGAGCTCAGTTCTGTTTTATGAATTACGATTGTTAATTTGGTGTGTGAGTTGTTTATTCATAAAAAAAACAAAAATACCCAATTTGGTATATTCGAATTATGAAGGTAATTATGTGAATGATTAAGTTATTGAACGGATTTGATACCAAAACACCGTTGTATTGCCACCCTATATTAACATGATAGATGCTATTCTTAGAAAAATAACAAGTAAGGTAATATAAGATTGTTTATATTTTAAACTTTATATTCATTATAATAATGACGCTGACACACGCCTTCTTCGCAAAATCATTACCGGTAGTACATTCCACGTTTAGTACGACTACGTTTAGTACGTTTTGGAGAATGTGCACAGGAGTTGTTCGAAGTAATTCCCCCATCGCCGTTTCTCCATCGAACAACTCGACGTACGGCGGGTATCCATCCTTACGTAGTGAACGTACCACATACTCGTATACGGACTGCGTGGTTTGCGTCGTCATTCATTGTGCGCACTACAAAGGACTGGAATAACTTGCCCGCGTCGGTGTTCCCGCCTTCTTATAATGTGGGAGTCTTTAAAAGGAGAGTGAATAGGCCCTTATAAGTTAGTGTATTCAACATCTTAAGACTTCATAACCACTTAGGATTAGGTGGGTTTGTTGCCAAGCATTAGCTTATTCTATGTAAAAAAAAAATTTACAATTCGCAATTGACATTGACTTCAATAACTTTTTTTTGTATGAATGTACTTTTGGAGAATCTACTGTTTACCCTCAATCATAATCAATTGATTATCGATTTAAATTGAATGAATGAGCCCAATCAAATTTTACTAGATTTCGAGAGTAAGTCAATCAATATATTTGTGAAGAAATGAGACGTTTGAGACGGACGGTTGCGCTGTTTACTTGTAGTAGATTTATTCACCTCCTAGACAACTGTTCTCGCCTCGCTTCAGAAAAACTTCGCCTTACGCTTAGAAATAGCCATAAATAAATAAATAATAAACGCATTGTTTTAGATTAATTTATAACTTTTTTTATTTATGGACGGATTGCAATGAAACAAACTTTAAGTATTAAGTGATGCTTACGGGAATACATTAGTGAAAACCAGAACAAAATCGGTTAAGCCGTTTCTGAAATTAGCGAGAATAAACGCATAGAAAAACAGACATAAATTCTAACAACAATTTTTTTGGATTCTACTGCGTTAATAAAAGCCCCTAATAATATTTTCTGATAGCATACACCTAAACCTATCTATTGGGAAAATCTGTATGAAACCCGCGTCACAGTTTTCAAGATAATAATCTTTCAAACATTCAGACAGAGATACGTAGAATTTGTAAATAATATATAGCCGACGAGTATGACCATCCGGAATAATGTACATTAAGTAGAAAAAAATTTTTGAAACAGGTGTCGTGGTTCCGTAGAATACCCTCCGCATATACACAAACTCACAAAATTCGCACTCTCCCTTTGTAATATTAGTATGAATTTTGTCTGCAAGAACTTTGTAATCTCAGTCATCTAAATTATGTTTATTGTGTACTAACACAATACATGTTAAAGCTATTACATAAGCTGAGAAGTCTCTTTAGCCCTTTCTTCTCCTCAATGTTGAATCACCGTTCCGAATCGGTAGGAGAATATACAATTACATGCGTAATCTATTTGATAAATACCTAATTAATTAAATGCCTTTAAATATATCTAACAAACGCAAAGGTTAATATCGATCTACCCTGTTACACTTTATACTAGATAATTTGATTTCATTAAATTAAATTAACATAAGGTACAATCCAATCCATTAGCGGTCTCCTACGCGGGGTTTTTCTTAGTAATTGAGACGGCCTGAATCTTTATTATGCTACAAGAGTGCGGATTGGTGGAGAAACAAAATCAGTCAATTATTGTTCCTAGCCAGTTCTAACGTCAACTTAAATACGAAGACGAAGATGTAGCTAGTAATATATACGGCAGTATTAATTTGATCTATAGCTAGACTTTTAAAAAGTTACGTGGACGTCAAAATCAAATAGTCCAACTTTGCGTTTTATTTGACATAGGAGATATTTCAATACTTTAGGTTATTTTTTCAAATTATTCTTATTATGATATCGAGTCTTTATAAACAGCTTTTTATCGTTTAAATGTAATGGCATATTATAGTACCAACATTCAATTTTATTGTAAGTAATTCATAAATAATTCATACATCCCGCGGGAGACGTGTCAATAAAAAGCCGGCAGAGTCGTAAAATTTGGTGAATTACTCAAAATTTCCTGAGGATATTTTTCCAATATGACGTAATATAAAATTTACATAATTAAATTACCTGGCTATTAAAATCTGATCTCTTTATTGACTGTTTTACATCCTTGATTTTCATGTACACAATCTTTTGAATATGATTTTAGTGAACGGAATAGGCATTTTTACGCAAATAAAATAATCCAATACACGATCCAAGGACCAACATTATATGTACATATTACACTTAAATATATGCCCCAGCTGGGAATGGAACACGGCTCGGTTGGACGGGATCATTGTCAACTGGACTGCAGTAAATGAAAAAGAACTACTAGATTTTGTTACTTCGTATATATACATAAGCTAAGTAGGTGCGCTGGTTTCAAAATATTTACATAAATAAACTAATTAATGAACATTTATAAATTAATATGTTCACTGAAGCATGTCAATAGAAAATTGTACAAGATTAATAAACAGTAATCAGTAACTCGATGGAGCCATATCGGATATAAATGAGGTCGCTAATTGCAACAATTTCGCAGTTAATTAATAATATCATGTTTTCGTTCTCTCCAAAAATTATATTACAGCTCGTGTTCATTTTGTATAATAAAGAATTTCGGAAGTTTGTTTATTACTAGAGCGACATGACACGCATAAATAAAAACACGTAATAATAATTTAAAATAAATAAAATAATTTAAACTTGAAACAATTCCATACTCTTCTTTATTTTATGAAATCATACATCTTGTAAATACATGTTCATCTAATATTTACTCTCATTATTAAAAGAACATAAATTACAGCTTTATGAAATTTTAAGGGCTCTACATGAATTAAGGTTTGTTTAAATTCGATAACTAATTCTTATTTTCAATTTTATCAGTTAACTTTAATCAGTTTAAACAGTTTAAATAATTGTTAAATTATAAAAATTACAACGTGACAAATGTCTGAGATCATGATATATTACAGAGTAATTATGTAGTTATTGGACAAAAAATTTATAAAATTGTTTCTGATATTAACAAAAACAAATCAATTAATTTTAAAAATATATGATTATTATATTTATAAAAATATGTAGAATGTTAACATATAATTGACTACAGCACAGTATAAAAACTAATAGAAATTTACTACGTCATATTAATAATATTTTCACAATAAAATTACACCAATTTTATTAATAAAATTATAGAGTTTTGTGGCTGAATCCCTAAATTTTTCTTCAATTCTAATTTAGAGAGGCTTTTTGACCTTTTTTCAATCTACCTGTATGTTCATGTATCACGCGAAAATCTGTAAACAGATTTAGATGATACTTGGTATGTGTGTTTGTAGAAGATAGAACTATGGGTCTCTATTTGGGATACTTGTCGTAATGGAAAATGGATCTTTTTCCGCGGAATAGGCAATAAAAGTTTATATGAATAGAGCTTGATAAACAGTTTTGACTGGTTTTTTGCAGCAATCCCAAAAAAATATTTTATTGTTTACATGGAGTAAACATGAAACTCTAAAAATGCCTAGTAAAAATGTAGAATAATCGTTTAGGGTACGCTTTACTTTTTCTAACCGTAAGGCGTTGGTTTTCTTTAAATCACGTGCATAGGTGCGTAGATCATTCAAGTATTTATTACTAGCAGCCCCGGATTTAGGGGGGGGCAAGCCGGGGCCCATGCCCCGGGCGGCAAGTTCAGAGGGCGGCCAAATTCACACTTTATAGACGAAAGGACAACTCATCATTCACTTAACTTTGCCCACAGAATAAATCGTAGTACAAGTAGCTGAAATTATAAAGATGATAAAGGTAAAAACAAAAATATAAGTGGCCGGGGGCGGCATTTTTCAATTTTTGCCCCGCCTAAAAAAATTGAAAATCCGGGACTGATTACTAGGTAAATAATTTTATAGTAATGATGATAATATGCACAATTACTTAAGATTGTTATATAATGTTTATGTAGAGATAAAATAAAGTGTATTTAAAAAAAATTGTCGGTGGAAAATAATAACAGTCATTGTTGTCACCCTTGCAACCTAAAATTACGATCATTACGTTTATAAATATGTAGTAACAGCATCCAATACAATTTTTACTTGTTCTTAGCAGGTGTTTTATAAACTTTTCTCGCATACCTCAAACACATAAAAATTCCAAGTAAATCACGTAATTTAAGTTGCAAAAACTTATCTCTAAATTTCTTTATTCACTCCCTGCCCTAAGTTTGACTGGCAGAGAATGCAAGGTACTGTGAAGGGGAATTGGTATCCACTAAAATCATATAAGCGGCTATGGAGATACAGAGTGCAAGATAAGGAGAGAGAGCTCCTGGAACTTTTGTGATTGTAATGATAATGATGCAAGGACGTAACCTTACATCGCTTGAAATTGTTACCGGAAGACTTAAAAGTTTCCAAAAGTTGCATTCTAACGCGAATAAGTCTATTTCCTAGACAGGCTGTCATATTTCCAGAATCGTAAGAAGTGTGGCTATGAGATTCATGTAATTGTATATAATATTGCAACTATCCACAGTTCTACTATTTGCTGACTACCTTTACAGTTTAGCTCAAAAGTTATGAACACAAATGTTATTACAAACCATTTAGAATTCTCATCACAAGTACGCCCGCCTTTATGCAACCACCTCTTTCTTGCCTAATTAATTTTGCTCCCTTTACTTTCACACGGACACTTCCTCAACTGATTATTCTAATATAAATTAAATTACTCGTTTCATTTGATTTTGTCTTTGTCAGTTTATAATGTTAGACTGAAATGCTGGCGACTATCCATATTTATAATATTGCTGGTGCGGGTGGTGGTTGGACTACTTCACTAGTGGATTACAAATTTCTTGAGCGCTTCCATTCTAATGTAAATGGAGCACGGGACTTAGTGGATAGTCTAGCAATAGTTTCGGCAAGTCTCACTATCGGGCGGGATGTTTAATTGGCGCTAACTGACGTCACCAACAGTGGCAAAGCTCGCCTTTGGCTTATGTCAACTTCTGTCGACCTACGCTGCCTACACTGCCTCCACTGATTAAAACGGATGGCTCCTTGGCTCATAATGCTGAAGAAAAAACGAACATGGTAGCATCTGTATTAGTAAAAAAAAATTGCAGCACAAATACCTCACTGCCTATTTAGATTTGCTCTAATAAACAACTACCGGAGTAAGCCGTTATGTACCTTAAGTTATGAACCTATAATATAATCAATCATTGAGTTATATGTGTAAAACCAGTAGTATATTGCAGGAATACTTTGGTTTGTAGAGTGTTTAAGCCTATTTAATGAAAATTTCATATCGGTCCTTAGAAGCCGCAGTTCATCTCACGCCGACCTCAAATAGGGCTATGTTTTGTTTGAACGCCAGTCTCACGCACACTTGGACTCGAATCTTGCACCAATTTTCTAAATTATTGGTGTATTATAAATTCATTAATCACTTGATTCATTGAAGGAAAACTTCACCAGATAACTTTTAGAAATATTTTTCATAGTGTTTATGAAGTCTGTCAATTAACTTGACCAGCGTAGTGGTCTACGGCCGTTGCCTTTTATATTGTGAGTGAAGAGTCGAGCTTAGCTGTGGAACTGTTACGAATTGTGACGATGAATTTTGCTTGCTCACAGAAGTTTAAATATTGTAGTGGCTAAATTCAGTAAAAATATTTTGATTCTCCCATATCAGGTAAACAGGGTACTAAAACAATATAAAAAGGACTCAAATCACACAAACTCTAGTACGTAATATGTATCCGTACTGTGTTCAGCCGCGAGACATATTAAATGGCTTGAACCCGACAAGTTGAAATTCATTTCTAATTCATAGTAGCAAACTGTGCGTGAGTAATTTGTAAGGGAACAAAGGCATACCCTATCACGGCCTTTGTAAATAAAAAGATATGTGCCCGTTACGATGTTAATGAATTAGGAGATTATACATCCGGCCAGCGTAATTGGACATATTAGGTTTGATTGTAACGAAATTAAATTACTTACATATAAGAAATTAACTATTTATAATATCGGTAGAGATAAATTTATGGAAACCTGAATGAATATCTCCGTGTTTTGTAATATTCTTGAATGTACGTAAAGTTTGCCAGTCGGCGGTTGACCAGCGTTGCCCCGCTGTTCCACTGTCATGAGAAAATAATTGAGCCCAATTGTGGGAGACTATGAATGAATGATTTTATTACATTTTATTCAACGAAGCATTTCAGTGTTTGCAAAAACGCAGAGTCGTGATGTCTCAAGAAATTCGTAACCTTCTATGCTTAAAAAAATTAAAATATTATTAACTTGACTTGACTGAGACTTGATTCAGATTAACGAGAGAAATACGAGTATTCTCTGGCTGACTGAAAAATATATTTTAAATGCACGAATATACGGTACACAAAAAGGTAATTACTAAACGGAATGTGAAAAGCCAAGTAGGCAGTAAGTAGATACACTGACACACTTTTATATAATTATATGTAAATGAAATATAAATGAAGTTACGTTGACTAATAAGAAAATTTAATATTAGGTATATTTAAATGTACAATTTTATGTTTTGAATGAAGTCTGTGATTTAGTTTTTTTTTTTAATTTTTATTGTCATTGTATAGTTTTTTTTTAATTCAGTTTAATTTGTATTTTTTTATTATTTATGAAGTCAACAAGATACTTGTATTCAAAATCATTTCATGCTGAAGCCGCAATTATCGTTAATAATTTATTTTTACAAAAATCACTGGAGTGTACCTAAAAACATATTATTTTACAACTACAAAGCCACAAATTCGTCAATTCTTTTTCGGAGTCCGTTTTTCTCAACCATTAGGTGTACCAATATATGGACAACATGTTTCAAGTAAGAGACCATGATGAAAATAAAACATGACATTAATATAACTATTTATTATTGACTATTAAAGTTTGATCTATATCTGAAGGTAATAAAAGACTTGTATCCGAAAGTAGGAAGAAACCTAATGCACTAATATAAAAAAAGGATTTGACTACAGTTTTGTGGCTGGGGAATATAAACAAAAACTAATGTCGACTCTTATAATCCTCGCTCCAGCCACATCTACTTTAACATCCTTCGTTGTTCTTGAGACCAAACTTGGCCCTTCAAAGAATTCCCTTTCTTCTCGCTTGTTATGTAATCTACTGTAATAAAACGTTTTTCCTCGAATCACTTTTTTTAGGTTAAAGTTAATCATAGTTGTATGTAAGGTAACTTCTGTTGGCCGTCTTTTTCGTCTGTGCTCAGGCCAGATAACACCATGGCCTATACTGTAAAAGGTAATGCTGATCTCTTTACATCTAATGCGATTCTTGACAAAGACGGATCCATTCCACGTCATGTTTTGAAGTACGAAAGCTGGTTTCCGACATAGCCAATTCGCTGATGACCTTCTGATCTACCTAATACAGCGGTAGACGCTGGCCCTTAAAAGTGATGGGGAGGCTAGGGCTGTTATTTGCGAAATCACTAAAGCTTTTGACCGAGTCCGGCATAGGGTATTTTTCACAAAACTTCCATCATAAGATCTTCCTGAAAGGTACTGTAAGTGGATAGTCAGCTTTCTGTCTAAGGGATGTTGAGGTTTCGTCAACGATTATTGCTGCTACTTGAAATCTATCAATTCGTCAGGGGTCTGCATTATCTTCTATGCTGTTCATTTTGTATATCAATGACAACAATGCTACAACAAACAGATGGGATTAATTGCTAAGCAGATGGCAGCACGGGTGACATTCTCTACACAGGCCATGCAAATGCCTCTCAATGGCAAGCGGAGGAAAGTATAATTAAATTTATGTCTGAAATCGAGAACTCTCTGGAGTGGGTTAAGTACAACGACACAAGTTTGCGCATTTACCGCTAAAAACCCTTATATCCCGGCGGCACAGTTCCAATGGACCGCGCTCCCCATTAGCACGAGAGCATCCAATAAACTTGGTGTCCTTAAGAGGGCAAAGAAGTACTTCACTGTGTAACATCATGATTTACAAAACACAATTTAGGCTTTATATGGAGTACTGTTATCATCTCTGGCCAGGTGAACCACAATATCAAATTTATTTGATGCCGTATAAAAACCCACAGTCCCAATCGTCAACGACCCGGAATTCGCTGACAGATTAGAACTTTTAAGTCTTCGGAGAGACATTGGCTGCCTGTGTGTGTTCTACAGACTTTCTAATGGTGAATGCTTAAAAAAACTGTCAAGACTAATGCCAAGGTCACCTTTCTCGTCGAAGATTAAAGTTCTGTAGACATCACCTGGATAGATTGGTGGCGATTCTCAACGGTACGATGTTAGCGATCGTTTCTACCGCGTACGTGTAAATTATGGATGAACTTCCTTCGGTGGTCTGCTTGGAGCGCTATGACATGGGATTCTTCAAAATAGGTGTTAAAAGAGCTCTCTTTCAGGGCCGGTGTTGCATTATGGACTCTTCTGGAGGTGCACCTATTCATAGACGACGGTAACTACTTATCATAAGATGACCTGTCTGCTTTTTCGTTAGTCCTTAAAACTAATAATGATTAAAATTTTAACAATTTCTTTTGTGACTTTTTTCGCCCCCATTATTGTTTGCAGTGTCTATTTGATAGTAAAATTGCTTTTATCGAACATTACTTTTGACTAAGTATTGAATTTCAGTTATTTCAATATTTTTCTGCTATTTACTTTTCTAGCACTCTCTCTAACGTTTGCAGGTACTTGTTCATTAAAAGTTGTAGATACCCATAGAGTTCAAACCACTCTGACCGGTATTATACAGAAACAGACATTTATTAATAATGCTAGTTACAAGACAAGAGTTTGAATAGCTCATTTGGACAGAAATTCAAATAAACAATCTCCGAAGTACCCTCGTCAGACGTATTCCTTTATATGTTGCAATATCAAAATCATTCAACAAGAGACTCATACAAGTTTCTCCATACGATAGCGTACTTACTTCCTCGTAATAAATATGTTAGCTGGAATTATGTTATCCTGGTAACATAATTGAAAAAGTTTTGACAAGGGTTAACTGGTGCCGCTGAACAGTGCTGTCGTAAATTACTATATTTATCTGCTTTAATTTATTATCCCAAATGTGTTGCCTCATATAAACATATATTTATAGTGTTTATGAAATTATTGTTTGAATTTAAATTATAATTTATTTGATATGATATAATATATATCATCATATCTCAATGCAAAATATATACATAAATATATTAATTCACTGTCCTAGTCATAATTCCAAAAATTTATCAACTTACTAGTTTTTTGTGTATTATACGTTAATTCATCGTTTAATTAAACTTAAAACTACATGTGGTAAGTTTCTTGAATTGATTAACTTTTGTTTTAATCTTGTGAAATACATATGCTATTTAATATGAATAATTGCGGCTTGAACCAATTTCTTTCGGATTATTTCGGATTAAACAATTACCTATCCTATTAGTTTTTACGTAGGTAATCGATAGTAATCTCTAAATAGTATAAACCAATGTGAATATCATCATGGGTCTAGCTAATTTATATGTCCTACTACTATACATGATGATACTACTACTTTTTCCATCAGTAAGTTCCAAAGATTACCCTCCGCATACACAGAAACTGAAAATCCACGCTCTCTTTATAATATTAGCATTGATATCATGTGACTTACTTGATCCCAGCTGCTGTCCAAAGTTAAACCTCAAAATCTGAATTTGTTTAAATAGAATTATTAATCAGAATTAAAAAAAAAACATCCAGTCGCTAATAATAATAACAATAGAAGTACAGTGAGTAACGGGATGATCCTATAAAGATCCCAATTTTTTATCGAAAGTACGGGAATATAAATATTATGTAATAAACAATAACCTTTTTTCTTTTTTAAGTGAGTTCAAAAGGACAAAATTCCATTTAGCTCTCAAAGATATTGATATTTAAGAAAATCAAGGAATTCGCCGCTCAAAAAATAATGACATATGTTGTGAAAGGACGGTTCTAGAAGTATTGTTTGAGGTTTATTTCTGCGCTTTTCTCCGTTTAAATAAATTTACATTTTATAATATGATAGAAACTTTAAAAGACCAGTAATTGTTATATGCTGTAGTATGGCCGACAACAAATTTTAAATTCATGAAAAAAGAATACGGAAACGAATCTATCGATGTTTCACGAGAGTGGAACAGTTTCGCGCGTATAATCGGAACGCTTCTATCTCTCTCGACTCCGGGATCTCCGCGCGCTGAACGCCGGATCCTCTGAACGTATCGTATTATATGCCAGCTAAGTCTAAATTTCCCATCGAGATGATAATGTAAAAAGTCTAACCACAATGCAGCTCCTGTAGTCTATTAAGAAGTTCGTTCGAACCTTGTCCAGCTTAAGATCAAATTGAAGTATTCATTACTTTGTAGTGGTATACATAAAAGGCACATTACAACAGAATCAATTAAAATTCAGAAGTTGTTTTTTTAATTTTATTATGTATAGACGTCATCCGCAACATAGGGAATCCAGGAAATTATTACGCAAGTACCTACCTGTGTGCAAATAAATAATGTCCACCGTGCGCAATGTACACAAGAATCCTGTTCTAAGAAACGGTTGTAAAATTCATTGTTCGCGAGTGAACGAAAAGTGCGGTGAAATTATATTGACAGCGCATTGCGGCACGGTGTCGGTCATTAAAGTCGCGTATGTACCGATCCGTTATTGCATTTCTCCGTGATGAATATGAGCATCAACCTAACCGATTTATGCATTCGGTGATAAATTTCGTCATAAATATTATAAGCTATTCAATGTTCCTGCATATAATTAACATTTCTTAAGGTTTAATTTCATATTTGAACAATAAAATTGCGTTAATTTTTCCATATTTTATTTCTGATGGAAATGTGCTTAATTTGTACATAATTGTACTTAATTTGTACATAATTTCAGAATTATTTTATCTCTATTTTTATGGTAACAGCTGAATTTAAGCAGACAGGTCACGTGGTTGTCAATGGCCGCCGCCGCTCACTGACATCTGTTACATCTTAAACCATTTCTTAGCTGATTCATTGACGCACACACTGAAACACATTAAACATTGCACGAAATGTCATGTGGCAAAATTATGAATAGGTACTGAATTTCAAATTTTTAAATTGTTTATTAAATAAGGTTTTGTATTGTACTGTCTAGAATTATTATGGTTATCATCTCAGCATATCATTTGTTTCAGTTTAACCTAAGGATTTGCCAATTCAGTCGTTTTTTTACACTTGTCATCTGCTAAACATTATGCTTCTTTTTTTTACATAAAATAAGTTAATGCTTGACAACAATCCCACATGATGGTAAGTGGTGATGAAGTCTAGGATGGTGAACGCACTAACTTATAAATAACCTATTCACTGTGCTCTTGAAGACTCCCACATCGTAAGTAGCCAGAAACACCGATGCGGGCAAGATATTCCAGTTCTTTGCAGTGTACATAATGAATGAATGTCCGTGCAGGTAGTACGTTCATACCATGGGTACCTGTCGTACGTCGAGTTGTCCGATGGAGGAACGGCGATAGGGGAATTAATTGGAACAATTCCTTAGCACACTCTCCAAAATGTACCCTATAGAAGACCGAGACGCTGGCAACCCTGCGCCTGTGCTCAAGGCTTTGCAGATTGGTTTCAACCAGATCTGGATCATCAATGAGCCTCTTTGCACGCCCCTCCGTCGAATCTAACGCAGATAGATGACATTTGGCTACACCAGCCCAAATGTGACAACAGTACTCCACACATGGTTGAACCTGAGCTTTATACAGGGTTAAAAGCTGATTCAGTGAGAAGTACTGTCTCACCTTCGCAAGGACCCCCAGTTTCCTTGCAGCCGCTTTAGCCTTAGATTTGATGAACCGACCAAAGTTGAGGTTCGACGAAACTTCAACTCCCAACAATTGAACACGGTCAGTGCATTCTAAGGATACATTCTGAAAAGTAGGAGCCAAGGTAAACGGGCTCCTCTTGGCGCTGAACAGACACGTCTGTGTTTTGGTTGCGTTTAATCTCACAAAATTGTCATCGCCCCATTCGGACACTGCTGGAAGTGTGAGACTCATGTGTTTCACCATGGCCTCTCTTTCGAACTGTATTTCGTCTCTACTGGCCCGAGGTTTCGGAAGGTATCTTTCCACTACTATACTGTCATCTGCATACCCATATATACCGAGCTTGAGCAGATCATTGATGTGCAGCAGCACTAGAGTAGCGGACAGAACGGAACCCTAAGGAACTCCGGCATTGGTAGCCATCGACGATTGGTAGACATCTCGGAGAAACCGTTCACTCAGAAAGTCCTTTATCCAAACGATAAGGCCAGAGGAAATACCATACGCTGGAAGCTTGCTTAACAGGCTAGCGTGCCAGAGCCTATCAAAAGCCTTCGAGACATCGAGGAAGACGGCGAGCGCCTCCCCTTTTTTCTCGAGGTCCTCGCCCCACAAGATACTAATTCCTAAACAAAATAAAAAACCGCTCACACATACATACCTTCACACTAGAATTTTCTCTGTTCCAGGAACAAATATTTATCTGCCATATAAATATCTGACGGAATCAAACCTGAAAGCTTAAGAGAGACTAAGGTCGGTAGGTAAAATTACTACTGACCGGCCTTGAATTTGCATGTGTATATTGCATACTACAAAGTAACAAATTGTCTAATGGATTGAACATCTGTTTTCTACACGCGGACCAAGATTGTTGCACACTTCGGTTTTTCAAAAATTACTGCGTATCAAAAATTAATTATCACATGCTTCGGACATAGTATGCACAAAATATCGTGAGTATTTGTCCATAATATCCTCAAATATGTGGACGTCTTCCAATTCGTTTACAGCAACATCGGTAAACTATACGAGTATCCGATTAAACTGGAAAAACCTTTATCAAGTAAGGTTACGATTAACCGGACAGGAGGGTAGTCATCATTTTTTATATATCTCATCAAAAATATCGGATATCATCTATGAGGGCATCCATTAAAAGTGGCTGATTTTGAACAAACCTTTTCACATTTTAATTTCTGAATGTGAAAAGGTATAGGGGCGTTCCGAAATGCATACCTACCCTCATAGGTTTTCTATATTTCTATAGAGACCTTTAAAAGGTTTTTTTAACACTTGAAAATGAGGATGTAAATAGCATGAATGGTACTATAGAATAATCAATAACTAAGTAATGATACTAAGCTTTTATATGTATATATGGTTACCCGTCACAGTTCACAAATATTTGGAAAACATTGTCCAAACACAACCGTTAACAGCCACAGGCGATAACAGCCATCTCCTCGACTAGAGGCAGTCGTCTACCGCTCGTTTCTTGCTCCTTTCTGCCACGAACCTGCGAGATTTGGAACAAGCTTTCACCAGAAGGAGTCCCTTTGCGCTTTTATTAGGGGGTCTTTAAAAGAGTGTTTATCGTGTTTTTCATGGCCGGCAACGCATTTGCAGCTCCCTGATTCTGCACGTGTGTATAAGCGACTGTAACCACTTACCACTAGGTGGACCGTAAACCTGTTTGCCCGCCTTTTACATAAAAAAGGTCGTGCGCTTAGAGGAGTAAGAACTTTCGACATGAACGAACCACTATTATCTAATATCTTTAGAGAGCAGTCGATTCCGACGCTTAGATTGGATAGTAAACAGTATCTTTAAGTTTACAGTACGTCAATACTTCCCAGAATCTTATCTTTATTAAAGACATAACCTTATGTGATATTTCAACTAGTGATGATACGGAGCTCGGTAACCGAACCGAAAGTATCGGATTTCCGAAATAAAAATATATCCGAAACCGTCAGTAAATCCGAAAAAAAGTTTGTAATGATTTCGGATAGAGGCAAATTCTAAATGAAACACGTTTTGACAGGTATTCGCTGTTTGAACCTAGAGCATGTTGAGGCAGTTTATTATTTATTTTTGAAGGTTTTTTCCATTAATATAATACCAAATAATACCTAGATAGAAAGTCAAATTCAAATTCAAAATCATTTAATCACATAGGTATTTTGTAAATACACTTACAAACGTCATCTTTTGCTTCTACCACCGCGTCGAAAAGGTGGTTTAACAATGAGAAGAAGAAACGGCGAAAGAAACTCCTCAGCACATCTTTTTAACAAAACATGGTAATTACAAAATTATAAACCTATGCGGAACTGGTTTCGACATTATTATTTCCAGGTATCCTTGTCATTAATGTATTAATGTATATTATAATATCATTTGCCTATAAGTTGTATTTTAATGCGTCGCTTAAGTTCCAATGGGCAACTCGCGTATCAACTCAGGAATCTTATTGTAAAAATGAACTCCAAGTAATTTTGTCTACAAGACCAAAATCATCTATTATCCGTAAATTATATATATATAAAACTATGAAATGTCATGATATATATATATATAGAAATCTAAAATCCTTAAATTTCTAACTGTAACTATGAATTGTTCGATATTCTTATATTATTTCAGCTTTCTACGGTCATATTTATGAACTCTTTATCAATAAGTAATACTAGTCTTGTATTTAATTCACATCAAATGTGTGGAAAAGTATCCAAGCCTAAATTAATGAAGCCAGACGTTTAAAAAGTCATGAGTTATTGTGATTGTTGATAACAGAAAAACACCAAACAAAAAAACCTACAAAAAAACTAGTAACTTTAAAGACTTATTATACGAGTATATGCATTCTTCCAACTGTTGGATAGACTTTTTTTAATTTCAAGATTGACAGAGATAATTTATATTACTTAGGAAACATTTCATCTTTATATTTCAGACTGATGCCATACTACGGCGACTTTGATTACGAAGAATAGGAACGGCCTGCTTATACACTGTAAGCCTTCTTTAAAACTAAGATAGTTAGATCACTAATAGGTTGATGTCAAAATTCAATTAGTGGTGTGGTCATCTAAAACTTGAAGTGTCGGCCATTGATTCGAATTTCAATTCTCAAAAGAAACTCGCAATTTGCACTTTATATCGAGCCCCAGCTGTATTCATTGTACGGTCAGCTTCATAAACAATTTTTCCGATACCAATACCGATTGCAGGGGGATTGAAATGAAAACACCCCGATGTAGATTGCAGAAACTTGTTGTTTACTTGTTCTGATTACATTTTTTGATTGCCGTTTTAAGGAACTCTCATATCCGAATTGCGAAGGCAGGTATTGTGAGCTTTTGACTGTAGCTTCTGTTTAACACGAAGAAGCGGCCTTACTTTTTGTTTGATTTTAAAGCTTAAGCATAAACTAAACAAGCTGCTTCGACGCTACAATTTGCTTTGTTTGTTAAATTACTTTATTCGATGTTTCCGAACAGGCTAGGGTAGGCTATTAAATTTTACTTAGCGTAGGTCTTACTCGAGAAATGTAACGCTAGGTCTATTATATCAATCATGTATCTATACCAACAGTTGATAAACAAACCACTGGGCCACGTGATAACAGTAACCCTAACACATCTGCATTCATTATTCTTTAAGGATAAATGTTCATAATTAATAAAATGATTATAATTATATAATTGATTATTGTTGTCCTTTCACCAAATGTACATTCACTCACAGGGCTTGATTTGTCTTCTGACAAATACAAAATTTCCTAACATTTTACTCACTGTATTTACCGTATTAATCGCTACTCGCCTTTATGTTTGTGTAAATATTAGCTATAAGTGCATGCGCAAATATGATGAAGATTTTTTTGCCACAACTCCATTTTTTTCTATCACTATTGGTACAATTTCCGTAGGTATTTTCCAGAGTCGGATTATCTTAGTGATATTTATGATATTTACTTCGTTTTTCTGTTTCTTGTGCTCTTATATTGAAGTTCGTTGTTATTGTTATGCTGTAGGCGTTAATTTATAATTTGTTTCTGTATATTATCTCAGATCTACTGTGTACTGCAGCAATATATTTTGTATTGTTATTGCCCACATCATTTTGTATGTCGATATTTTGACTTAAACGCCTGGGTCGTGGTCACGACTTAACTTTCGTGAGTACTTATATAGTAGTCGAATGTGTGTATACTGGAGTGAGAGAATATGTAATGTATAATTTTAAGATTAAAATCATAGATTATAATGTTATTGAAGACTACCAAATTAGGTCGTAGTATATATCAGTAGGTAGTATATATCAATGTTCATTATCTGTACCATCACTTACAGGTGGTACGCGCCTAAAGATTTATACCTCGCTATATATATATATATATATATATATATATAAAGATTGTGCTCGCGGATTGTTGCAAAGTAGGTACATTTTAATAGAAGATATATAACGCTTCTGTCTCAATTCTCATAAGTATTATAACTGAGGACACGTTTAAAATATTAATATCAAAATATGTGATGATCTCAAAGACCGTTTTTCTTTACCGATCTCCACTAAGCCTTGCTATGTTTCGAAAACACGCCGGCACGCGATTTTTCGTAAGACATATTACACTAAAGTTGCTCCTGCTTATATTACAGGTCACATGTAGAAACCGAATGCATGCTATAACCTAATCAGGCAACATATCCCTGTAATAAAAAGGAATCATGTAATTCGGATCGGTGATTTGCGAGAGAAATGCAGAAATCGAATAGACTGATAGGTAGGAACGATGAACATATTCTGTTTAACTTATGCTGCTCCAGTCGTCCCATACTGGAGTTATATCAGTTAACGAACAAGAAGACAGTGAGAATGCGGAGAAGAAATTAACTTGATTTAAATATTTATAGAAGAAATAAAAAATGACAGTTAAGTAATATAACATAATATTAAGACAGTTAAATCAAAATAGCCTGGTGGTTTGAACGTTGGCTCCCGCACGGGAGGCTCGGGTTCGAATCCGGCAGGAACCTCTAATTTTTTAAACTATCTATAGGTTACAAATTAATGATCACTTGCTTTGGCGAAGGAAAATACCGTGGGGAAACTTATACACCCTGAGAGTTTACCATATTATTGTAAAAGGTGTGTGAAGTCTACTATCATGAACTAGGCCAACGTGGCGGACTATATTTTTAACTCCTCGTATTATATACGAGAGCCGAGTCCAGCAGTGGGACGATTACTGGTCGTAATGATGAAGATGACTTAAATTGAAAAGGCTTGTAATAATACTTTATGTGAGATACAATATTTTTCTTTAATAATAACGATGAACAAACAAACAAACAAACAAACCGAATGTTTTAAACACTAATGGTTTTATAGTTTTAAATGTAATATAATTTGAACTGAGGTAACAATAATTTTCATTAGCTAAGGATGAACTTTTCCACGTTTTATTATTTAGTAGAAGAAAACTAACTAGTTCAAAAGTAACTAGCATAATTGTACGAGTCTAACATAGCTAATGGAAATAATTTACCTTTCGGTAAAGTGATGTGATATGTACTAGGTACTTTAAAATATAAATAAAATGAATTATTATTGGCCAATTGCAACGTGCGTGGGGTGTATTTATGTGAAACTTTGTAAAAAAAAATCCTGTTGATATGATGATAGAGACCATTAACAAATTCAAAATGAAATTAAACCAACATTTGAACAAGCAATTGTTATTATGACATAGATGATTTTTTAAATGAAACACTATCATCATAAATAATAATATTTTTTTTTATTTATTATGTCGTTGCATTAAATGAGTAAATTTTATGCGTTAAATATGTATGTATATGACTGCTAAAATTATTTGCTGTCAAATAAATTTCATTTGATATTTAATAATAAATTGACTTTGTGGCCCTCTTACACATTTAGTACAATATTCAAACATTTACACCTTATACGCGAAAAATAATGTTTCTCTCAAATTATAAAAATAGGGAAATATAAATACTTATTTTACTTTTTTTAAAGTAATTTTACTACTTTAAAAGTTTCCGCCTTAAGTAAATAAACCGACAAATCTCTAATTTGAAAAGAAAAAAAACAGTTTTTACTTACTCGAAACTTGCTTCAACATCCCAAAGTATATCTTAACATATCACCAAATACGCGCGTTTTCACTCACAAAACAAAACACAGTATTCTCAAAATATTTTCCTTAACACTTAATTTTTAAATCAGTCATACTTTTCGTCATGAAACGTAGCCGAAAGGCACGCAAGATACGTGCCAGCTTCCGCGCGATCCAGAGACATCTAAAAAATCTGAGTCCTGTAAGCTTATTGCCATACCGTTTCACGTTAAAGCTTCAATCCTGCTCATATGCAAGCAATTTTAAACTCTATTTCACGACTGTAAAGTCGCAATTATATTGCACGTTACGACGTTTTGGATCGCATCACATAGATAGGGGAACAAGCACAGATGCTGCGCGCATGCGATTTAACGGCGCACGCACACAGAGAGGCATTTCGTTTGTTGGTTTGTGTAAATAGATAGAAGACATTACATTGGTCGAGTTGGTGTCGGTCACCATTGTTCGAAGTAAGTGTTCGTTCGAATCTCCCCTAGAGGCAAATCTCAGCTTTTCTTGTAGAAAACTCTTCGGTTGTCGGTTCTACATTTATTCTACCGCAATTGATCAACGAAACAATTGTATTTTACTTTTTTGCTTCACTGCTATTTGGATATTGGATTAAGTATTGGATGTACGTAAGGAGCCTATCATAAACTCTAAACATTACAGAATTAATTACGGTCGCTCTTACCGACTATGTTTACTTCTGTTTCAAAATTATACAGTTTGAAAAGCGCACATTGAAGTAGTAGGTACACGGTAATGTATCACACATGTTGAACATGCGTTTTACTAGATGGCTAATGGCTAATGCGCATTTAATACAAGATATTGGCGCACATAAAATTAAGATAACTTTCTAATCAATAAATAAATAATAAGAGTAATGTCCGTTCACACACCCACACCCTCGCACTAGGATTCCCCGTGCTGCGGGGGGTATGAACGTACCCAGATATGACATCACAATGACTCATGACCCGAAAACAAATATTTATTTGTTACATAAAAATATGCCACGGTCGAGAATCGAAACCAGGACCCCTCACTCATACCACTACCAAATAGTGTACGGAGTCGTCGTTGTGCTTAATTTGTTGTTAACATCAGTCATAAAGTTATCTGAAACCTAATTCCATATATTGATACAAATTTGTCAAAAAATCAGCCATGATGGGTATAGAATTTATGGGCACAACAAATTTTAAACTCGCTCTATTGCACAACAGTAGAGAGTAAAAAGAAATTGAAAATTTAGTGATTAAATCAATGTTTGTGTCCAAACAACAAGTTTCCATATAGTAAAACAAAGGAAATGATTCATAACTAAGTCCCTTATTGAACTGTGAAATGAAGTAAAACTTTAAGAATTTCATAAGTCACCCACTTAACATTTAAAATGTTTAACATTTCCATTCCATTAATTTCTGTTTAAACGCATACGAACATTCACATGGATAATAAGTATAACGATATAATTTAACCAAAAACGCCGAAAAGCTGTTACTATAAATAAGCGTAGCACTCTGGGTAGTGACATTTATAGCCAAATATATATTACACGTATCGGAAGAGCATATTATGAGTATTTATTATATTATATTATTAGTGTATTTCTAGGAAATTCTATCACTTTCATCTGTTAAAATATATTACTTGCTCTTCTTAACGGTGACGCAGATTGGATGTCCATCCCGCGTGGCGTTCTTGGATTATCCAGGTTACACAATCGAGCACAATTTTCAGCTTCGTGCTGGAGTTTGCGTGTACATTGCTGTCAGCGTCTCCGTCACCTTGAAGACCCCACCTTCTCTACAGTTTTGGTTTTGGTGGATAAAGGAATCGACAAAATCCTGTATTCCTGTGTCTACCGATCACACAGCGGGGACCATGAGACAACTCGGTTGTTTGAACACCTGAAGAAGCCCTTCATCGAAGCCCTACGGCTCAACTGGTCTTTTTGAGCGACTTTAACGCGTGTCATCGTGACTGTTCCCATACCAGAGAACCGACCATGCTGGAAGAGCAACGTGGAATTTTGCCATGTCGCTTGGTCTCTCCCAACTGGTAAAGAAAGCGACTAGGGTGCCTGATGTCGACGGTCACACAGCCAGTTGCCTGGAACTTTGCCGACCCAGACAGATATGACGTGCAGGTCTCGTTTCCATTGGGTACCTCCGATCACTGTCTGGTGAAATTTGTGTCGTCATACTCCTCTCTTGAACTCAATTCCCACGGAATCCGGCGAGTATGGCATTACAGGTCATCAGATTGGGATGAGTTGCAGCATTTCTTTGCATCTTATCCTTGGTGTGACGTGTGCTTTTCTTCTGAAGATCCGACGAGCTGCGCAGATGCTATAACCGATGTGGTACGTAACGCGATGGATTACGTTATCTCTTTTTCTGAAGTCCCCGTCGGTGGCAAAGCTCGCCCTTTGTTTAACGCCGAATGCGCTCAGGTTGAGAAGCGTAAACATTCGGCGTATTTATCTTGCGTCGATGCTCGAGACCGCAAAGCTCCGGGTGTCAGTTCAAAGAAGAAATCCTTCAACCTTGCCGCCAAGTCCCACAAAAAGGCATTACAGAAGGTGAATCTCAACCGTCTCAACTCAACCTCTTGCGATCATATGGCACCCAATTTACCTCACTGCGACATCTCTATGCCCGAGATCCGCATAACGAACAAGGAAGTTCTCAAAACCTTGCGGTGTCTAGACGTAAAAAAGCCAGTGGTCCTAATGGAATTCCAGGGATTGTAATAAAGGCATGTGCACCCGAGTTGTCTCCTGTGTTGACACGTCTGTTCCGCCTCTCTCTCAAGACTGGGATAGTGTCTAAATCTTGGAAGCTTGCCAACTACAACCCGTACCTAAAAAAGGTAGTCGTGCCGACCCTAATAACTATCGGCCGATTTAAATTACTTTGTAAGATTATGGAACGTATATTGAATTCGCATCACATGGCATACCTAGAACAAAATGATCTCCTCAGCGACCGACAGTACGGATTTCGCCGAAACCGGTTAACTGGGGACCTTCTAGCGTGTGCCATTCACTTATGGGGCGAGGCCCTTGAGAAAAACGGGGAGGCGCTCGCCGTCTCCCTCGATGTGTCGAAAGATTTCGACAGGGTCTGGCACGCTAGCCTGTTAAGCGAGCTTCCAGCGTATGGTATTTCCTCTGGCCTTAGCGTTTGGATAAAAGACTTTCTGAGTGACCGGTTTCTCCGTGTTGTCGTCGATGGTTGTTCTTCGCAATTGATAGCTACTAACGCCGGAGTTCGTCAGAGGTCAGTTCTGTCCGCTACTCTCTGTCTGCTGCATATCAATAATCTGCTCAAGTTCGCTATCTATGGGTATGCAGATGACAGCACAGTAGTGGAGAGATACCTTTCGAAACCCTAGGACAGCAGAGACGAAATACAGTCCGAAAGGGAGGCCATTGTGGAACGTATGAGTCCCACACTTCAGGCAGTATCCAAATGAGGCGATGCCAATCTTGTGAGATTCAACGCAACCAAAACACAGACGTGTCTGTTCAGCGCCAAGAGGAGCCCGTTAACCTTGGCTCCTACTTTTCAGAATGTATCCTTGGAATGCATTGACCGACCGTCTTCAATTTTTGGGAGTTGAAGTTTCGTCGAACCACAACTTTGGTCGGTTCATCGAGTCTAAGGCTAAAGCGGCTGCGGAAACTGGGGGTCATTGCGAAAGTGAGGCGGTACTTCACACCGAATCAGCTTTAAACCCTGTATAAAGCTCAAGTTCGACCATGTGTGGAGTGTTGTTGTCACATTTGGGCTGGTGCTGCCAAAATCCATCTATCTGCGTTGAACTCGATGGAGAGGCGTGCAAAGAGGCTCATTGGTGACCCAGATCTAGTTGAAACCAATCTGCAAAGGCTTGAACACAAGCGCAGGGTTACCAGCCTCTCGGTCTTCTATAGGGTACATTTTAAAGAGTGTGAGCAGGAATTGTTCGAATTAATTCCCCCATCACTGTTCCTCCGTTGAACAACTCTACGTATGGCAAGTATCTACCCTTTCGTAGTGAACCTACCACCTGTACGGACGACGATGTTTGCGTCTTCATTTATTATGCACACTGCAAAGGACTGGAATAACCTGCCCGCGTCGGTGTTCCCGGTTACATACAATGTGGGATTCTTCAAGAGGAGATTGAATATGCTATCATAAGTTAGTGCATTCTTCTTCTTGCATCTTAAACTTCATCACCACTTACCATCAGATGGGATTGTTGTCAAGCGTTAACTTATTTTATGTAAAACAAACGTTTCCGACTTCATATATAATATAATATAGATATTATAGAGAATATAATAATAATACTAACCAGACGAGCTGCTCCGAATGCTATTTTCATTGATCGAATAAAAATTAATTTTGTTGTAAAACAAACACAACTCTAACTTTTATCCTTCTCCATATCGAAGCAGCTATGTTGCAGTATAGTATGTTACACGGCGAAAAAACATGTTTTTCTTCAATTCTTTCAAATTAATTTTTGATGCATGTTTGATAAACGATGAAAACAACATTTATTCCGTCATAAAATTGGTATTTCAACAAAATCACTAATAAACTACATCGTACAGCAATAACATACTTTATATGAACAATATTTACAATATTTTATATGAATTCGATATTGCAACTAAAAAAGTACCAACATGGTGATTGCAATTACAAAGTCAGTACAATACAATTAAACAATAATAGCGTGTAAATTTAATGTGTTTAATTGGTAAATCAATAAAATAAAAAGATATATTAATGTTGAGTACCTAAAAAATAATAAAACGAGTTTTTATAACTGCATAATTCATTCAAAATAATAATTCCTACGAGTACGGGCTATGTACCAGCTATACCTAATAAATTGCGAATCTATCTATCTATCAAATTGATCGTTTGTAGATATTGAGATATCGTGATTGTGGCGATTGGTTCAACAACAGAATACGCACACGATTTGCAAATATGAATAACAATTCGGTGAAATCCGACATCTACTCCGTCAGTACCAACTGTTCTATATACCGCCAACTTTACCAGCTCAATCGTCGAGCATGCTAGCGATGATTTTAAACTGGTAACACACCACTCATCTGTTACACACAAACATTGTTACTGTCACTTCAGTTTGTAATTATTTATTTGGGTTACGAATTTATCTCTCCGCTTTGTTTGTTTGGGACCCGAATTTTTTGAGCCTGTCAAACTTTGAATGAAGAATGAGATTTTTGAACGATTCAGTTTGTTCAAACAATGGTTTATTTTTAACGCGATAGGTAAAGTAGCTGGGACAAAAAACTTTAGAGACGTGTTGGCATGTCTGTAATATAAGATTTTCATTTATTTATTGTTAATCATAACGTTACATATTAATTAATTAAAACATTGAATGTCAAATTTACGAAAAATAAAACATACGACAATTACACATTACAAATGTACATTCAAATATTAAATACATATTAAACATCGTAATTTTTATTATATTAATTGGTCAAGATAATAAAAATAAAAGTTAAATTTAATATTAGTTAATATTTACTAAAATGTATATAATACATACATATAATATTAATTACATATAATATATTAATTTCATAGGATCTTGGTGAGTCTTCGGACTACAGACGTCTTTTCATCAATCTACAAAATCGTCAATGCCAGGGAAGTTTTCGAGCAGAGAGTTGAAAGCCGATAAGATACACGGAATAGGAGAATTGACATGGGCGTTGTATGGCTGGAAAGCACAACAAGCAATATACATTAATTTTACATACGTATAAAATTTGAAAATTTCCATGTTTATTCTTCAAAGCAAGTTATACACTACTAATGCAGTTTACTAATCGCCAATTCGAAAGGAAATTTCTCGATCACGTACACGAAACGCGTTCCTAACTTTCTTTATTATCAGAAGATAACTGGTTAGTAAAGTTCATAAAAATTCTATTACAGCACAGAATTTGAGGGAAGATTATAAAGCAATATCAAACGTCAGGATCACACCGTCCTATATTCTGCTAGCTTTGACAAAATGCTAGAGAGTTCTTCAATTTATCAGAGCTTATTCGATATCGTATTGTACGAATAATTCTTATAATCTCTTGTTATATGAAGAAGAATTCTTATAAAAATTTATTTAACAAATATTAATTGCCTTTAATGTAACATTAGATAGAAATTATCAAACATCAACACAAATATCAAAATATATTCATTGATATTACTTCAATTATTATGGCAATTATTGTCATTGTTATCATTATATCTAACCATTTGCTTTCAATTCATTTTAGAATTGATTGACTTTAAGCACAATTAAAATTAAATGTTTATATTTAACCTTATTCCACCTTTTTTTTTAAATTGGAAATCCAAATTGAAAACATTTCCAATTGAATTATGTAACCTTATTTTTAATTTTACTATGGATGAAAATTAATTTATATAAATTTAACAGTTTCGACAAAATCATTTGTTTTACTGAAACACTGAATAGTTTTAAAGTTACTCAGTAAATATATGCGAAAATATTTAAAAAATCCCTTTACGAAACTTATCCAAATTCTTTCTCAGGTGGATTTAACAGCTTTGATTGTACGTTTACAAAAGTCCTGCTCGATTTTCACCGAACTTGTTTAATTAAAGTTTTCGCAATCTTTTCCCTTTTGATGGAGAAATAATCCCTAACATAGAATACGAAATCTGTAGACACGCCATTGTACTACTTATCATAGCCAGCGTCATATTTCTCTTTTATTTTTCTTTTGATAGTTGTGATTTAAAAACCGTCTGTTACACACATATAAATCTGATTATACATGCTTATCTAGAATGCGGTGTGTTTCATCGAACATATCTTAATATCATGCTTTTTTAATATTACGCTGTATTTAATTTTCACAGAGGCTAAGTTTTTATGAACCTCCAACATAATTTTGATTGAACTTTACATACACTTAGCGCGTACTTAAATAATTATGCGCTGTAAAATTTGATCATTTTAAACTGTGACCTGATTTGTGGAAAATATTCTAGCATTTTATTTAAATATGACCCAAGTAAATGTACTGTAACAGCAAATAAAAATAACATTTTTTACCGACACTGTATTTAATGAACATAAATGAGATGTATTATTTTGGGCGCGCCTTTGTACAGTCTAACATAACTTACAGAAAAATAAACTGATTCACACAAAAATATTGAAAAAAATATTCAATGAGCTGTTCTCCTCTGATAAATTATTTTAAATAAATTATTTTCAAGTTTTTACGTATGACAACAATATGGTGGCAATTCGAACTGTCAAATATCATGTCTGTGATGAATTATCTGTGGAATTTGAAAATCTATATTTACGCTACGCAATAATTCGATTTTACTTTAGGTACGTTTTTATTTATGAATAGGCATCTTTAGACTTTCAGTAAGATAGATAGATAAGTAAGTAACATTTATTTAGTTATTAATCTGATATATATATACATATTATATTGCCGTTTGACGGTCATGACGTATTATATATAAATAACTGTCACATGCATCCGACTGAGTATCCGCCGTCGGCCATATTGTTTCAGTATCACAATATGTTATTTCACAAATTGAATTATTGACACTAAATCAAGTTGAAATCTAGAATTTGAATAATAATGAATGCTTTCTACTTTTTACATTTTATACACGGCGCCGCCCAGGCTTTATACATTTGTGAAAGATCTCCTTTTTCAACAAGATCATCATTCCTGAATAGCAAACGCTACTCTGACTTAAGTTTGGAGCACATAAATATGAAGGGTATAAAGGTTTTGGCTACAGAATGTATTCTATTAAAACTATTCAGAGAGTGAAAAAATCTTATATCTATGTATAAATGTTATAGTTGTGACCATGGTCAATGTTAAATATTATCAATATTAATCATAGGATATTCTCCATTGTCGAGTCTAAGCTAACCTTCCCTCACCAGAGTCCCATACTCTGTTGAACACTGTTATTATCGGATTTGTTCTCGTCTTTTGAAAGTCGGTGAGCTTTAAACCACAATTTATTCCCTCCGATAATTTACAAGCTCTTGAGATATATTATCAGCCTAACTGCCATATCGCACCTTCAGAATTAAAGTGACTTAACTCAAAATTCCTGAAATTCCAGATTTTACTATAATTTTACTTAAAAAAGCCTACTCTAAAAAGTCATGCTGAAAAAGAGCCCGAATTATGAGTGAGAAAGAGCAAAAGGGAAAACCTCATACATCAGACTCTTTAAATTCATTCAAGACCGTATATTTTTGAAAACTTTTTTCGTCATATCCCATAAATTGCAATTTTTGAGTTAAGCCACTTTAATTCTAAAGGTGCGATATGTTTATAAAAACCACACATGAACCTTTCGTTTATTTAGGCAATTAGGCGTTATGGAACGGGTTTAAACGTTCTTCTTGAACGGCAACGTATCTATGACGCAAACTGTGTTGCAGCGGACATCACTAATGGTGACCATATCGCAAATAAATTCATGAAATTAAGTATGTTTTAGTGTCTTACATTATATTGAAATAAAATAGCGTAAAGTTAAAAACTAAGCACGTACATAGATAATTTTCAACAATCATTGTTATCGTTCGAATCAGGTCGATATATTCCCTGTTCCGACAACGGTGGGCCAAGTTTTCCTACTTGGTATTTGCTTTCGAGGTTCGAGCAAAAGTTTCAATATGGTAGAAACTATTCTTGCATTTGCATTATTACGAGTGGATCCCCCTCACAATAAGTTTGTTGGTCGTTGGCGTTAAATTAAAATAATTGATGTCTGTAATTTTACGTAAAATGGCTTTGCGTTGCATTCGGTTTAGTCATTGGTAAACATACAAAAAGATATGTTTCATCTCAATATGTTATGTTAATTATAATTATTATAATATAATTAAAAATATATATCATCATGTCAAGTTTTGAGTATAAATAAATATTCGAACTGAAAAACATATATAACCGGCGAGCGAGTTGTGTATAAAAATAATAAATATCATAAATCCATGTTATTATTTACTGGCAAATCGCCATCGCTTCGCTTCTGAAAAATTACGCCGTTCGGCTAAAAATAGCACCTGCATTGTTTTACGACTGGGTTTCTCTCATTCTGTGTATTAGAAATATATATGCTTATATTTAGAGAACTGTTCTTTTAATAACGTCATCCCCATAAAAGGCAGCGCACGCGCCGGCAACGAGTACCTCCGACTTGACAGCGGGGATTAACAACGCCATGGGACTCTTTGACCCCCTCGAGTAAAATGCCCGGGCATGGAGGAATTCCTCGAGTCCTGTATTCCTCACGCATAGGCCGCACCCCTTCGTTGAGGGAGGCCGCCGCCGCGTAGGAAGCCTCGAACGAACGAACGGTAACGAGCATTTGTTCGCTGACTTTCATAGAGGACGGACAGTAGTTTTCGACGCGATTCGCGAGTGTTATTTATTTGTTATGGGGAAATACGCTATTCAAGCTATAAGTGACCACTTTTATTTACGTACATGATGGGTGTCTTGTTTCTTTAAATATTTGATTTGTTATCCACCTGATTTATTTCATTATGTAACTTATATTTTTGTTTAATATTAAAACCTTTGTTAGTGTTCTATATTAATGTGTTATTTTTTTAATCACTTCTAGGTTTAAACCCTAAATATATATTAATTTATATATATATTTAAATTATGGACTTATTAAAATGAAACGTACTTTAAATATTACTATTGTTTACTGCAATGCATTAGTGAACGCTATAATAAAATCAGTTAAGCTGTTTCTGACATTAGCGCGCACAAACGCGCAGATAAACAAGAAACCTTCTAACAACTATTGTTTTCGATTCGATTGCGTTACAAAAGCCCATAATAATAAAAAAAATTATACATCCTTCAGGTACAGAAAGGTATCAGTTAAAATATAGATTTAGTTATCTAAGACGTTTAGAAGCTGTACGATCAGTAATAGACGACAACGATTCTATAAATAAAGATAAATATATATATATATGCAATAAATACTGCTATAGTAGCATTGCAATATTGCAATAAGTTCTTGCCTATCAGATTCTGAACTCCGCCGTTGGGAATAATTGGACGTAAGTTATTGCGAATGTAAACAGTTTCTGGTTGTATTCGCTCGTGTAGAATTATATCTGTACATAGAGCTGTTACATCTGAATACAACATTATACAAAATATTACAATATTATACAGTTTCCTTTTTTTCCTTATAATAATCGTCGGGTGTGTTACGTCTGAACGACCTCCGATTAAGACTTGCTCATGACATATTTACAGAATAATATTTTGTCAAGGTCTTTTGTAAAAAAAGACGCCGGGGCTACCAGTAGATGGCGCTATAATCTGCTGATTTAAAATGTACTTTTTTTATCATCTAAAGTTACATATTGAAATGCTTTAGTCACATATTTTTACTTTGAGTGACTGTTCGACATTGACCGCAAGAAGGTAATCAATGTTATTGTTGCGATATTTTTTTTTTTTTATGTATCTTTAAGGCACATATAAGGTATAATAGTTTTAACTCAAAGTATCCGCTATTTGTAACGTAATAAGATTATAATTAAATATTGTTTAAATTACAACATTCACACATTCATAACCTATGATGCCAATTGTTATGTTACTTTTGACAATTTGTTTTTTAAGTTATTTTGACGTCTTTAGAGTTGCATTCAATTTTAATCCAACAGAGCAGTTTTTTCATCTACAATTGTCTCAACAAAGTATTAAGTAATATAAATATTTTCTCAAAAATAAATGATATCTAATGAGTAATAACCTGCCGTTTTTCGACTTTTTACAACATATCTTATAGTTTTATACTCGTAAGAAGAATTGAATTCAAAAAATGACTAGATAGGCGTTTCGATAATAACCTATCAGTTGGAATACAACACATTGCCACATTTTAAAGACGATTATTAAACAAGAGTAGTAATCCAAATTCAACGATGTTCTCAAACTTCAGCTTTAGTCAACTCACACAAAATTCATCATAGCAGTTTGTATTTAGAACTTAGATAATATAAGTTCCTCCAAACTAGTTAACATAGAAATAAACCATGTCAATCACTCGTGCAAACTCTTATGACTTTAATCCTTGGGATACAACTTGTTTATACAAGACTTGCACGTAAACAACCTGTTTCTAGAGGGTGGGCGCGTGTCTAACGGCGTAAGTAAGTTTTAAAAGATAAATTGTGCTTCTACCAATTTCACCCTTCTTTTCATTCAATACCTTGTTATTTATTTTTATAAAATAATAAGCTCATTACGTTTTTCTAACTTGCAATGTGGTAGCACTTAATGAATAAATATTACATAAAAAGTTATTTTGTTAACAAATAAAACAAGCTTTACCATCTATCTATGTTCCTAAACAGCGGTGGTAGTTAAAAGCTGTGTCGTCACTGTGTACCTTGGTTAAGTATAAGTCATAAAATCGTTAGTACAATAATAAATAAATAAATAAATAAACGTTTACACACTCACACCCCCGCACTAGGATTCCCTGTATTGCGGGTGGCATGGACATACACAATTATCACATCACAAACACCCATGACCCGAGAACAAACAATTATCTGTCACATAAATATCTGCCCCGATTGGGAATCGAACCCGGGACCCCACGCTCGGCAGGCAGGGTCACTACCAACTGGGCTACGGTTCACACTTTTTGGTTATGTTAATGAATAATAGTGTGCATATGTTTTTGTACGTGCTCACGCTTATGTGTGTGTAAAATGTAAATTATAGATCTCTGTCGTTAACTGTGTCTATTAGTCTTTGTAGAAATATTTTACTTTCTATATTAAAAGTGGGTAAGCTCAATAACAACTTTTTTAATTCCGATAATTTATAGGGTTCCTTAGCTGCTTGGATAACCATCTTCCTGGTAGAATCAGTAAATACATGTTGAAACGCAAAGGTTAAAAAACCATTGGAATTTATTTATGTTACAAATAAATTTTATATCATGTTGCCATTTGTTTTTACAATATCATACTCTTCTAAATTTAGTAGTGTCAATTTACAGAAAATTTCAATTATGTTAGGTATTCAATGATACCAATTTTGTTAAATTTCCTTTTAAACAACGGAGGATTGTAAAAATTCGTCCGTCCTTCTAGGAACCGTTTTCACTGTGTTGAAATTTAATTCAAATTGAATTTCACGTTACAATATTCAGAGGCGGCCATAAACAATTACAGCTTTGTCACCGTTGGAATATACAGGTGGGAAAATTTTATTGTATGTCTGTGAGTTATGTAAATGTATTGGCCCACCTGAACCATTTAAAGTACTTAGGTTAGATTTAAATCTACATTGTCGGTGATAATTTTTATTTTATTTTTTTATTCTTTTTATTTTAAATGCTCGACTACAGTCCCGTTTGATGGTAAGTTGCGCCTTAGATTGAGGCTTCTCAATCTCAAAAAAAGCTTATTTACTCTTGAATTAAAGTTAGATACAATAAAATTAGACATGCGGAAATGCTACTCCGATCCAACACATGATTTAAACGAAAGTATGGAAACTTGGCTTGCGTCGAGTAGTTCGATGTTGGAAAGGGGATGGGGTAATTAGGTCATACAATTCATATGTATTCGTATGTATTATCAAAAATGTATTCTATAGAATATCGATCGACTGGCTACTCTGCCCTTGTGCTCGATATTTCTCTTTCTCTCTCTTGTTACTGGGTTACTAATAAGCATCTTTGTAAGCCACTCCAATGAATACAATGCTGATTGGTGATTTGCCTCACTACCAGCCCAAATGTGAAGCAGTACTCCACACGACAAAACCTATGCTTTATATATTGTTAAAAGTCGTTGCGTACCGCCGCACCTTCACTGGGATACCTAAATTTCTTGCAACTGCTTTAGCCTAGAATTGAATTGACTGCCGAAAGTTGAGTTTAGTTATGGAAGAGGCCTGATAACATCACAATATTCTATGGTTCTCTTTTAGTCTTCCCAACTTCTGGTATAGAACTTCTAACTAGTATACTATAACTAGTATATTCTAACTGGTATAGAACTAAAGAACTTCTGGTATTCTGGTATAGACCTGGTGTCATTCATTATAGTCCCCCAGAATACATAGCTGCGCAAAGTTGTTATTGTATTTATAAGAACGGAAAACGGTTTATTGGGTATCATATTTTGCACAGCTAATATCACTTACTCCCACACTATGTTTCCCTATTTCCTATGTGTGCATGAGTGATTGTTGTAGGCGAGAAGGTATGTGTGTTTATATATAAACAAAAGCAGATTTACTACATTAGATCTGATTTTAGGCTGTGATTCATTATAATACGTGTGTTACTAGGTACTGTAATGAGATGGGACGTCTCATATTTAAGCATCGCTTTTCACGCACAGGGTGTGCGTTCACCTTTGTTGTTAAAACAAAGAAAATTGCTTAAAGCAGCTTGTTAACAGATGACTTAAGTAATTTTTATAATTCATAAATGTAGAAAGTAGGATCGGTGAGTGAACAATTAATTAATGCTGACCGAAATCTTAAAAGAGAATTTGATTTTCTAGGTATTTGACTACCAAGATCCCATCAAAATTGGCATGTCATTAACATAGCATAAGTTCAATTAATACTCTAAATTTTGTCATACAATTATCTAGTGAAAGTCCCACTAAAATCATTTAAACCGTTCCGAAAGTTATCCTGGACAAGCAGGGAAACAGATAGCCAGATATATAGATAGACAAACAAAATTTTTTGTTGTTGTATGGGTTGTTTGGTTACTGATATCGTATAAATCACTTTATGTACTTTACAAGACACATTTTTTAAGCTCCATATTTTTAATCTCGCGAATTTGTACGGCACGCTCAAATTTAACAATACAGGAGCGATAGATGATTGATTAATTTAATAATTTATGTCAAAATTGACTTTGTTGAGGCTCTGAACCTTTATCAAAGGGTAATTTTAATAATATAATGTAAGTGATTTTCTAAACTTTGACAAAGTTCATCAAAAACGTCAACAAGGAAGTCACGACTTTACAGATTTGTTTGGAACAAAACCCTTTACTTATATATATATATATATACGTTACTTATATACTTATATTACGTATATGCTTCAAACTCTTGTTAAAATATTATACTTTCTATGGTTAATTAAAATTCATAAAAAGTAAAATGGTCAAATGTCCAACCTTTTACAATTAGAATGATATAAAATGTAATCGAAAAATTAAACATAATCAAAGAAGACCAATATGACGGATTTAGAGCTTCAAGAAAGGGCACACTTGAATTTGCCTGAGGTTTTTACTAGCCAGTGATTTAAAGAAACATACGACCTTGCACGTACCAATCTGATAGATTTTAACACTAAAACACACCATAGCAACTTCCATAAAATAGAACCTGCCCTCGTTGCTCAACAGGGTGCGCCACGAACCGGGTAAATTGGCATAAATTCGCTAAAGGATTGAATCCTCTAGCAGGCTATTCCAGTAAACAAACACAATTATTTCTAAACGCCGGTCACCGACGGAAAGTTTGATTAAACTGTCATAACTACCTAGTCGCGCCTATTGCCTCTATAAATCAGAAGTTACGCAACGTTATTTCATTCATATGTATATTTCGTACAATCTGAATAGTAAAAGTTTAATAAAGATTACGTTTTTTGTATAATTTACAATTTATGAAGTCATATACTTTTATCAGAGATCCCAGCCGATTATTTTTAGGGCAAAAGTGCTTCGGGTTCATATTGCGTGCGTGGTGGTAGGACTCTGTACTTGTATGGCTTGCACCACCCTCGTAATTTGCTTACATTTTAAGTCAACATTTTATATTTTACAGATGAACTCATAATGAGACGCCAACAATTTTTCAGTTTGCACAAATCGTAAATGACCAATAGGAAAGCTACGCCGAAGCAGTTGAAACTTACATAAATAGCCATGCGTTTCAAAATAATGTGGATTTTTGTATTTTGTAGTGTGCTTTAAATCGTTGACTCTGGTTTATATACTTCTTTAGTAGTCATTATGGCTCGTTAAAAGCCTCCGAGAGGAGTGAGAACTTAAAACACTCGGTTTGCTACTCACCCTTCTGCCGAATCGGAATGGAGGAACACGACGAAGTACTCACCAGACCTTTTCATTTAGACAGTGAAATGCACGGCCTGTGGCGAGTCATTACGCTAAATCTATAACCATGTTACTGTTTAAAATTAAAATGAATTATGAGAATCCTCAGCAAAACAGCGATTCTCAATAACATAGACTCCAAAACACGGTGAAGTCAGATAAGAAAACAGGAATTACGTTCGTTATACTTACATTTAACGTAAAATTACTATTGTGTAATTATGGATATTGATATGTAAAAACATTTCTGGAATATCTATCTACTTCACGCTGCATTAAAATGTTGTATATTTTTCGCGCATTGTAATGCAATGTGGAATATTATTATGACTTCCTTTGTTCTGCAGCCAGCCATCTAGAGTCATCACCGAGATATTGTTGGCGAAGAAGAGTGGCGATCCCGCTTTTTACTGCCTCTCTGACACTATAACTTAAACACATTAACATAACTTAAGGTGAACCTAGAAAGAGGGTGTTAGCTAGCTAGCAGATGAAAACCTTACCACCATGAGTAATGTGGGGGTTAAAATGGGTGATGAACTCAGCGAACTTCAACAAAAGAGACCTAGCACCATTGGTTCGTCCCTTGTTTTGCAGGATGCACCAAAACAAGTACAGGTTGGCTTCACCTCAGGAATGGATTTTCTCCATAATTAGCCCCTATTATCCCATTACTTTGGCAATGGAAAAATTTGGGATATGAGAGACTCTGAATATCCTTGAGCTTAAAGAATCCTTGATTAAGATCCTTTCCTTGGTCATTGATAACACATCTTTTGAAGCTTCTTTAATTAATAGGATTAGTACCACCAAATTATTTCCAATGGTTCTTATGCTAGCGATTTAGTTTTTTATATGCATAAATGGCACCTTCAAAAATAAATTGGAAAATGTTGTTTATTGTTTTTTTTGCAATTTTAGATAGCTAGTGAAGAAGCAGGTTTATCGGTTTTCTTTTAGCTGTCCACGACCAGCGGTGACCATTTAATAAATGAACTGTTTGCCATTTGCCAGAACTAACATAAATATTTTCCCGAACTTCGTTACTATTCAGGAGTTGAAAATAATATGAAATTTTTTATTTAAAAGTGTGCTTGGCAACCCTGCCTTATACTGATAATGGAGTTAACGGACACATAAAGTAGCAAATAAAAGTATCATATACAGCGAACAAACTATATAGTTAAACTAGTCATCATAAATAAAGTTTCCTAAACAAATGGCGTTCTTGATAATTTTACTTGCCATTGCAATAGTAGTTAAAATTGTGCCTGAACAATTATCACAGAAACGGGCAAAGAATAAAGATTAATAAATGAATCTTGTTGAAATGATAATAACCAATCCTACCCCCAAGTGCTTTCAGTAATATTACATTTTAAAATATACTCAATATCCTTGAAAATACCTTGAAAATAAATTTTACCTAAGATACAGGATCCGGATGGTTAAATTCAACTATGATGAAGAGGACACTCGTAGAATATAATTCGGTAACGTTCGGCAAACCACAACCTGAAATAGTAGTAAGCTTGAAGTAGAAAGTATTAGAGCAATATATTTTGCCAGTATAATGAATGATAATAAATGATATAGCTCACGGAACTACCCAGTTAAAGGGATAATTGATAGACGACATCGTTTCAAGGATGGATTATTAATACGTAAAAATGTCCTTGAATAACGTTCACACCTTTGAAAAAGGATAATAAGTTGGAAAAGAAAACAGCGGAAATTCTTTGTATGCAAAATGAGAGCCAAAATCTGTCAAACATTAATAGTAAGTTGTGTAGCGCTAAATTGCCTGTACGAAATTTCAGATTTAACAAAACTGGTGGCTCTCTCTTAGGTACATGTATAAAAATGTATAATAAAATTCCCTTTAAATTGAAAAATTACAATTGAGCAAAGTTAAAACATTTGACGCTTGATTCTAGAAGGTTGGTAACTTGAGTAGCATTTGAATTTTATCGCCAGACATAAGTAAACTGTCGCATTTAGCTGGGTGGTACTGAGTCTAGCGACTTCCACGAGAAGCAATTTGAAATAAAGTGATCTGTGTCCAGCTGTGTGAGACTTTAACAATATTTTTTTTTGGATAATTCATTATTAGTAGGTAAACTTTAAATATTACGAACATTGAACCTTAGTTTATCCATTTTACATAAATGAAAACAAAGTTTCTTATTGTAGTAATAAAACTATCATTCTCAACTTTTATCTACACTGTGTAGTCCCTTAGAATATTTTATATGTGACATATTAACCTCTTCCCTGCACACTTGGCTGTAGTTCAATTTGCCCTCGAGCGTAATATGCTATGAAAGAGTTTTACAGTCTAAGTCTTTATCATTAAGATATTTCGTAATAGTTTGTGAGCGAATATGAAAAAAGTTTATACATTGTGTTTTTAAAGAAACTTATCGCATCAAATAGTTCCATTAGGACTGAATATGGCTTACCGTAATTACAGAAGAGCTTATAGCTCGTGGTGAAGCATACTCTAAGGTTCTACATCACGAGGAGAAACCCGCAACCTGTTATTGACTTCTAATGGATTGAAGGTTTATGTTTAAACATTTTTTTCTAAAACAGGACCAACTTAAATGTACTAAGGGGCAAACAGATATTTGATACTCTTGCGAATTTTGAAAATTTCAAGCGTTCAGCTCATGCTTATACAAAATTTCATTTTGGATAATTTCGTTTCTCGAACAGTTGTTATTCATGGTGTCTATTTCTCCAGGCATATATATGGAATAAGATATAAAGGGCTTGTTTACTAAATCCTTAGTAAAACATTAAAATCGAGCGTGTCATTTTTTCATGCGCTCAGATACGAATAAATTGATGCACAGCGTGAGGAGAACTACTGATAAGAATTTACAAACTATTTCACACAATTCAGTATAGTTGCGTATTTAACGTTACTACCTATATGGTAGAAAACAAGTAAATAATATGTTGATTAAAAAACCGATTTCAATTTGAAGAAGGTGTATTACTTGGGTCCATTTACTATTTTCATCCTTAGGGCTGGTAGTTTTGCTTCACATTTTAGTGGGAACAAACAAGAAGTGTGATACCCTCATAATCGGTTAATAAGTGACCGAGATCTTAGATAACAATAATAAAAAACAGGCGAATTGAGAACCTCCTTTTTTGAAATCGTTTAATACCAATGCTTGGCGAGTGGATGACTTGAGGCTCGAAAACAACAACCCCAGACTAGGACAATTTGCTTAAGCACAATCACCACCTTTCTAGTCTACACCCGATTTTAACGAAAAATCTGCCACCTTGCCGCACAGAATCTTTCCGTGCGGGACATTGACTTTGAAACCGTTAGACTAGAAATGATGATTCACATTTTTGTATTTTATACCGATATTACGGATAAAATGTGTAATATTCGCGGTGATATAAGTAAGATTTAAATTATATATCAATTATGATTTTCCAAATATTTTTGGACAATTTATTCTTAATCTATAATTCGTTTATATTCATATAATATATATTATGTTATAGTTAATAATATTTGTATAGTTTTAAATCTGCATCATGCTAAATAACAACTAAGTTTTCATCATGTTCCTTTTGATTTTTTGATTTTTAAACCGCAAGAGTTGCATTTTTTTCCATAAACGAAAGTGTTATTTATAATATTTTAGAATGTCTTTGAACTGCTTTCGTCAATGGTCTGTATCATTACTGTGTAGAGAAGTAGCTCAAAGTACGGTCTAAAATTGTTACTTAGCAGATAACGGGGACAGAATCGCGAAAACAGGGAACTATAAACTTCGTAAGGAAGTTTACCGCTGCACTTTGTAGCCTTGGTGCAACAATTTAGAACAGATTTTGTAGTTACAAGTACTCTGACAAATATAGACAGATGTTCTTCTCTTTCAGTTAAGTACTAACTTTTGCTTCAAGATTTCAATAATCAAAAACAAAAACACACACACGGGCAATACTTACTGCCTACCAAAAGCACAGCTCACAATAATGATTGATAAATGCGGTTTTTTTACTTTTCTATGGTGCTGGACTTTATTACCATTTGTATAGTTTTATCTTCTCAAATACTATGTAACTTAAATAATAATAATCGGTTACTTAAAGAGATTTATAAACTTACACAGAAGCTTCATCGCATCAGTGTTTTAATGAAGCAGGATATCATGAAATCTACCCATGTCGTAACTGACTACTTTACAAGCAACTTTAACTAACCGCCTTTCGTTCTCGGAACGAATACATTCCACTAGTAAATGGTAGACGTCTTCTTAAACTTCACGTATGTCACTGTCACAATTGGGATTGTTCGACTTGCCCTTTAAAAAGCAAACTTTTTCAATGGCAAATAGCAAGTTCTGACCCTGAGTGCTGTTTTTAATAGTTTGGGTGATATATTCATTTTACTAAACCAAGGCAAAAGTGGAGGCTTATATTGTATGGTTTTATATCACATCCCGTTTTCTATTTAACATTGATCAAATTGTTCTTTACTTTGATTTTATGAATTTATCTTTTTCTGAATTTTGGCAAAAGTTCTGAGACAATATATTGTGAACACTTCCTTCTAACATTCCTTTTTGGCTACTATATCAGGCTCCTCATTAACTTTTAAGCTAACGTGGGAAGGAACCCATTACAATTTTATAACAGTTCGAGCATGAATTTGCTCTAAGATAATATAAGCTTTTCTGACACCTCTCCCAACATAGAAACTCTTTAATATTCTGGAGTGCACTTTTGCTGTCACCACAATCAAATTTGAGTCCTTCCAAGGAACTAATATACCTCAGAGGTCTAGAAATGACAGAAAGTTCCACCGACATTATAAATACATTTCCAACTACTTTAAAACCAATAAAGCTAGAAATACCGTCAATAAACGAAGCTCCTCGACCAATGTAGCTCATTGAACCATCTATGCCGTGGTGTCAAAAAATCCATCTATTTACCAGTTGCGTAAGTAAATAAACTTTTAACATTTTTCATTTTGCCTATACAATATAGAACTTAAAGATAACGATACAACGCGCATCAGGTACAAAGGATAAAATTTTAATTTTAATACATTACAATCGGTAGCTTATTTTTTTAATCTAAATAACAGACGAACCAACTGATGGTAAATGGTCACTTTCGCCCATGAACATTAGTAACACCAAAAGCATCGTTAACACGTTGTCGGCCATGAAAGAAGAAGAAAGAAAGTACTGGCTCTTAAGCTCCCAGCCGGAACACGACGAGGTGTTTTGCGGCTGACTCAAGCAGAAGGGCGGTAGCTAGCCAGGCAGGCTTAACGGAAAGATAATACTATTAATAATATTAATGACCTAATAATAATATTGATAGTATAATCCTTATGCAAAACCCTACCACCAAGCAGGCCAGTTTCTGTCGCCTCTTATGACACCCTGTTCTGCCAACATGGGATTGGGGTCAGTATTCTAGGCCATTTTTTTCAATATTCAAATTCAATATTCAATCATCTACTCACTTTGCATAATATTCTTTAGAACCTGCAGATTATCATGTTGTCGACTTCTTTTTTGAGCGGCGCCGACTTGGGGATTGATTTTTTATTCAGAAACTACGGATTTCTTTATATTTTGTAAAATTTTGTTAAACATTATTAAATGTTTTTTTTTAATTCAGCCGTGTGATAAATCTTTTTTGTCAAAATTAATCTGATATCGATTGGTTAGTCACGGTTATGGGATATAAGCTTTGGCTACAGTTATGCCTATAAATATGTAGCTAGGCTATTCAGATTTAACATAGATTATAGCTCGATGGCTATGATAGAAGTCATTGAATGAGTTAAGCCACGTTGACCGCGGTCAGTTGTCGAATGGGTGAAATCTGATTGGCAAAAATGTCTTCAGTAATTGCGTGCTTCAGACAAGAATTAAAAGCATCGTTTCGGCTGTCCTTGTTAGAATATTTTTAAACCATAATCTGTCCTTGGAGCGACGTAGGAACTTCTGACACTTGGTTTAACAACTAACCCTATCCAAACTGGATCTGATGTGGGGTACGTTCTGAATCTCTATAATTACAGGACCCATGCCTGCAGCGCGTCAATAATAGCTTGAAGCCCATACAAAGTTTCGTATACAAAACAAATATTTCAAAGTTAAAATTACTGACTTGCGAATTATAATTAATTATATAAATTTATATCAGATACAATATTTATAAAACCTGAAACTAGGCTTACCTAAAATTGCTTTTCATGCAATATAAATACTTTCATGGTTGGGAACAAAACCAAAGTTTCATTTTATATTGCCTTATCAACATGAAAGCTACGACGTTGATATAAATTCAAACCGCAAAGGGTACAATATAATATAATTGCATATTATTTTAAATTTATACATAGTCAGCAGCGCCTTATCTTCTCACTTTGCATAATATTTACACGTGCCGCTTCTAATATTGCACCGCAGATTATCATGGCATAAGCCGAAGCCTTCACCAAGCAACTTGGAGCAACTCAATTGGAGAATATTATTTCAGTAGCGCCTGGTAATAGAATTTGTCATTAACAACAAAAAAATAACAATAGTATATGAAGGTAAACTTAAATACGTAAATTAAACAAATGTTAATATGTGATTTTTATAGTTTAAAATGTCCCACGAACACGGAGTTCGTCTACTGTGATCGTGGGTTAATTTTTATTAACATAATATTTTTAATATAATACCAGGCAACGCAGTACCCGAGAAACTTGAAGGTCTGTGGCTAACAATTACAATGCTACTGATGAAGAATATTTAATTTGGTATCTAGGAGGAGGGTGATAGCTAGATACGAACAATTGATGCAGAGCCCAACGATCTACTCCAGGAAGTACCGGACACCCATTTTTCAGCAGTGTTCAGTAAGCAAAATAAGTAAACATACTTTGGTTGAGGCTGAAGAACACCTCAAGCTTTATACATATGTTAAAAAGTAAGACTTAAATACCTATCTTGAAAGTGAGAAGTAAATATGTTTATATAACTTCGTAAGTCGAAACTACCAAGTAACAAGAAACATCTCCAACTTTTTAATAAAACATCCTTTTCTCGTTTTATGAGTTCTCTTTAAGTTTATTCGAACATTTCGAGAATTAAGGAGGGGCTGGATACAACATTTTTAGTTTAGGAGGATGGTAACCGCTAGAGCAACGTAGAATAAGGCTCTCCGTACACGTTCAACAACAACAACAGGCTTAATACGATTTTGATCAGAAAGTAAAATCTGTCATTGTCAAAACTTTAATTATAAATCGCAGTATAGTAAAAAAGGTTTTATTTGCCATACAAATTCATTACATTACACAATTACATATTTCATTGCTGTATTTTTCACACTATGTGAATGATGGACGGCAGATAGGAGGCCTACTGACGCAGGCCTTTTTTGTATTGAAGCCGAAAAGATTTTCAAAATGTAGAAGAAAAATACATTTACCAGAGGATATTAAATAGACTGACATTTATGTTGAATGATTGAGTAATTGACTTATTGACACTTATAAATATGTCAATTTGGAATCCAGCAAAAACTCGATCTCAATCATTTATTCCACAACATCAGGTCTTAACGACGCAGATATGAAAACACAAGGACTCTTTATTTAACTAGACATTTTTTTTCCTTTAATTTAATGAATTTTTATAAGTATCGAATAGACATTTTATTTTACTCCAAGCTCTCATGACGATGACGTGCAATTGTGAATTTTGATTCAGTTACATTTAAACGAAGTATTTGGAATTGCCGGTAACATAAAATATATTATATGAGCAGAAATTTGGGCTGTATGAGGCTCAATACTACTTTGAGCTCAAGCCAACAGATTTTAGTGCACTCTTCTAAACTTGGGAATCGTTAAGCTCTGCATCATCCAATGTACTTCCAACGGTATATGGTGATAGGATTTTTTAAACTTATCTAGCTAACTGTTACACTTCTTGTATATGGAATCGAACGTGATATATTTTTAACAAGATTTGGTAGCAATTTCGAAGAGTCAGTAAACAAGCTGATCTTTAAAATCTTTCTTGACCAGCGACACGTGGGTGTAACATTTACAGTTACGTAAGTTCATGGAAGATAATGATCATTTATCATAAGATGACTCGCTTCTATTTGGCTATTAATATAATAAGCAATAAGTCAACAAATCGGTACGTTTACATCCTGCCTTAGGCATTCCTGCGAAGCTCAGGAAGAATTATGCCTCATATTTTAAAGAGAAAGGCGGGAACCCGCATCCATATGTTTGTTCAGACGATTAAATTTGTGCCATAATACAACTTCGGTTGAATCTTGCAAATGTGCATTTTTAGATAATGAGACATTGCAGATTTTGTACTAGGGAACTAATTGCATCCGTTCCAATTCGTTCAATATTTATTGTAATTCTGGTTCTCGTCTTGCTTCACTTTTTGTAATAACCCTTATATTTCCAATTATAAATATGAAAGAAATTTTATTTTGATATAAATATATAGTCACAAATGTTATATACTAATACTAATATTATATATTAATAAAATGGCCCAAATATTGATGTTTAATGTTTACTAATATTATAACAGTAACTAAGCGGAATCTTCACACGAAATACTTTTTGATAACTATAAAAGTCTTAGATTAGTTACGTTTGTTATTGATGTAGAGGCCAAAACATATTGTTTGTAAGTCTATCCGTCAGTTTTTAATCAGATACAGTTCCGTCACAATTAACTTTTAGTACTGATAATATAAGTCATTTAACTGTAACGTCAATATAACTATGAACTATTTAATCTGTTTCAACTTACATCCATAAATCAGCCTTGTATAGAACTAGTATATGTACTTGTAAAAATATATGGAACTAGTAACGGTAATTAAACCTTCAGATTTATTAGGCGTTTTATAATTTTTCATGAGGTTAAGCCGCAACTTTTCTCGTGAGTCGCTCTATCTATAGATATAAATTGTATCAAAACCCATTTTGTCATTTTCAGACGATTGCATTCGGACAGAAAGACGAAGAATTTGTTTTTTATTATATAGCCTACCACCTTGTGACAATGTACAATGGTAAAAGAACTTGTGCCATGGTTCCGGAGATTACTTTCCATGTATACACAAACTTGCAAGAATCGCACTCTTCCTTTATAATATTAGTACCTACAGATTTAGCTAAAGGTATACACACAATATAGTACACACACAATCAGTATTATTATTAACTCATTAATATTATTACTGGTATTATTATCTTTCCGTAAAGCATGCCTGGCTACTAGCTACCACCCTCCTGCTTGAGTCAGCCGCCAAACGACTCGCCGTGTTCCGGCTGGGGGCTTGAGAGCCAGTTCTTTCTTTCTTACCTTCTTCTAATTTCCTTACCAACAACGCATCAGTGATACCATTGGTTTTGCTGATATTCATGGGCGACGCTGACCACTTACCATCAGGTGGCTCGTCTGCTCGTTGTCGGCTATTAACATAAAAAAAACATGAAGATTCAGTTGCACAGAATAACGGACGGGCATCTGATATTAGACTATATTTCGTGTAGAGAGTTCACAGATGACTTAAATGAGTTTATTATACGTATAAAAATATAGTATATCATATATAGGTTTTAGATTTAGTTTTAATCACAGGGTTTGTTATATTTTTGTAATGAAGAGGTCTAGAGCATATTCGACTACGCTACTTTATCACGGATGTTTTTGCTTATGTCAAAAACTGATAAACGAATCAATCTCCTGGAGGCCATTGGTCACGGAAGCACATGCATTTCCATAAAACCGAAGGCGTAATATACGAGTTTCCATTATACAACAAAACGGGATACTCACTTATTACTGACTGGCCAATACTGCAATAGAAACGGTGCAGAAAAGGGTGAGAGAACAGTCATTATAAAATGTATATATCACTGTTCAATTCAAATATTTCACTTGCAATGACCACAAAGTAGAAAAAGAGAGGTAATGTGCATAGGCTATAATTATAACTATTAGAACACACACATTATACAACGGACCAACATAACGATTACATCAAGTCCCTCCAAGAACATCGTAGCCGCGTTTATTATTCAGCAGGGTCCATCACGAGCAGTGAAAGTTAGGTTGGACTCATGTATGGGGGTTGGACCAAAACCAAAGAATTGAAAGTTTTAAGACACCCCGAAGGATTCTGACACGACTTTATGATTGCTATCTAAAAATATGAAACTATTACGATGACTTAATGTGCGTTCCGAAATTCAAAGTACATAGATAGGGACTTGTATTATGAACAGCATACGTTCTTAAATTGCAGTGAACACGTACAAATTAGGTGACTATTCTAAAGCAAAAAACGCGAAGCACCTTACTTCGCCTCATAAACACTCAACCTCATAAATAGTGCATAAGAGAAATAGTAAGGCGTGGCAATCGAGAACCCATTGTCGGGCGAGGGGCTTCTACGTACGCTCGAGCCGCGGTCGACTTCGTCATAGCGTCCTACGCTATGTATAAAATGTATAAACTGGAAATAACATGTGATTGCCACAACCTCTTCTTTATTTTCAGTATATTTAAATACCAGCAAACTGCCCTCGCTTCGTTTCGGGAAAACTAAGTTTTACGCCTTATCCTTAATGTACATAAACGATATATGAAAAAAAAAATTGGCCCTTATTAACGCAATAGCACACAAAACAATAGTTGTTAGAACTTTTGTCACTTAAAACTTAAAGTTTGTTTCATTGCAATCCGTTCAAAAATTAATTTAAAATAACGCGGGTACTATTCCTTAAGTCGTAATTTCCCGAAGCGAAGAGAGGGGCAGTTATAATTCATTGATTTAGTCTCCAGGACTGTAAATATTTCTTACTACTCGACCCTGGAGTTGACAGCGTTTATGTTCTGTTAAATGATGATTATAACAACAACAATAGACAATCATCATTCAATAAACAAGTTTATTTAAGCACTACAAACTAAAAGACATTGTAATATAATAAGTTTCAGTACCAAATTACTCAAACTGCCTATTTTAATTTTAAATAATCTTTCTAACCTATAATTGTTGTAATTTGTTTTTGTAAGAATCTGAAATGTAAGGATTTAGGTAAATTAAAAAAATAATGACCATTTACAAATATTATTGTCTAATTGCTTCGCAATAGAAAAGTGTAATTGAATAACTACAAAATAGGCTACATATTTTATTATGGTAGGGTTGTCGGCAAGCTGATTACAATTATAGTACATTTTTTTTATGTAAATAGCCGACAAATGAGTAAACGAGCTACCTGATGGTAAAAGGTCATCGTTGCACCGTAACACTAAAGGTATCATGGTGCGTTGAGGGTCAGGGAATATGAAAAGTAAAAAAGAAAGTAAGTACCGGCTCTGCAGCCCCCAGTCGGTACACGAGAAGTCATTTGGCGGTTGACTCAAGCAGGAGAGTGGTAGCTAGCCAGGCAGGCTTCACGGAATCATAATAATACCAGTAATAATATTCATGAGAATAATATATGTATATGTTTTCCTTTGTGGGGGGATGGAGCATGTATAGAAGTAAATATCATCATACATTGTGCTTGCGGATTGTTGCAAAGTAAATTAATACTAGTTTAATAACAATGAATTTTCTCAAAGTAACGCCTGATACTATCAACTACTACTAAAGGTCACAAATATTTTTATATTTGATGTTAGAATTAACAACCCTATGCTATTTACCTATCATGTATTTAAATTACGCCGACACTAAAAATTCTTTGAAACATACCTGCCAATACAGCATTGACGCATCTACTCTTTCGACGTATTCTGTTTTATAAAATATAAGGAAGTTATTAAAAAAATGGACTGTATTCCAGACTTTGAAGAAATTTTCCAACAAACAAAATTGAATTTGTGGCTGATAGGCATCGATTCAAAAATTAATTTTCGTTTCTATATTTTTTTAATTTCTTTAACATTGACGATTTTACAAGAAATAGGATTTTTCATATCAGAATCATCGCCAGAAAATTTTCTCAAGTTGACTCAATTAGCTCCCTGCACCTGTGTTGGTGTTCTATCTGTTTTAAAGATACTTCTTATTGTTTTGAACAGGGATAAAGTGTTTAAACTCACAGACCGTCTTAAAAACGTATACCGCGACATTTCCAAAGATAATGAAAAGACAAATCATATTCGCCAAAATTTTGTTTTCCTCAAACATCTAATTAAATATAATTACATTCTCAACGGGTTTCTTATATCTGTTTATAATTTTTCAACATTATTTATTATTCTGTACCATTACGTAGAAACAAACAAAGTGACTTACATATTGCCTTACGCGGTCTACGTGCCATTTTATACAGATTCATGGTTCACTTGGTCTGCAATATATCTTCATTCTATATCGAGTGGTAAGCTTATAAAAAGTTTGTTATTTATTTTAATAATTGTAAAGACCCCGAAATTTCTACTTTTGTTTAATTTTTTTTACAGAAATCCGAATAAGGCACCAAACGTTTTTACATATTGTAATCACCAACAACTAAATAATATGTATGTATATATCAGTATAGTCTCCAATAAGACTGATAGTGAATATATAGACGATAAAACCTCCAACTCCATGAAGTTTCTTTTCATTTTTAAACTCTCTTGTTAGTGGTCACTGCCTTCTGTACCACTCACTTTAATAGCAATGATACTCGTCGATGTAATTTAGCCTTTGTCACACTGTCTAACTACCACCCTCCTTCTAGAATCAAGCAATGCAGACCAAGCGGATCCCATACTTTATTTTTTAGAGACAACTTTTTTGCTTGCAACTTGCAACGTTTCTATGGTGTCTTATGATTATTTTTTTTTTATGGTAAGTGGTCACCGTCGCCCATAGACATCAGCAAGACCAAAGGTACCACTGATGCGTTGTCATCCAGGAAATGAGAAGAAAGTTAAAAAGCAAGCAGTGGCTCTCAAGCCCCCAGCCGGAACACGACGAGTCGTTTGGCGGCTGACTCAAGCAGGAGGGTGGTAATTAGCCAGGCAGGGTTCACGAAAAGATAATAATACCAGTAACAATATTAATGACTTAATAATAATACTGATAATATAATCCATACGCGAAACCTTACCACCAAGCAGGCCGGCTTCTGTCGCCTCTTACGACACCCTGTTCTGCCAGCATGGGATTGGGGGGAGTATTCTAAGCCGACCCAATACGGCTTAAAATGTATGATGTTACTGATCTGATGGGCCGTATTGATTTTAAATCATTTGTACTACAAATGAGTATAAAATTAGCCTTCAAAATTTTCTTGTCATTTTAATATTGTAAACATGATGATTTCAGGGTTTATCTGCGTCGTCTATTTTACAACAGTGGATGCTCTTTATTACATTATGTCAACGCACATATCTAGTCACTTTACACTTATAAGTACCGAAATTATGAGACTAGATCGCAAAAATTCATTCGCATTGAATGATATTGTGAAAAGACATCAGTATATATTGAAGTAAGTTTTATTATAATCTTTATTTATAGAAACAATATGCTGAAAAACAGCGATATATGTATACCACTCTTTGCTCTTTCTTAAGCTTTGTTGCAGTATTATGTTATACGGTAAAATAAACGGTTCTTTCTTTCAAATTGGCCATGTACATGGAATACAGGTATGTCATAGTAAAAAAGCATATTAATTAGATGATGTAGGCGTAATTCATTCATGAATATATGTGTAACGAAATTTTGATCTAAACTATGTAAAGGAATGCAAATCCAATCTACAAAGCCTTGAGCACAGGCGCAGGTTTGCCAGCTTCTTAGTCTTCTATAGGGTGCATTTTGGAGAATTGTCTGCAGGAATTGTACAAAACAATTCCCCCACCGCCATTCCTCCATCGAACAAGTGGATGTTTGGCGGGAATCTATCCCTACGTCGTGAACATCCGTCTGTGCGGACGACACATTTGCGTCGTCATTCATCAAGCGCACTGCAAAGGTCTGGAATAACTTGCCCGCGTCGGTGGTCCCGGCTGCTTACGATGTGAGAGTCTTCAAGTGGGGAGTGAATAGACTATTTATAAGTTAGTGCGTTCACCATCTTAGACTTCATCACCACTTACCATCAGGTGCGATTGTTGTTCAATGCTTCAATGTGTGGGCTATATCATATCGTTTACGAAGAAGTTTACTGATTATTACTTTTTCAGCGAATCTAAAAAGGTCTATAATATATAACAGTAGCATATTATGTCATAATGGGGTAAATTATTGATTTTTAGCCTATCCGAAAACTTAGAAGATATATTTATGGCTGTTAATTTGTTCAACGTTTTGGTGGGCACTTTAGAAATATGTTCACTTGGGTTTAATTTAACGGTAAGAAGATGTTTTATTTTGTACAGTACAAAAACTTTTATTGCTGGTTAACCAATAATACTAAAATGCGTTATCACAGAATTTTCTTGGCTAAAATTTTCACATAAATGGCCACTAAGCTTAATGTCACAAATAGGTTTATTGCTGATCCAAATTTGGTTCAGATCAACCTGCACTGTCTTGAGGTCATTCGCGGAGAAATCAGCCTATACATACATAGGAGTTATATTTCGCAGAGGAAGGTGGAAATGCACGCCTTAATTCATCCTTTCGTTTTAACTTTATTTTTTTCAGATGGGAAAGTGGACAGAATTACCGGGAGTAGTATTATTTTTGTTTTCAATATTACTACAAATATTTATGATGAGCTTATTTGGAGAGAATATCATCAGAGAGGTAAATAATAATAATTCTTAATTCAATTTTCCTCTCACAAGAGTTATTACGAAGATTACGGTCGAAGATTACAACCCCTAAGTAGATTTCACAAACCCTGGAGAACAATTAAGATAAATATTTTGTTTTCATAACTACGTCTTATTCGACGACCCCCTAAACCAGTTGGCAATAATCTTGCCTGCCGAGCAAGAGGTCCCGGTTTCGATTCCCAACCGGTGTCGACATTAATGTGACAGATAAATGTTTGTCCTCGGGTCATGGGTGTTGGTAATATCATATTTGTCTATGCCATCCGCTACACAGAGCATCCTAG
>PDGT01000050.1:2297002-2319477 GCA_003671415.1 Megathymus violae | reverse complement strand
TATGAGCGTGTGAAAATTTTATTAATGTTTTTTTATTTCTGTTAAGACACGCCATATAGATAACTATACATTTAACCTATCTGCTATCTATCTATCCATATAATACAATTCTAAGTGATTGCTTTCTGTACATGAAGGATTTATGAGAAAAATTAATATAAGGGGCCTTTAATAATGCAAAACAATAATTGTTAGAATGTTTGTCTGTTTGTGTGTCCGTTTGTTCGCCCTAATCACAGAAACGCCTTATCTGATTTTATGTCGGCTTTCATTAATGTATTGCAGTAAGCGTCGCTCAATATTTACAGTTCATTTCATTTCAATCCGTCCATAAATAAAAAGGTTATAAATTACTATATCTATTTCTAATTCACAGAACGCGAAAAACCCAATTCTAAAACAATGCAGATGCTATTTCTAAACGTAAGGTAGATTTTCTGAAGCGAAGCTAGGGCATCTGCGAGGAGATAATAATATTCTAACTGATCGTTTCCTGTACATGAAGGATATATGAGAAAACCTATTATTGGGGCCCTTTATTAACGCAATAGAACATTAACAAACAGTTACTACAATTTTTGTCTCTTTGTCTGTATGTTTGTGTGCGCCAATGTCAGAAACGACAGAAATAGAAACTGTTTTTTTTTTATTTTCACTAATATAACGCAATAAATATCACTAAGTTTTATTTCAATCCGTCCATAAATAAAAAGTTACAAATCAATACATGTAGGTATCTCTAATTAACAGAACGAGAAGAACTCAGACCTACAAACAATGCAGATGCTTTTCCATAGCCTAAGATACATTTTCTGAAGCGACGCGAGGGCAACTGTTGCCAACACTAAAATTGTTATCGATATAAATGGCTCAATATTTTTGGAATTCTTGTCTGTTTGTATGTCCGTGCACACGAATATCACTAAAACCAATGAACCGATTTAGATGAACCTTTATATAATTTGTAACTTATACTTTACGTCACTGACAATGAATCGGTTCCCGTGGAATTTCTCAAAAGGAAACGAGGATTATTCAATACACAAAATGTGATGGGTATAATATTTTAAAACATAATAAAATGTGTAACATTTAGTTTAATACTACAACAGTATTAAAGCCTTATTAACAAACCATTAAACAATTTTTGTACACGTCGATTTCAATACCAACATACGAGCTAAAACATGTTTCGTATTGGAGATTATTGTATCATCTATTTGAAGAAAACATGAGAAATAGAAATAGGTACATAAGAAAATTTGCTTATCTATAGTCTAGTTCTCCATAGTGTCCTCAAAGATTTGTGAAGTCTGTCAATCCGCTTATCGTGGCAGACTAATACCTTAACCCATCTCATTCGGAGAGGACATTGAAACAGTTACGGATTATAGTGACGTTTCTATTACTGTACGGAAGTCACTGAGCAATCGGAAGTGGTATTTATAATTTATGTCACGACTCAAACTTTAACATATTACTAACTTAGTATTAATCTACCTGCAGCAAGTGGGAGATCAATCAATGCCTTATTAGTAATAGAATTTTGATATCAAATTTATGTTCCCTATTCCGAAGAACATATCTATTTCCCGGGATCCAAAGTATCCAAGATTATGCCCCTATTTTATCTTAATAATATACGAAGGATCATCCAAATCTGTTCATTGATTTTAGTGTGACCTGTACTATGACAGACAGACAAAACTTCCAAAAAAATATGTTTATACTCTATAAGGAAAAAATATTTAATATATAGTTTGGCCCGTTATAATTTTATTATTAGTATAGATTATACTGTTATATAAATTGTGGCTTTATTTGTCGTAAAAGTTACTTACTGGGAAATAAGCCGATATACGGAATAAAAGCGCGGAAATTCTTTGCGTATAAATCTCAAACAGCCATTTGATTATTGTACATTTGAATATGTCTACATAGGCTGTTTCATTTTATATATGCATGGTATTTTCTATTAATATATTTGTACATTTATTATGCATTTAACTAATCACAATGAAAAGAAGCACCGAACACCGCACAGTACTGAAAAAAAAAACTGAAAATGTGCATATTATAGGTTCATATACATAAGGCTCATCGATATTTTCCGACGCAAAACAACTGCACCGATATCAATGTAGTCTCTGCTAGTTGTTTATTGTGTGTGTGTGTGTGTGTGTGTGTGTGTGTAGATAGTGTGTGTGTGTATTCGGAGGGTAATCTCCGGTACCACGGCAACTATTTGACACAATTATTTTACCATTTGACATAACCATTATTTCGGATGGATATGTAAATTATGTATTATTTATTATTATCATATAAATTACCAAATGTTTAACCCAAACAAAGACGGTTTTTTACCACTAAAGGATATGTTATATTGTCAAGCCAACCAATAACGGTTTATACTTTCTTATCTTCTTCTCATTTCCTGGCCAACAATGCATCAGTGATATCTTCGGTCTTGTTGATGTTCATGAGTGACGGTGACCACTTACCATCAGGTGGCTCGTCTGCTCGTTTGTCGACTTTTAGCATTAAAAAAAGTATTAATGTAACATTTACAGGTCAGTAGTATTGTATAAAATCATAATTTCAGAGTAAAAAAGTTGGCGATGCAGCATTCTTTTGCAAATGGTACACCATGGATCATAGATGTCAGATGTGTCTCTTGCAGCTAATACAAAGGTAAGTAAATGATTCACGTGCATAATTGTATTCCATCCATCCATCCTAAATTCTTTGGAAGTCAACTGCTGAACATAAACCCTGTACTAATGAACTGTACTGTACTGTGAACTCTACCTAGTAGGACATTAAAAATTCAATTGATTGCATTCAGCAGCTGCGAAATACAGCTCTTGGTTTTATAGTTATTTGGAAAATATTCTTTGTCGCTATTTCTGTTTCACACTGTTTGTCTTGGACTGATATTGATACACTGTATTCATGCTAGCACTTTATGCGAATGTTTATGATGATTGTTCGACTTTCGCCTTGCTACATTTATGGTAGTGCCTGTGTTTATTTTTCTGATCAAAGGAGCAAGTACTACCAGTTTGATACGTCAGGTTCACTGCTTCTTCTTCTTGGCTGGCATCTCGTCGTAGACGTTCCTGGTAATAGTAATAATTATTTTCGGCCCTACAAATTAAAAACATCAATGAAGATCACAATAAATAAATAAATAAAACATGTAAATGTTTTAATATTTATAGATGCTGTTTATAAAACTTTTTGATATTTTTAAGCTAACAATTTTAGTCCATAATTCTATTGTTAAAATATCCTAATCTATGACTTTTAAACAAAATCTTGTAACCGAGATTCACTCCTAAATGTTCGTAGCCTAGCTTATTTAAACTTTGTTGTCTTTGCGGTTAACTAAAAACAAAGTGCACACAAGAATATCGATGCAATTCGCTTTCAACATTGTTGCTTGAAGTTGCCTTTGGTAGAATTAATTTGTTGTTTTTCTTTGTAGCTGAAACTTTGAGGTTAGTTAAAAGTTCGTCTTGAAATTTCAAGCCCATTGTAGGTTCATTGTTTTAATGAATACCGACCTTACTAATTAGAGTTTAAGTAGGGTTAGTTAAGAAAAAAAAAACTACTAATCATTAACGGATTCTCAGACGCGATATTAAGCGGCTAAAGCGGCAATGGGCAGGACACACTTTTCCTAAGATTGATAACCGATGGGCAAGAAAAGTCCTCGAATGGCGTCTATGCCACAGTAAAAGGAGCACAGTTTGCTCCCTGACCAGATGGGTTGATGACATGAAGAAAACGGTGGGAAGCCGTTGGATTCAGGGGGCCCAAAACCGGTCGAAATAGCGTCAACTAAAGATGTGTGTTTAATTGTGACCTTTAAAAGGCCTATATTATTATATTAATATCTCGGAACTATACAATCGTCTTTACCCGAGTCTCTATTTTACTATGAATTTCCGGGTATTATTATGGACTTGACGCGAAAGGCATAGAAAATTCTAGAAGGTCCGGAAGTCGATATAAATAGCCGGCAGGATCGCCCGCGGGTCATTCGGATTTCATTTATGGAAGCGAAGAGTTATCTCTCTAGGAAGCGGATATCTGCGATTAACTGTTGAAGTGCAAAAAGTCTCTGCAACACAACTTTGGCATTTTCCAAACCTGTGTAATCCTGACACATAACAATTTCGACCTAATTCGACAATGACAATGACAATGCTGCTCTAATTCGCGTTATTAAAGGGTTCAATTAACCTCAAGATTTAGCCAAAAAAAATTTAAACTTTTTTAACTTGGGGGTTTCTTTGATATACATACATGTACATTGTTCCTAAAACTAAAGTAACTCATGCAGTTTTAAGGTTATAAAAAATCAAGTAATATCTACTTTACATTTAGCCAATCGCATTATTTTTTTAACGTCACATAAGGCTCTTAGGTAATAATAACTACACTTAACATTTTTATGTTTCTATAGAATGATTTGCTACTGTTACAGTTGAAAATAAGCTAGAACGGGGTATGTTAGCGCGTGGCACCGACTCCAGTCACGCTGGGTTGCTTTGCGTCTTAGTATGTTTTTAGTAAAACAGATATATAAATATTTATACTTTGTTTCAGATCTTCGAAACCTCAAACGTTGACCGCGTATAAGTTCTCTACAATTTCGTATGAAAGTTTTATCAAGGTAAATCGAAACACTAACTTAAAATAATAAAAAATAAACATTCACTGTGTGCTTCACTTCAAAATTTCTTTAGAAACTTTCCTAGCTAAAACACTAGAAAGGTAACTTTAAAAATATAATATTTCAAAAAGGTGCTTTAACATTGAGAAGAAGAAACGGCGAAAGGTACTCCTCAACATTTTTAAAGCAACACATATATTCATGTATATCATAATATCCTTTATCTGTAAGCTGTGCTTCAACGCATCGCTTAAAAGTTTCAATAGGTAACTCACGTATCAACCTTATTGTAAAAACGAACTCCAAACCCCATAAAAGAGCGCTGAATCTTTTGAAGGCAATTTAAATACGTAACCAAATTGTGCCTATTTCTTGTTTAAAAGAAGGCCCTCGACCGGGAAATTGTTGTTTTACCAAAATCACTACTAAGTGCATGCAGTGATCAAAATTCATTTTATGTATTATAACTACGATTCATTAAATTTCCATCGTGTAAAAATATATTTCTTATTTGATTGCAGATAATAACCCGGTCTTGGTCGTACTTCACAATCCTTAAAACAGTGTACACACCACCTGAAAATATTACTAATTAAACTATACGGAAATTAATCATGGGCTCATAATCCTATATAATTATGTAAGGAAATAAGATTTGTAGTGCTTCATTTTTTAGCTTTAGTAGTTGAGATTTGTCTGCTTATTATTAACAAAAATCTTCAGTATAGAAAAGATTAAATTTCGACTTACATACGTAGTTAAAAGTGTTATAAAAATAAAATTGTAAAAATAATAAAGTTACTATTGTTATTATAATTATTTTTCAAAGTACAATCCAATAATATCTAAACAAAGTTTCATGCGTCTTTATCCATTTATGAAACCTTTTTTCCTGTCCAAATAAATGACAATTTTGCATGTGCTCATACAATATTAAACAAGTAAAGGTTCCAACTGGTTTCGTATCATTTACAGTACCGGTACAATTATTTGAATTACAAACTTCACTCCGCAATTTGACAAGTTTCGTTGGACTATCTTGTCTAATTGAAAAACGGATTTTCGTCAGAAAAATTTTTGCGCAATGATTTGTTACGATTAAAAACCTAAAACCTGAGTTCAAATAATAATTTATATAAATGTACAGACGCTTCTACAGCAACTGTGTACCATGAGCCGATTTGTCGACTACCTTCTTAGCATGAATTATAATAATACCCTTTGAGAGGTGTTACGGATGAAAATGTGCTAGCAATAAAAATATTTATTTATTTATTTATTTAAAATTGCACCAACAAAGTATACACTGTACATAAATTATTCACATATGCATAAAATACAATAAAAGTGATACTTTTATTTTTTAAAATTTTTTTAGCGCGTACATTAACATTAGAATAAATAAGCAAAATAGAGATTACAAATAAATAAGTTTAACTACAATTTTACATTAAATTAGGATTACATTAAATTACAACGCTTATCAAAAATATTTTAATACTAGTATTAACATTAAAATGAACACTAAAATAACATTATCAATGGGAAATACAATAACAATTTGAATTAAATTTTAAAATATTTTATTTATAAGGTTAAATATAATATAAATACTGATGATATTAATTTTTTTATTATTTCATATAATATATTGTACTCAAAAAAGAAATTATACAGCTTATTCTCCTATTACTTGACTTACATTTTGTTTAAACTTACATTGGGAGTTTGAGAAAATGTCAAGATATCCTTTAGTCCTATATAGTTCTGGGTCATTGGTAGTTGCATTGTGAATTAGGTTATAGCTCCTTAGTGATCAATATTATTTAAAAGAAAGGGGGTATCACATGTGTGAAGATTCGGCACATATTGCAAATAGGATCGGAAAGGGTTTACGAGATTTTGCACGAGCTCTTTCGTGTGAGCAGGGTAATTTCATGTTAGTTTCACCAGAAAACTGATTCACGTTGAATGGCAGCAGACTCATCTATGAAACATCATTATTTATGAGGTGATTGATTTTGGACTTATCAATACAATATAAAAACGAAGCGTCCGACTAATTGGTTATTTCAGAATCAATAATTATAATGAAATGATGGAGAAGTAAAGGAAACATTTTAATCTATTATTTCTCACTTTGATGATAGGTACTAAATGCTTATAACGAGAAATTACAGGCCACCACAGTGGTTATATTTTTAGGTCACTCTTCTTGAAGTTCTAATTTGGCACCGTCTAAGTTCTTTTTACTCTTCTTATTAAATGAAAAAAGGGCATATTGTTCTTATGATAACATAATAATAATAGCGAGTATTTAAGTTAAAATATTGCCATGTTGAGAATGCGTAAAAATCCATTAATGACAGTTTCTGAAATAAAAATTATATTTTTGCTCCATTATTGCAGTACTTTTCACGAAACTATCCTAATAGTAAAATTCTAACTGATCGCTTTCTGTAGATGAACGATATATGAGAAAATACATTCTTACGGGCCTTTATTAACGCAATAGAACCCAAAACAATAGTTGTTAGAACTTTTGTCTGTTTGTTTGTGCGTTTGTTCCCGCTAATCTCAGCAACAGCTTAAATGATTTCGTTCTGGTTTTCACTAATGTATTGCAGTAAGCCTCACTTAATACTTAAAGTTTGTTTCATAGCAATCTGTCCACAGATAAAAAAGTTATAAATTAATTTAAAATAATGCGGGTACTATTTCATAACGTAAGGCGTAGTTTTTTCCGAAGCGAAGCGAGGGCAGTTTGCTAGTATTTTAATTATTAGCTTATTCGCGGGCGGCTATTATAAACTCGGATAGCTCCAAAAATTAACGGACGAATCCATAAGATTCGTATTCGGTAAGCCGTTATATACCAGAAGCTTTATATTCAGACACTCACGAATTATTCGGTTTTAAAAAAATGTATTTCTTGTAACGTACGATTTTTACATCGCCCGTTACACAGAACCATTACTTCGGTTTCAGAAGAAATTACCACAGATTGTTTTATTCGTTCATCCTTTTGATATGTTTGCTACAGATTAATTAGTTCGAAATTAACTTTAATTTGCAATGCAAATCGCGTGACGTGTCGTGATTCAAGATTTAATGAAATCACATGCCTTTTTTTGGATTTAAATTTATTAATTTAAAATATTAAAATATTTTGATAATGGTGTTTTTAAAAATAAAATAACTTATTAGAATTTAATAATTCATTTGGTCTACAAAATTTACTTATTAATGTATGGAGAAATTCATAGACATTGCCATGTTTAAAAACTTTTATACTCTACGGTGATATTGCATCATCTTTGACTTATCTGTGGTGCAAGCGTCCATCTTTCTTTTTTTTTTTGGCTTGCCGGGAAGCAAGATGCGCCTGGGCATTTAATTTTGTTATTTGGGGATTTTGCCCTATATTTTGCTTTTATTAAGTAACAATGCAAAAGCATTAAAGATAAACGTCCTTCCCGTAAAGGGAGGCGTTATTTTTTTTCTTAAAAATGGAAATTTAATTGTGTCGGCATCATGTGGGACAAATCCACGCCGGTAAAATAACCTAATTGGAAAGCGCATTATGCGGTAAGATTCATTTTCATAATTTTATTGTTATTTATTGGAATTACGTAAAGCAGTCATTTGCAATACGTAGATAAGAGAATAACGTAAGTGTTCGTTGTTCCAGCTTTTAATTTTCCCTTTTTTTTTCCTTTTCCATTATTCCTGTTTTCCAATTTTCCAATTTTCAAGTATTAGTTTCGTTTTTCTAACGGCAATTATGTTCCACCCCGATGGAAGTTCCATATTTTATTATGCCGCTTTCCGCAACATAAGTTTTCTGGACATTTAAGGCCATAATTTATTTCTGGCGGAACCTTACTTAGTTCCTACCCTTTTGCTTGGAGCCGGACTACGAACTCGGGATGAGGAGACCCTTACCTGCGAAAGTACCACAGTGATGAAGCAGCCTTGCGGTCCACTGATGGGAGGGGTATCACATTAAGAGGACGTGTCTTATTTTAACCTAAGTACTTTTGTACAGGTATATATCTATGATTTTCCTACCATACAACGTACACAACTTATACAACATATGCAATGTTTGCAGCATATACTACTTATGATGTAACGAACCATCCAACCTTTATTATTACATCTAATTTTTTTTTGTGGATTTAAAAATAGTAATTCTCCTTAACCATTTGTGTGAAAGGAATAAAAGTCTGTGGTTTACTTATACATCATTTTATTTCTTTGCCCTCAATAAAATATCATGGTAATTATTTTAGATTTCTTTAAAACACTGAGTAATCTACACCCCAATTGTAATTAATAGTTCAATGTTTTATCCGGCTTAGTTATCCGTAACGTGTAGTAGGTGGATGTCTCCTTGGCGCCCGTTTACCTGGTTTATTTGTTTCTTTCCTTTATTTATTCAGGAGATCATCAGCTCAATAACATCTGAGTACAGTTCACTCACCAACGGGTACTTTTTTTGTGGGTTTGTGTTATTATATACTTTTTTTTATATTCTAATTTTATAGGCAAACAGAATACCCCAATCATTTATTTACTCACTTCTTGTTCGCACCTTCACACTCTATGAACAGTGCGAAGCCTACAATTTGACGCCTATATTCTATAATACCATTCTACCAATTTTCCACGTTTCGTTTCATATCCCTAACCAACAAATTAAATGTGATTTCAACAAAAACCTTAATACCATAAATATTGAGTTTAATATTTATAAAATACTGCAACCTATCCTAACAATGTCTGTTGTATGTTTAGAAATTACGGTTTTATCATGACACAAAAATATATCAAACAGTTTTTATATCATTTAAAATGCGTCGTAAAATATTTTTACTGGCTATGTGTGAAATACGAAAGGGAATGTAAAATGAGGGCATGAGACGTGTCTATTTTCAACACGTCATATAATTTAGTTTATCACCTTTATACTGACACCACAAATACTCTCATTATGGGATACATTAAAGGGCTGATATAGGGTTGCCGTAACAGGTTATTGTTTAAAAAGTTTTTTGATAAAATTATCTGATAAAAATATTACTTAAATTTGTGAGTTCGATTAGAATAAACAGTATATGTTGTGCTGACGCAAAAATAATTCAGACGAAGCCATAACATATTCGCGCACTATACAATGTATAATGTATATATTATACTATAACAATGTGCTAGTACTCAAAACAAGACAAATGAAAGTGAAAACAGGCCAACCCTCAACCAGCTATATACCTGTAATCACACCATAGCCCGAGGTTACTGTAAAAGCATATGCAAACGCATGGAAAATAGCCCCTCGAGATACTGCCCAGGTATGTACGGTTACCACGAGTCTCCTCACGCATGGACCGTCCCTTCGCGTCGCTTAGAAATTCACGTATCACATCATAAATTCAGAAGTGAATCAGACTCTGGGCGAAGCACTGCTATTGTGCTAGTAATTGATACTCTGAATTTCCGTTCGGCATACTGTGGGTGCCATTGGACGCTGCGACGCTGGACGAAGCTTTGGTCTTGTATTGGTGATTGGCACTAATCTCTGTTCAACTCCTAAGTGTTATTTTGATAGTATTTTATTTTTCTTATACAATATCAGTTTAAAATGAATTTCCATGAAGTTAAATTAATTATTAAAAAATCGAATTTTGTTTATGATTTTTTTTTATATTTAATTTGCATTCTCGATAACAAATTATCCAAATTCTTTTATTTTGTAATTAGATTTTACTATACTTGAATGTGAACCGCTATTTTGCAGATTGTTTTTGTCGTATTTAAAATTAGTTATTATTTGCTTTAATAAAGAAAACCTCGCGAAGAAACCTGTATACTGGAGAAATTCTGATAATATTTTCAACGGTATAAAGTCTAACACTTCGGATTTAATCTTTCATGCTGTGAGAGGAGACTCCAGACTAGATCGTGAAGTAATCGTAGGTTGTGATGGACTTCATTTTTGGTAAGCATTAATTAAAATTATTTAATTTTAATTCATACTGAAATGTCACAAATCTTTTTCACTTCAAATTCCATTGAATATTAATATTATATTAATGTAGGTAATAAGAAGAACGAAATTATTCGCAGCGCCAGTAATGGTAGCTTCGGGCAGTAGCGCACAATAGCCTCTACGGAGAAATAACTTTCCACTTCTTTTTCAGAAGAGGTTCCGTTCAATTCAATTCATGCACTTCATATCAGAATACAATTTTAACTCATTCTCGTATCATTTGTACTATATCAATTTTGTCTGATATATATGTGGTGCTTATCGTATTGGTTATTGACGGTACCTTTGCTCAAATTTAATTTACATTATTTGTTTTGTAAAAATCATGATTCGAACTAAATCCTCAAACATTTTACATACAGCTGCAGCTGTAAGGATTATGGCATTACTTTTTTTTAAACAATTAACATTGATTTTTTGTACAAAGCTTTATAAACAGAGAAATAAAAATCGAGATGGCGATATTAATTGAGTGAATAATTTATTTATTTCATTAAATTACATTGAAAGAAGTCATTCTTTATTTACATGTACCTATGTTCTTAAAAAAAATTCATGGTTCGAATTTTGTTTATATATTTTTAACCTGTTATTTGGATAGAGCAACAACACATTGCTTAATATAATTGTCTTTATGATAATGACTTGTTTTGAAGGTGCTATGCACAAAGTTAGATATGACGTGGCTAGGCCGAAAAATCATGTTGAAGAACGCAGTTACCTAACAATAGTAATGTTATTGTTTTAATAAAATTCACTAAACTTATAGAGGCTTTTAATAGCATAATAAATTAGCACAGTTAGAGGGAAATATATTTTGTAATTAGTGGTGAATAACTAATGAAAATAAGTTAGGTACTGAAGTCGTTGTTGAGTTGTATTAGCTCGGAGCTGTCAACGGTCTTTCCCCGAGTTTGCGTCGTGCCGATAAGAATGCCTTGCGAAAATTATTTATCAGCACTAATTAATTATTCAAATAAATATACATAAATGAATAAGGTTAAAATTGAAAATTGTAAATGGTATGCTTATAATTATGTTAAACGAAAAGATTTTATTTAAGTACACAAATATTATGTATTACTTTTCCTTGACATAGTTGACAACCCTATCGTTCGACATACATATAATTCCGTATTTTCAACAAAACTTTCTTGTACCGTTACTGAAGTCTACACAATTAATACCTCTAAAGCTTTTCAGCTTATATTCCTTTGACGAATTATTCAGTCAAATGAAGTTGCATTTTTGGCTCCTCGGAATACCTTTTAATTTTTCGAAAATTAAATTAAGACTCTATTGATTAATGTTTTCTGTTTTCTTTACTCTAGTGTTTGGAATTGCCTATTTTGTCTCTGAAATATTCACTGAAAATCTCATTGTTTTCATGCAGCTCGAACCTTGTACTTTCATAGGTATTCGGGCAGTCTTAAAGATGCTCTTAATCTCCACTAAGAGGCTTAAAATAATCAAGTTTACTAATTGCCTTAGTCAGTAGTATAAATATATTATTGACGATGAAACCAAAAGAGATCTGGTGAAACGAGAATTTGTATTTCTTACAAAATTAATAAAGTCCTTCCATATTCTAAATGGCGTTCTCATTTCTATGTATAACTTTTCTACGTTGGTTATAGTTTTTTATCTTTACATAACTAAAAATAAAATCGTTTTTATTACGTCGTATGCTGTATTATTACCGTTTGAGAGGGATACTTGGAGCACGTGGTGGCATATCTTCAATCTGTAATAAGAGATGTAATAAGAGATGATTTATTAAAGTTATTTGTAATATTGACGACTGGTGAAATTGTCCTTCCAGTCCTCCATATTTAAGGATAATTTGTAATTTGTTCAAACACCTTTGTTTATTCTACTCCGTACTCCTTTAGATTCCACCTATCAAAAATTTCACTATCCGCCATTGATATTCCCTATCCCTACCTATCCGACGATCTAATTCCCTACATTTCTTTAAAAAACAAGTTAAACTCGTACCTTAGTCTTTTACTTTTTCTTGTGCCTTTTCTCTTCGGCTGTGATAGAACGATGCACATAACTACATATCACAAGTAAATTCAGTTGTTTATGTGTATACTTATATAATTTTAAATGTGTGTATATATTAATATGTATGTAGATTGTATTACATTTTATGTATGCACTTATATGTATGGATTTTCCTTTTTTCTCTCTCTCGCCGTGATTATTATTGGACATTTACGTAATTTTAATTTTTTTTCCACCACATAATTGTACCCCTCTACACTTTCTTCTTTTCACTGTGTCCTATACCTAAAGGTTGACAGGAAGAGATTGCTGTGTAGTTGTTATATTACTTGTTATATTAACATATTAGGAGTTGCCTTTTTTTATTTATTTCTTGTCATTATTAGGGTGTAAAATATCGATGGAGTATTCTTTTCTATCCTATTCTATGCAAATACTTACAGATTATAAAGATAACTATAAAAATAAAGGATAAAATATAATCTATTTGAGGTTTATAGTGTCGTGCTCTACTTCACAACGGTCGACTCATTTTACTTCGTAACAACAATTCACATCGTCTATAGTCTATAGTCTATAGTCAGTTTGCAATTCTAAGTCATGATATTGTTAATAATAAGGAAGATACAAATGATTCTTTCTATTATATTATAAAGCGGCACCAATATATTTTGAGATAATGATTTTACTTAATTATATTGTTACGATGCTTCACGAAACGTTGGTCGAAAAGAGGAGGGCGGCAGCTTTACAAAGTTTCTGGCTGGGTCGGCCATAAACAATATAGGCAATAAAAAAACCCAGGTAGTAATAAAAACTACCTGGGACACTTCAAGCCACTCTCACTTTATGCATTAGGCAAAAGGGGCGAATATGGCGTGTTTACCTGACCCGCTATTGTTACATCGATTTCCGGGTATTATGATTGACTTTCCACGAGAGGCGTAGAAAAGTCTGGAAGGCCCGGAAATCGATATAAATAGCGGGCAGGGTCACCCATAGAGGATGGGACCACCACTCCTCAACGCAAAAGCACGCTCGCTAACGCTGACCACTCGGGCTTTCCGCTACCTCCTTTCCCTCTCAGAATTTTTCAATTCTACGAGAGGGAAAGAGACCAACATATATGTAGGATTAACGCTATCAATCAAATGCTAAAGATATCCTTAAACGACTTTATTGTTGAAAGCTTACTAGTAATATAGCTAGCTGAGTACACGCGGCGCGGACGACAATTGCTTGTGTACTGAATTAAATTCCGAATAACTCCTGCGCACGGTACTCTAAGTTGCTGACATATAATTATGTACGTTATTCCGTACAATATATGTTGGACAAAGACAAAAGATCCTACCCACAAGAAAAATCGTATCTCACCGCGGGTCACGGACTGACCGAGGTGAAACGCCGTGACGAAGATGTCAACCAGGACAGGACGTAAAGGGATGGAGTGGCCTACGCTCTCCACGCATGTATGTATGAGAGATGAGAGAATGTATGAGAGAGCCCTCAGGGTGTTCAAGGCGACCAGGGTGGGACGACCCGCCCTGAACCCGAACTGCGCATCCGTGAGGTCCGGCCCCGACTCTTCTAGGTGTTGAACGAGGCGGGCAGCGAGAGTGTTCTCAAACATCTTGGCCGACCCGTCCAGCAGCATGATCGGCCTGTACGCGGAGGGAGAGTCAGATGGTCGACCCTCCTTGCGCAACAGGCACAACCGACCCGTTTTCCATGGCTTCGGATACTGTCCGGTACACAGGCACTTGTCGAACAGGACCCGAAGCGGCCCTCTCAGTTGTTCCAGGGCGATGCTCAGAACTCACCCTGGAACCCCATCCGGCCCTGGTGTCGTCCTCCTGGCCCTGAGACGTTCCAGTGCCATGTCCATCTCCGCCTCGGAAATAGAGGGGACGGACACCGCGGACTTGTCCGAGGAGGACGGTGTTATCGCGGGCGGAACGTGGCACGGACGGTGCGGAAATAGCTCCGTCACCATCCGTTGGACGACATCCGACGGCGTCGTTTCCGTCACGGAAACGCCCTGACCGCGCAGCTTGTTACGAGTCGCGCGATAGGGACGCCCCCATAGGTCTCGGTTTAGACCCGCCAGTAATTCCTCCCGGCCAGCGTCCTTCGCCCGGGTGATGGCGAGCTGCAGGGCCGTTTTGGCCTCGCGATAGATACTCTGCAGCTCGCGTTCCAGAGCCGGATTCGCCCCATTTAGCCTGCGACAGTGCACGTACCGTCTGCGAGCCTCCATGCTGGCCACCCGAAGACCCGCTATTTCGGGCGATCACCAGTAGACCGCACGCCGCTGCCGCGGGCGCCGCCGAACTCTCTGCATGGCCGCATCGCAGACATGGGCCAGTGATTCGTGCATGCGGCCAGCTAGCGCCTCCAAGCGTGCACCCTCAGCATCATCCCGAGAGGCCCACCGTTGGATTATGGCGGCCTCCCGGGTCAACTCGACGTCCAATTTGCTGAGAGCCCAGCGCGGAAACTTGCTCGGAACCTTAAGGTAATTCTCCTGAGAGGACGGGGAAGAAATCTGGAACCGGATATAATTGTGATCCGACAGAGTCTCCCACCCCCCTCCACTCTCCAGTCCGTAACCTTCCGTGCGACTGCGGGGCTGGTGAACGATAGGTCCACCACGGAACCCCCGCGCGGTCGCACGCAGGTTTGGGCTCTTCCCCTATTCAAGAGAGACAGACCGGAGAGGAGGGCCCAAGCTTCGACGGCCCGGTTCCTCACGTCCGTCGGTGGGTTTCCCCAGGCCCGGGACTTGACGTTGAAGTCGCCGAGAACGATGATAGGTCTCGGCGACTGCCGGCATACCGCAGCTCTGACAGTGTCAAGGAAAGATGTCCTGACGCCTACAAGAACACCTAAGAACCCCTTCCAACGAAGAGGCCCCATGGAAGACCCATCCGTATTGACGGACCGCGAAAGACACCCACATCAAGGAGGTTCGCCTCGAATGTCTAATCCCCGCAAAGAGGCGGACGAGCACAAATCTTTCACAGAGCATTCGGTTCCCGAATACGAAAGCCAAGAGTTCTCTACCTGTGAAGCGAAATCGACCTGCGATCTACGAGTGCGACTGTGACTGTGGAAGTGAAATAAAGTCTCTGCGGAACTATTGTGGCATTTCACAAACCTGCGGATCGTGAGACGTAACAATACATTTTTTTTAATATAGATTTTATCTAATATTTATACAAACAGGCATTTTTTGCTACCGACACAGTAATAATAATTTACAAAATATCACAAAAAAATTAACATCTGAGCCTAGATTTTTTCCACATATCTACGAATATCATATTGAAGCGTAAAGTGTTTTACATCACATATTTAAAAAAGCGAATAACGTTTAATAGTAGGTTAACTCTACCCTAAAATTATGATTTTTTTTCAGTTTATCAGAAGACTCGGATGCTATATTCCTGCCAATATATGCCCAATCTATTAAATATGTTAGCTGGTTCCCTAGAAATATGCGCACTTATATTTACTTTAACGGTAATTATGAATCACTATTTAATAATTGGCAATTTCTATTTTGGTTTTATTATGTTTTTGGTTCTTCTTCTTAGTCACTGCGCGCTTGGCAGAGCGGTCGTAGTCACTTTAAGGTGATTATGATATGTTTGACAATCCGTCGCCATTTCTGTGGTAGTATATCTATGGTTTTATTATTTACTGCCCTCGCATCGCTTTGGAAAAATTCCTCAGAAACAGATCCACTTCCCGAAATTGTAATTGTAATTCAAAACAACTGTAGGTAAATATATAAATTAATATAAATTCTAAATATACCAAGAATATTTTTTATCTGGTCAGTGATTTTAATTATACACGGTGTATCAGATGTTAGGACATTAAAAACTATAGATAGAGTACCATGACCTTTACCTGTATACCTAAAATCAATGAAATCCACTGACCAGTTTAGCCACGGGGAAAGATTTTCATTTTCTTAATTTTGAGCACACTGTAAATAACCGGACAGCTGACTAGGCTAGAACAATGACATTACAAAAACGGTCAAAAATGAAAAAGAATATCTAGTTGTCTCTTTTTTCCGTATTTATAAGGAACGAGTCATAAATAAGGTACAAAATTTCTTTGACTTTGGCCGCCTGGTTTTGAACACGACCATCTTAATAAGTGTCTATTGTAAGTTATAGGTGATTAATGTTTATTACGTAATTATGTTGTTTTAATTGATTTTGGATGTATATGATGATGCGATAAAGAATAGCGACGGAAACGCATTCATCGACAATCTTAGATAAGACTGAAGTACTGTGGAATATAGATTCCAATGGGATGTAGAAACTAATTTACACCGGAGGGCATGCATGGTCGTTTGTTACTTTTTTTTATAAAAAAAGGTAAACAGGTAGAGCTTATAAGTTCACCCGAGGAGGTACCACCGCCGCCGTCATAACTTGCCGTAAAGCAAGTCTTGTGTTAAGTTCTTGTGTTTAGGTTGAAGAAGGTAAATGCAAGAGAGAAGACACTGTGAGGCGACCATCTTAGTCCTCATAAGTAGCAACGCATCCACGTATGACTTCTCTCCTATTTAAGGTTTGACGTGGCTGTCAATGGGTTGCAGTGACCACTATCCGTCAGGTGGCCTGCATGCTCGTTTGCTACTTATAAATTATGAAGAAAAACTAAACATGAGAAGGCCGTTTTGGCCGTATTGAGGCGGCCTAGAATACACACCCCAATCCCATGCTGGCAGAACAGGGTGACGTAAAAGGTGACAGAAGACAGCCTGCTTGGCGGTAAAGTTTCGCGTAAGGTTTACATTATCAGTATTATTATTAAGTCATTAACGCATTAGCCATCGCCTTTGGTCTTGCTGATGTCCATGGGCGACGGTGACTACTTACCATCAGGTGGCTCGTCTGCTCGTTTGTCAGCTTTCAACATAAAAAAATGATTATGTTATTGTTGTGTCTATAAATAAATATAAATAATTTATTTTTAAAATTTTGGCTTAATTACACACTTACTGAGAATCATACTTTCTAGTAGAAACCTTTATTCACAGATGGCTGATTGGTCGGATGTTCCTGGGATGATATTATTTATGCTATCCATTATGCTGCAATTATTCTTGAGGAGTTATTATGGAGAAAAAAATATTAGGAAGGTAATATTAGTAATAATAGTAGTTACTCTATAATAATACTTATTACACACTGGTAATTATTTGAAGCTAGTTCATATAACAGATGTGCTATCAGCGAGCCTGTGGCACCGCCCACGGCTTATAGTAGATAATAAAGATTGGTTTTATTTGAATAAAAAAGTATTTTTAAAATAATACACATTATTTTAGAGCTGTAATATTGGCGATGCGGTTTAGTCATGTAACTGGTATAACATGGATCAAAGATATAAGAAGACTACATTACAATTGATTCAAAGGAAACAAACAAAGTTACATTAAATAAGTTACATAAGTATTCATAACTAACGTTCTGTTTCCAATTTTTGTTTACTGTTAACACTAATAGATTTGTTCGGAGAGAAATTCTTTGTAATATCCATTTCGCTGTAACTTATTAAATTAGCAGGGATGTTATGGAGCTCCGTAATCGTAACCGAAACTATCGGCCTTCCGAAATAAAAATATACCAGCGGCATGAACAACCAGGCTTAAATCCACCAAGAAATTTTAATGCATGAGTGGTAAGTCTTGTTAATCTGGTTGATAAATCTTTCAGACAAAAGGCCGTGCAAATGGTTCTTCAATACTGCAGACGAAAAAGGCAATTTTTTTATTCACGATTGATTTTAAAAGGCGGTTGGAATTTAATCAAGCTAGTTAAAAAACCTTTGCCAACACGCATTTTTATGTTCTGTATAAAACTGAATGATTCCAGAGTGCAAAGGAATGTTCAATCAACTGAAAATTTCTGGCGTCATTGCCATTGGTTGGCAAAGTCAGCAAGATCACAAGCAGTAGCCCCCCAATCCCTACTATGTACCTAGTAAACAGAAAGTATCCGTTATTGGTAGGATTACTGAATTCTTCTAGAAACGCCGTATCAGGTGTCGCATGAAAATCTACTTCGTGAGTCACATCATCTTCATCTTGGATTTGAATGAACCTCGGGTATTTATGAAGTCTCAGATTTTCATTTACAGGGATTGTGGATGCAGTGTACACTGGAAACTAAACATGTTATTTAGCATCCAATGTTATAAAGTTAAATACGCAATATGACACACCTACTGTGAACATTGATAACAATACTGAGGTTTTCATCATTGAGTGGCGAATAACAACTGATTTGATGATTAGTATTTTAAATTATCTGTATTAATTATCTGTTATCATTATCATTTAATATACTCTTACTTAATATATGTACCTATATTACTAAGTATTACTACAATTGGCACGTGGTGAAATTTTAATCAATTCAATTTTAGTGCGCAACATTCTTGAATATTGTAGCACTGCGTAGCGTCCACATTATGCAGTGGATGTTTTATGAATGGAGCGAATCGAGAAAAGGTTTCTCTGGCACCTAGCTCTTGGTACTAAATTTGTGAAAAGGGAGGTATCCTATAGTGAAAGACTAACAGTTTCAGGTTGTTCCTGTAAAGATCTTCTGGATCTTCAGTTTCTACTTAAACTTGTTAGGAATAACATTGACTGCCCGCAAGTTTTGAAAGAATAAGATTTAAAGTGCCTCATAGGTACCCTCGCCATAAAATAACTCCTTTTGGTGCCTCCATTCAGAAGGACAGTTTTAGGTGCTTATTCACTAATTCCTCGACTTTGCAAGATCTATAATCAGTTTGAGGATATGGATGTTTGCTTTTATAACATCGCTAAGATACGGTCTTTTGTTTTGTCTTGAGCTATTTTTTTATGTCTATCAGGCTTCAAGCAAAATCTTTCCATTCACTTTAACTTATTTATTAAGGTTCATTGCTTTTGTATTGCTAACGTAAATGTTTATTAAGGTTAATTTTTTCTAATATTGCCAATATAAAAATAGTTTTTCGCATAGTTTAAGCTTAATGTGTAATTTACCTACATAATACTCGATGTATTTGATACATAATGGAGCTTTAATAAAAAACCCAAAAAAATGACTCTTCCAACAAATTTTAATAAAAAATATGCATTACGTTGTTACAACTTGATGCTCAGAAAAGAAGTGAGGTATGAATATAAAAAAGTTTAACTAGTGGGTTAGCGCCTGATGGAAACGAATTCGAAAAATGCGAATTAATTTAAAACTAACATAAACGTTCAGGCGTATCAATATCTGAAGCCGCAACATCTTCCCTCCTCGTTGGAAGGCAAATAGACCTTTCAACTCTGAAGATCTTCTGCAGATGGTAATGGGCACATGCGAACGAGCGGTCGCCGTACGCATCCCCTTGAAGTGGTGACGTCCGCGACCCTGACTATGCCATCCGCTCCCGGGAACAGCCGTGTTACTCACCCAAGACGCCAACATAGCGGAGGCACGTTGTCTTCTTGTAGGAGGACCAAATCACCGATGTTCAACTTGGCAGTGTTGGTTCTCCACTTGGTTCTGTGTTGTAATTCCGAGATAAATTCCCTCTGCCATCTCTGCCAGAAGTGCTGGCGAATTTTCTCCACTCGAGCGTAACGTTGTAAGGAATTTTCCTTGTGGTTTTCCAATGAAGGTGCCGGCAACGCAGTTAGAGGTCTTCCGATTAGAAAATGCCCTGGAGAGAGGGAAAGGAGATCATTAGGTGATGAGGATAAAGGGCACAAAGGACGACTGTTAAGAATAGCCTCCACTTGCGCAAATAAAGTTGTAATTTCCTCAAAAGTGAGGTGGCTATTGCCTATAACACGCCGTAAATGATGCTTGGCAGACCGGACTCCGGCCTCCCAAATGCCACCAAAGTGAGGTCCGTAACTAGGAATGAAGACAAATTTGATGCCCTCCTGGCTTGCAAAATCCAACACGGCTTCCTGATTACTTTTTAGAAATTGACTTAATTCCTTGGCAGCAGCAACAAAGTTGCGACCATTATCGCAAAATATTTCCACTGGCTTGCCTCGTCGTGATATAAACCTTCTAAGCGTTAGAATAAACGAATTTTTAGATAAATCGCTGACGGCTTCGAGGTGAATACATTTATACCGTAAACAAACAAATAAGCATAGGTAGCACTTTATTAATGTGCTACCACGACCCTTGCGATTTAAAATATGAAACGGTCCCGCAAAGTCCAAGCCAGTTGTAAGAAATGGGAAATCTGGGTTTATTCTCTGAGCTGGGAGATTGCCCATTTTTGGACTCAGAGTCTTGCCACGCATCCGCCTACAGCGCGTGCAATTATTAACAGTGCGTTGTGCGAGACGACGTCCGTTGACGGGCCACACGTTTTCTTTTACTATAGCCAACAACAACTGAGGCGGCGCATGCAAGTTCTTTAGATGTTCGTTTAAAAATATAAGTTTAGTTAGGCGATGGGATGCGTGCAATAATATTGGATGCTTCTTTTCAAAAGCATAGCAAGAGGCTTCGATTCTGCCTCCGACTCTAATTAATTTATTATGAATAAACGGCGAAAGGTCCAGTATTTTACATTTAGGACTTAGGCACTTGTTATTTATGAGTAGGTCATACTCGTGAGGAAACGACTGACCTTGTGCAGTTATACAAAGGAAATGAAATGACTCGGTCAGCTCGTCCACGGTTAAGTTTCCTAAACGTTTCTCTGTTGGATTTTTTAAATTATAAATAAACCTTTTAACATATGCAAATGATCTTTGAAGTTTATTTAATGTAGAATATTTATCAAAATTAATAAATGAATCAGAAATAGTAGCAGTATTTGATTTTAATTCAGGAAGTTCTATGATTTTACTATTTAATACGGGCCAATTAGTCTCATCCTCATACAGAAATTTAGGTCCAGTCCACCAAAGTTGCAATGACTGAAGACNACTAGCATCTACACCTCGAGAGATGAGATCAGCTGGATTTGCCGCTGTNGGTACATATCGCCATGACGATTGTAATTGTCTAGTAATTTCTANNATTTCAAATATTCGATTTGCAACAAATGATTTTAATTGTTTTATATTATTGTTCAACCAACCCAGCACTATGGTTGAGTCACTCCAATGAACCACTCGATCTGGTGAGTACCTTAATGAATCTAGGACAGCCTTAGCTAGTCTTGCACTAAGCAGCGCCGCGCACAACTCCAACCGAGGCATCGTTGTGGGCTTCAATGGTGCAACTTTGGATTTGGAACACAACAATCTAATGGTGACGTCATTGTTTGGAGCTACGGATTTCATATAAATGCAAGCCCCGTAAGCAACCTGAGACGCGTCACTAAAAATGTGCATTTCTATTAATTTGGGTGAATCACATAGGACTGGCCTGCTTATATTAAAACCTTGAATGTACGGTACGCTTTCAGCAAATTTTAGCCATTCTTCTTGAATGTGCTGAGGGAGAGNTTCATCCCAACTTAACTTGAGCTGNCATAGCCGCTGAAGTAGCATTTTTGGCTGAATTATACATGGACTTAATAAACCCAATGGGNCAAATATTTTAAACGAATTGGACATTATGTATCTTTTCGTTATTTTANTAGAATCTATAGGAGCAAAAGCTTTTACTAAAAAATGTAAAGTATCATTAGCGGGACTCCACCCCAATCCGAGAGTATTCGATGACTCACTTATAGTTA
>PDGT01000050.1:2257867-2296972 GCA_003671415.1 Megathymus violae | reverse complement strand
GTGATCTTCAACCTTTACTGCATACGCGCCATGCGGTGAAGTCGGTAGTGCACACAATTTTTTACGCAATTTTTTCGTATATTTTCGATAATTATTGACTGTTCCCCTCATGGGCCACCAATTTATGTATTTGATACATAATGGAGCTTTAATAAAAAACCCAAAAAAATGACTCTTCCAACAAATTTTAATAAAAAATATGCATTACGTTGTTACAACTTGATGCTCAGAAAAGAAGTGAGGTATGAATATAAAAAAGTTTAACTAGTGGGTTAGCGCCTGATGGAAACGAATTGCAAAAACGCGAATTAATTTAAAACTAACATAAACGTTCAGGCGTATCAATATCTGAAGCCGCAACACTCGAATTAATAGTTATTGGTTTTTCATTTAGCGTAAGTCATTTTGTTACAGTTCATTTAAATTTATTACCATGTTAAAACTGTTGGTAAACATTTTTAAATAAAATAAAATCAATTTTTGAGCAGTTTAACAAAAACTGAGCATGTGAATCAAGTCTCAATTGTTATTTTTTTTTAAATTAGAAATATTAAATAACTGTCCATTGTAAATGTTTTGCATTTTGTTTCTTTCTAATATTCTTTGTTTTTTTACATGAAGATATTACTTATTAGTTAACTAAGTTACAATTGTACTTCATTAATACTGCTCAATCTATTTGACGCCGTACAAAAACGCGTAGTCTGAATCATCAAAAACCCACAAATCACCGATAGATGCAGGTGCTTAAATTCTAGGTGAGACAAATATTCCCTTTGTCTATTCTATCGATATTATAACGGTGAGTGCTCCGAGGAACTGTTTGACCTGGTGCCCACGTCACCCTTTCATCACCACATCATCCGCCGAAGAATGAAGTTCCAACCATACCGACTGGATTTGTACCATTCCTCCACTGTCCGATTCTGACGATCTTTTTTGCCGCGCACATGCAAATTGTGGAACGAACTTCCTTCTGATGTATTCGCAGAGTGCTATGATAAAGAATTTTTCAGAAAAGGTGTAAAAAGAGCTCTCCTCCAGGGCCGGCGTTGAAATGGTAACTCCTCTGGTGTTACTTATGTCCATAGGTGACGGTGACCACTTACTATCAGGTGGCTCGGCCGCCTTTTCGTCTACTCTTCTGGTTATAATATTTTCGAGAATTATAAGATTTCTACCTTATTGTATGATTGATTGATGTATTCCTTATTTCTGACCTTTCTCTAACGGAAGTTGATAATCCGTTTTTAAAAAGAATAATTGTAAACACTTTTGAAACATGTATTATACTCGTATTGCCAGAGGTTTGTATAGCAGAAAATACTTTGTCCTTCATGATTTTACATATGCTAACATTAAGTAATATAATAATAAGATTCTAATAAAACTATGTAAAACATTAATTCAGGTTACTTTATTAATTTTTGTGTTCTGTCGCAAATAATATTTAGAAGGGGTATCTTCTTCCTGTATTTACTCTGTACATGCCGGATCTGAAAAAAAATATATAAATTAATAGAAAAAAACAGGAATGAAAAATCTGTCTTTCAATCAGAGAAGCGTGCGAGTGGGGCCAGTTTTGTAGTAAATCACACTTTATTATATTTTTAAAGTATTTTTCCCACTATCATAAATTTTGAAAAGATTGTAGAAATAAACAAACAGAAAAATGATATTTCCCATATTAAATAATATTATTTTAGTAATTATCATTACTAAAATAATATGATTACTAAAATGATGTTTAAAGTAACATAATGAGTAATAAATAAAGAAATAACATACCCATATTTGTTTAATATACTGTTGCCCATATGAAACCGTCTTCCGCTGCAATTGTTCAAAGTAATCTGAAGGATGTTAGAGCACTCGTTGCCGATTAGATGATTATGTGTAACTGTAGCGACAAACAACTCCCAGGATCGATTATGGTCGCAAATACCAGTAATGCAGCCTGGTTGGTTAGTGCCACCGTTGGGGAAGAAATCAGCGTTACCCAAAGGCGCACCATAACCAAGGCCATAGACTGTATTGCCGTCAGTGTGGATGCCTTCGACGTAAATGCCATCTGTGGCTCTTAATCTTTGGTTATTGAGATTCCACAAGGGACCAGCTGGATCTAAACCTTTACCAAACAACAAAAAAATATGTTAGACGTCGGAAAATAAATATTACAATTATACGTCAGCTCTATTATCCGAAACAGCGATGATAAATACGAAAGAGAGTTCAAAATAACAAGGGGTTACTAGTTAACTAACTTCAGCAACTTAACAATAGCGAAGTCTTCAATTTTTATTATTATAAATTCATATATTCAAACATCATTCAAAGCTAAAGAAAAAAAGTAGAATTTAATCGAGTAAATTAATTTATCTGTTGAATACTTTAATCTTGCGAATGTTGATAATCAATAAAGATCATCACTTAATGATTTGTCGTAATTTGAATTATTATTTAATTATCTCAGAGTTTGAATTTTCAATGTATAGTTGTATTATGATAAAATTATCAATCAATGCTAAGATAACATTCGTTTTTATCTTGAAATAATTATTGAAAATAACATTTATTATAGGATCTTATGTCCACCTAGAAATAACGTATTATCAGCAATATAAAACTTATCTTACGACATCATAAAAATATTCGTATATAAGCAGTAAGCTGAAATTCTAATATAAATCCTAAATATGTATGTAATCATCACCAATGTATGTGTTCAGTCATAGTTTTATAAGAATTGTAACACCCTTTTTTCTGGTAAAATCACAACTCTGCTGAATAAAAAATACTGATTGATAATTTCAGATTTTCAGCCAAATATATGTACAGAGTTGCTACAACTCGTACCTTGAATATCGCGATTTATATAAGTCTTAAACGTTAAAAGGTTTTAATTGTCCTGTTACCTGTTATTCTGGCCACACGACCACCCAATTCCCGTCCAGCGTTGCCAACAAGATGAGCTCCCAAACTGAATCCTATTAAATGCATTGTACTGAACGGTGCACCAGTCACTCTGTTTAAAAAGGCTAGAAACTGTCCAAGACCACGACCGACGGCTGGTACTCCTCTTACTGCAGTCACATAATTGCTAATAGCAAGTCGTCTCCAATCAATTATAATTACATTCGCTTCTCCTTGCCTAAGATACGCTGAAAGTTAAAGGAACGAAAAAATTGTATCATTAATTACGAATCAAGCAGCGCTCGACTGCTGCGGACTGTTCTTGATGATGTCTTGTAATTTAAACCAATTCGATACGCTTCTCGATTACTGTTGTTAGTCACTATTGGGTTGAAGTTACCTAAACTCATACAAAACATAGATATACTATATGAATTTTAAAAGGAGTTATTAAGTTTTGAGTGGATAGGTAACGTTGATTAATTTTAAAGCCGTTCGATTATTAAAATAAAATCACATTAATGCGAGTAAATACATACAAATGGAGCTATAATCACATTGTGAGTAGACTTAATTAAAACCGTTTTATTGGTAAAAATTTGTTATAATTATATAATATATTGAAATTAAATAGGACAAAATGTTATTCTTCCAATAATCCCCACTTTTGGGCATTAATATGAGGGGAGTTTTTAAATTAATATTAAAAAAATTTTGAAGTCTACTCTTTAAGAATCAGTTTAAATAAAAGGCTAATTAAAGGCCTTAATAAGGCCTTCTCTATATGGAAAATGTATGACGAGGGAAATTTTGTCGAACGTTAATTAAAATATGTTACGTTTTTCTACGCACCTACCTTGCACACCTTTTAGGTTAAACTCATGTATATGTATTCTTGTATACAGCCTGTAAGTACGCTGTATATATACATATATATGTACAGCATCTATTATATGTATTACTCAAATACATTTTAGTTAAGGAGTAAACGTGCGTCGGAGCTGACGCAGACACTTTTTAATTTTTTATATGTGCACCATATCCTTCTACAGTAAAAACTGCTTCATTACTTACTTTTTGGTCGGCAACGTATCGTTAATGCGTACAGTGGATATCCGTGGTCGACGGTGACCATTTATCATCATGAACCCCTTGAACTCATTTATTACCTATTGAGTCAAAAAAAGTTATATTTCCCTTACCATCTCTGATAGACGGATTAAGCGCAGTTTTTTGGTTGCTCAACCAACCGTGAGCGATCACTACTGTTTGGTGGTTACGGTTGAAATTTGAGGAAGCAACAGAATTTGCGTTGTTGATAACCAAAGTCTGAGGTGATTGCGGATTACGTCTGCAAATGTAAAAATAAAGTATTAAAATTTATAATTGAACCCATGACATGAGGCAACAGGACCTCGTGTTTAATTACGATAACCGTAAACAGATAGGACACGTTATCATAAAGGGTATTTGCTGGCATTGAAAATCCATAACACAAAAGACATCACTGACACGTTTTCGCTCAAAAAGGAAGCGCCGGGGGAAAAAACACGCATAATAACTGTGGCTGTGCACCTGAAATGCATTTAAAATATTTCATTGGTAATTTTACAAGTAAGATAGAGAGCCTGTCAATAAAAATTGTAACCCAGTTATCGTGCAACTTAAAATGAGGTTTTCAGAGCCTAGCCACCTTCATCAGGAGTGAGCTGGCCGCACGGCTTCGTCTGTCACTTATGTTATTGTAAACCCTATACATACCATTACATTTTTTATACTTGATTATATTTCCCACAATCATTACAATCGTTGATGAATTAATGAATGAATGAATGAATGAAATATTATTTATTCGAAGTTGGTTTTTACAAACACTTTTTGAACGTCAAACTACGCCATCGCTTCAATAAATCCCTACCGTGAGAGGTCCCGGAAGAAGAAACGGCAAGAACTTCCGAGAAGTTTTTTTCCTACTCACAGTTACAGAACTTATGGCTACATATTAAACTCATGTCCAAGCAATCTTATCTTTAAAGTAATCATCAAGTTTGTAATAACCTTTCCACATAAGAATGCTTTTGAAGTGAGTTTTTAATTTACAATATGGCATTGCTGTCGATTGTAATTGAATTTTATTATAAATATTTTTGCGATTTATAGATGCGTCTCAGTTGACTAATTGAGTGTATAATCGTACCATATCCTATTATTTTGTGTCGAGGGAACGGATCATAAGTATCCAAGCTGTCGTTATAATCAAGTAATTGACAGGTTTTGTTTATAAACCAGAACATAACTCGTGTTTATAAGATAAAAAAAGATTTTTCTAAGTACAGATCACCACATCTTCTAATTTTGTTCGATAACTGTACTACCTCGTGTACAGGAGGTACATGTTGTTGGCAGGGTTCCTATGAATTTCTTCTAAAAGCTCCATATCGGGTTCGGCTTCCAAATCCACTTTGTGCATCACGCCATCGCCGTCTGGGAACTCAATGAAGCGTTCGTACTTACGCTCCCCTACATTTTCTGTTAGCGGAACCGCAAACCCAGTGTACGCTTGAACTAAAAATAGAAATAGAAATGAATTAAGGAAAATTATAGGGTGTTGATAATTTAAAGTTGCATTTCGAAAACTATTATAGTAGAATAAAAAATCTTTGTCACTTAGTTAATTGTTTAGTATGGTCACCAATATAGCAGTAAATTACTGATATTTGAATATTAATGATGAGCATAGGACCTGAACTAAAGTCCCGCATGCACATAATATTTTTTGTGATTATATAGCTAGGAATTAAAAATTAATAAAAAGTAATAGCTAACATTTGTATTTATTATTTTTTTCGAAAGAAAAATACGAATGGGTGTATGAAAATAGTATGATTTTTGTCTCCAGTCTTAGATATACGGTAAAAATTAGCGTTTTTTTAAAGCTTGGAGAAAAAACATTGCTTTTACAAAAAAAAGTTAAAAATATAATATCTTGGAGCATTGGTGACACTTTTAATGTATTTTATCACTTAAGCGAGATATCATCTGACCCAGGACCGGAGTTATTGTAAAGATTATCAGCCTTTCTATCTCTTGATTAGCGGTTTCCAAACTGACAAATGATTTCATTTAATTAATTTAAATTAAGTATTTTTACTCTATTCAAAATCAATCGTTATTATTTTTTCCGTTTCTTTTAATTAATTAATAATTTAGTAATAATAAGTAGTAATAATATTATTTAGATATTTTTTTTCTTTGAATTCATCGAATAATAGAGAAATTGAAACCTACTTAATTGTTCGATAGGTTCTGAAAATCCTTTAAATTAAAGGGCCTTAACAAATTGAGAAATAAATTCTTAGATTGTGTTAAATTAAACAAAAAATCGTAATAGTTGAATTTGCAAAACAACCTACTTCTGTTCCACTTCTACTTCTAACTCGTAAAAAATTTATTCGAATCAAATTAAAATTTGAAATTAAACATCATTTAACCATTTAGGTATGTTGTAAATACACTTATACACGTCATTTTTGCTTCTACTAACGTTTCGTAAAGGTGCTTTAGCATTGAGAAGAAGAAACGAAAGAAACAACATTATTATGGCAATTACAAAGTAAGTTTCAACCTGCATGAAATTATTTTTCAAGCGTCCTGGTCATTTATATATTTATTCACCAATACAATAATATTCCTTATCTGTAAGCTCTGCTTTAACACGTCGCTTAAAAATTTCAATAAGTAAATCACGTATCAACTTTGAAACCTTATTGTAAAAACGAACACCGAGCCCTATAAAGAAACGCTGAATCAATTTTGTAACCCATACATATTGTTACCATCTAGATTAAAGCCTTAACTAATAAAAAGTCTTTTTAAATTCTCTTTATTTAATTTCTTACAACTACATCCAAAAAAGTCTCGTGCAATTTATAAATTTTGGAATTTTGTGACTAAAACAAATTTAGAATATGTAGTTTTAGTTATCACACAATGAGTCTACACTATCAGTCTTATAACTACACAGACAGTGAAGTTTATTTTTCTGAATTGAATTTTAGCCGGATTAGAAGTGCTTAATACAAACCGCATTGAAGATAAATCGTTAATATAAACTATGAAAGAAAAAATTCCTTTCAATCAAATTCACGTTCTGTATAATTTTAAAAATATTTTATAATTAAATTGAATTAGTTAATAGTATCAGGCATTACTTAACACAAATTCATTGTTATTAAATCAGTATTAATTTACTTTGCAACAATCCGCAAGCACATGTATGATGGTACATACTTCTATACATGCATGTATGCATAGAATGTATGTACATGCATGTATAGAAGTTTATACCATCATACATTGTGCTTGTGGATTGTTCTAAAGTAAATTAATACTGATTTAATAAGTTGAGTTATTCATACAGGTTTTTTTAGTTACAATTGATAGTCAATAACGTTTGAAGGAATTTAAAAGATAGTTCTTTGATAGTACACTATTACTATCACACATAAGGCATTTTTAAAACATACCAGCCACGTTGAGGAAGATCAGTAGAGACGTTTGCATCTTGCGTGGTCACTTTTTGATAATAATAATAAATATTTAAATTATCATATTTATAGTCACGAGGTATATTACGTAACGTGATAATAGCTACATTTTATCTTTTGTCATTAACGTATTATGTTTTTACATTTAATCAATCTTCTGCAAAAATGTATATATGCACTCACTAGGTAATAACAGTGACCCAACCAGCTAAGCAATGTGTTAAATAAAGGGCAGCTCATAGTTGTAAGATGTATTTTGTATAATATAGGTACACGCATGTATAAATGATATGAATGTTAAAGTAAAATGTGTTGTGAGGAGTTTCTAATGCGGTTTATTCTTCTCACTGTTAAAAAATGTTTTCGAAACAGTTATGAAGGCAAAAAAAAAATTACGTGCATAAGTGAATGTACAAAATACCTAAATGATTAAATAAATTTGATTATATAAAGCAAAACATGTCAGGTAGGATTCCCGAGGGACATATTTTCATATTTCTTGTATTTCAGTAGCAGACAACCGAACAGATGGGCTATCTCATTTAAGTTGTCGCCGTTGTTCAGAGACATCTGAAACACTGAAGGCATCACAAACGCATTTTATAAGGTGACAGATATGTAAATCGTTGCTCTCGGGTCATGGTAGTTTCTAATGTCATTTGTTGGATTTTTACGCCATTCACGATACATGAAATCGTAGTACGATTAGATAACATTTCAATAAACAATATTTCAGATGTTCATACACTGTAAAATTATATGTAGCCAACAAAATTATGTATAATATCACCGACTTGTAACACTGTAATGCTGTTAAAAGAAGTAAGCCGTTTCTTTGTAATTATTTTCTCGTCAAAATTTATACATATTTTTTTGTCTCTTATAATTATAAATATAATAGAATAAATAAGGGCGTAATATTGACGTAACCATCCGATAACGTTTTGATTTTAAGCGTATCGCTATCTGCTCTTTTGCCTATTGCATACGTAAAAAAACTGTTTTCTAAATTCACCTTATCTGCTTTTTAATCCCGAATAAACTGCGGAACGGGTTGATGGATTTTCTTGAAAGTCTTAGAAAACTCAAAGTATATTTATTCTAATTTAAGCTATAGGATCATTTTCAACGCATCATAAAGAACCCACGATATTTAAAGTACTGTCAGAAATGATCTGGTTAGTACATTGCTCAGTGACTTTAGATAAGAGAGACGTAATATTTTAGCCTCGGACAGCAGGGTACAACAGGAATAGGAGAAGTTCTTTATATTACAAGAATTCCATAATTTAAATTTCTGTACTAAACTATTTGACGCACTATTCTAATATAAATAAAATCCATGGAAACAGTCAAATTCAGACGAAATCGATCAGTTTAAAGTGATATTTGGTATTATAGTAATTTCTATTATGGGTGCAGTAGTTCTTCTCGCGGGAAGTAAGTAATAGTTAAAAGCTATGAATGTTATGTTTATATTTTTTTTTAATGTTACAATTAAAGAATAATTTTTCCAGGTATATTTTTTGCATACACATGATACTGTAAACTGAATTACAGTGGTTTGCGAAACGAAGGCCAATACTCGTAACATAATAATAGTATACCAATGTACCTACTACTGTCAAATAAATACTACGCGATTATATATTACCTATTCATATTACACCGTTGGCTTCGACTTCGATGATAAAACGATAAGATTTTTGTGCAAAATATACATAATCGAAAATTCCCCTCCCAATTCTCTACCAGCGTTACCGACGATATGGGCTCCTAAGCTGAAGCCTACCAAATGCATAGATGTGAAAGGTGCACCGGTGACTCGATTGAGGAAGGCGAGGAACTGTCCAAGCCCCCTGCCAACAGCTGGAACACCTCGAGCGGCGGTTGCGTAGTCTGATAAAGCAAGTCTTCTCCAATCCATAACAATAACGTTTACGTCACTTTTGTCCAGGGCAGCTGAAATATTTTTCAAAAACTATGAACATTATTTGGAAGGTTCAAATACTTAAGTAGCATTTCAATACTATGCATTAGAGACCTTGGTAGGTCAGTGTAATCCCAATAGAAATCTTAAATGACACCGTCCATCTAAAGAACAAGTATTATAATTGCAAAATTTATAATTGCAAAATTTATAATTGCAAAATTTATAATTTCAAAATTTAACAGCTATGTAAGAAGCGAATGCCGCATCTTTTTTTATCAGTACCATGATGTTGATGAGTTCTACTACGATCTACCATGTCGATGGGCTGAGTGACCCCTTAATTACATGAACTGGTTTCTCTTTGCAACCTATTATTAGCATTACAAAACATGGATGAAATTTGTAACGCATACTGACCGCGCCTAATTGTAGGGTTAATGTTGGTATTCTGGTTGCTTAGCCAGCCATGGACGACCACCATAGTTGGCCGATTAGCGTTGAAGTTCGAACGAGTTATGGAATCGGCGTTATTCATCACCAGTGTCTGCGATGACGTTGGATTTCGTCTGTAAAAAACAATAATATCAGATACTAAAATTTTGAAGTTTGCTTCACTAATAAATGAATGATTTCGTTCGTATGGAAGCTTCTAATATGCAAGGCACGGTACGCCACAAGACTCTGATATTATAGCAAGATATATTTAGATCGTTAGATAGATCGCTGGAGCAGCGTATCATATGAGTTGGATCCATTCCTCTTAAATTACAAGCAGAAGTTTTATAAGTCATTACGAATCATCTATTTCTTGAGCGCTTAAAACGCGTCATAATAATCATAATGATTGTTACCTTGTAAATAACAAGTATCTATTATTAGCAGGATTTCTGGTGATTTCATCTAAAAGATCATAATCAGGTTCAGCTTCTAGGTCTACTAGATGCATTTCACCATCTTCTCCTGGGATCTCCATGAAACGAGGATACGTACGCTCTTCTATAGAATCATGTTCCACGGGTAGCGCTGATACGGTGAAAACTAAAAAATAAATTTGCATAATCAAAACCAAACTATGGGTTTCTTTAAGATACTCATATTCATCTTAACAAAGTTCCCTAAGACGACAAAGGAACTTAGCGTTGGATATACACATGAAGAATTCCCACTACATTTCAAAGTATCTTCGTTTACGCAGAAAGAGTGCCCAGGAAAATTGAGTTGTTACAAATTTCACATAATCTNNNNTTGAGCTGGATATCTCATAAAGATCCCCCTCAACGAGTTTTTGTTTAGAAATAATGTAAGTTAATGAATGACTAGAATGAATGTTCCTGGATTAGAAACAGTATTGTAGTCACATCATTAACTTACATTATTGATGCGCTGAAGACCCTATTTACTCTTGCCTTCAAACACTGCAAACGGATGGAGACACTGACATAGGGGGGGCTTATTTAAGTTCTTTGCTGACTCAGTATACTTAAAAATTAATAGTAATAAAATACAAGTTGAGTAAAATTTATGAATTGAATTCAGCGATGCACATCAATAGTGCCATTATATTTTATACTAGCAAATGCCCTCGCTTCGCTTCGGAATAACTATCTTACGCTTAAAGATAGCATCTGAATTCGTCTGGGTTTTTCTCGTTCTGTGAATTAGAAATACATGTAATAATTCATAACTTTTTTATTTAGGGATGGATTGCAATGAAACAAACTTTTAATTTTAAATGACGCTTACTGCAATACATTAGTGCGAACTACATAGAACGAAATCGGTTAAGCTGTTTCTGAGATTGGCGGGAACAAATGCACAGACAAACAGACAAAAATTCTAACAACTATGGTTTTGGGTTCTATTGCTTTAATAAAGACCCGTAATAATATTTTTTCTAATATATAATTCATGTACAGAAATCGATCAGTTAGAATTTTATTGTTAGTATTAGATGTATGATATCACCATATTACTTCCCTTTGCTGACACTAACACTATTCCTTTATTTCTCAACTACAATAGATCTGATTATGGATCTCAAGTGGAGATATTATTATATAATTTAAAACTGCATAGCATGTACATACAAAGCATATATTAGAAATTCACTTACCCGTAAAGCCAAATATGAGTAGAAAGGAAGATCGCATGTTTATTTTCCAATTGTATTGTAAGAATCTATCCAACTTTCTGAAACATCTCGTATTTATATACTGTTTTTGTTTGATAATCATGTAGTAATTTAGATTTCATATCATCTCTGATAGTTATCTACATATTTATCGACGAGCCATCTCTAATACATGATCGAAAATTTCAACTAATACAGTTGATTACAATTTCGTTTGGAATTATTGAAGCCATAAAATGGACGCGGTATTTTGAGGTAAAGTTGACAATTTCTGTTCGGTGTTAAGGGAGTAGTCTGCACTCGTGTACATAAGTATGTAGAGCTGTGCAGCCAATCGAAAATATGTAAATTATTATTAAAATGTCATGTCCTAAAAAATAATTATGTAAAGAAATAAATATTTGCAACTAGAAGTTGTAAAATATAGATCATAGTTAAGATGCTTGATTATAAAACAATTGTGTCCAGGTAACCCTGCTAATTATAACAATCTAAATGAGTATTAAACACGGGCTATATTTCACAGACATATATATATGCGTGAAAACGTTTTACGTGTATATGTAACACATGAATGTACAACAATAGTACTACATACTGATTCGAGTTCTCGTTTTTAATGTAATTTACCTCATTGTAATTGGAATAAAATAATTAAAACAAGCAAAATAACTGTTTTAATTGTTTCCAGAATCGATATTTGAACGTGCATGAGACTACAATTATGAATATAATGTAAAATAAAAAGTTATAAATTGTTTTTGTTTTTCAAAATAGATGTCTGATGATCCGATTAAATACAAAAAAATATATAAAGATAAATAAATATTGCATTGTTATTGAATCGCTATTTCTATTGCATTGCTATTGAAATCGATATCTGAGGATGTGAATGGATGATATCTTTATTGTTGAAGCAATTATTTGAGGACCGATATTTTTAAATTAAAAAGAAATTGAAAGATTTATTTTAATAAAACAACAACTTCATCTGCTCATAATATTTATTATTTGTGATTTTACTTATTATTTCTTGTTATTGAATATTTCGTATAAACATTTTTTATCAGTACGGATATGTATATACCGCCTTTCCGTAAAAAAATACGCATTTATTATTTGAATCAATTTCAATAATTGTTTCATGTAACTATGTCGACAAATGAAAAACCACCAAAAGCATCACCGAAGTATCGTCAACCAAAAACGAAGCAGGGGACTCGCATTATTATATATTCCTTGTTTTTATATCATATATTAAACATTACAGTATCAATAACACTGATTTGTACAATTATATACTATCGTAAGTATATTTGTTAGTACTTGTGAATGTTTGAATATCTTGACTGATTAGGTTCAAGGTTCGCAAAATAGATTAATAAAGATTGATCAAGATGTAATAAATAAATTACTTTTTAATCTGTTAAATTATTTTTAAACAGATTTGATGCAACACGTCTTGATTATATATTTTATTCTTTTTTTATTATATAGCTTTAACTGTTTCGGACTCGGCAATCTGGTAACGGACTCACTGAAAAAACACCGAGGATAACTCCACGGATGGAAATATTAGATTTCTCTTTGTCTTGGTCTTTTCCGTCTTTTTTATCAACTAAGTGCAAGGTTAACTTATCCAAGTTTATTTACGTCATTATTCCCCATTCGTAACGATTTTCCAAGATACAAATCTGCTGAAAATGCTACTGCGCTATAGCATTCACGTCCCACAAGCTTCGTAGTTGTAACGGAAGCAGCGAAGAGGTGGTATGATCGATAGCGATTACAAACGAAACTGTTTATTTTATTATTATAGCAGCCAGGTTGTGCGTTGCCTCCGTTGCGGAAAAAATCTGTGTCACCCACATACATCAGAATTCCAAGGCCACCAGCGTTGGTATGTATGGCTTCAACATAACGTGCATCAGTATTACGTAGGCGTTGTTCATTGAAATACCACAAAGGTCCAGATGGATCTAAAGCTATAAAACAATTTAACATATTTATTATTTAATCATTAAAATTGACAGCGATTCTTTATTTGTATATTCGTCACTATCGCAGCTAAAGCTGATAACAGAAATATTTTTATTTATTTAACGATTATTTATAAACGAACTTGAAATATTAAGACAAGCAGACACAAATTCTAAAAACTATTAATAACAATTTTTCTCACATATACATAGTTCTTGTATAGAAAGCGATTAGTTAAAATTGTATTGTATATATAAAAGAATGTTATATTGGGTACATGTATTATTAAACGTGAATATCCGTTTATAGTCAGTTAGTATTAATCTTCCTGCAGTTGTGCGATGACAAGGGAGAATGCAGCCTAGATATTGAATAGTGTACCGGAAGACTTACCAAGACAATCTTTCGCATCATAATTAAGGTTGTTTGAAATCAATCATTGCTTTACAGCTAATAAAAATATGTAAAAATACAATGGAAATTCTAGATAAATTCGTTATTCCATACGATTCAAGCTCACCTGTGATACGAGCAACTCGTCCACCGAGTTCCCGTCCTGCATTTCCCACTACATGACCTCCTAGACTAAAGCCGATCAAATGAACCGAGTCGTATGACATTCCTGTCATTTGATTCAAAAACACCAAGAATTTCCCTAAACCACGGCCCACTGACGGCACTCCTCTAACTGATGTTATGTAATGAAAATCAGCTCCAGTCCATGACGATCACATTCACGTCACTCTGTTTCAATAATGCTAGAAACAAAACAGCTTATTATAATGATTCATATATATCCCTGTGTTCTGTTCTGGACTATGTACGCTCATAATTGAGGAGATTCGTTGTGCTTTTCTGATTCTAAAGTGAGGATTGAGTGATATGAGGAGAACTCATGGTTTGAACGTCCTTATGTTCAATACAAGTTTGTTTTTATGTAACAATAATTATGTATACTAATAAATTTACAAATGCTTAACTAAAAGACACAGGAGAGCAACACAATTGATTACTAAATACTCGTAATACTAAAGTTATGACTTCGTCAATAATTAAAATGTGATGTTTAAGTAAACAACATTTAATTTTCACGTTTAATAATCAATCAAAAATATTATAAATATACATTTTCATTAGACATCAAACCCAAAAACAATAATATGAATTTAAATTCTAAATATTGCTTTGATTGTTGTAAAATATTGAAATTATTGATGATAAAACTGAGTAAACCTACCAAGTCTGAGTGTAGGATTTATCGGGCTATCGCTGCTTTCCGACCAGCCGTGAACCACCAGTGCAATGGGCACATTCCCGTTAAAGTTTGATGACGTCACTGACTTTACGTCGCCATACTTTAAAACTTGCCCCAGAATTAGATTAGGCTTGGAAAAGAACAAAATTATAATACACATGAGAAAAGTCGTAATAAAGTGAACTTGATCGTTACAAGCATTTGAATAATTTTGTAGTCCCATAGCATTTGAGCAATTTTATAGAACTCTAATGATTGGTGTCACGCCAAATTACTACGAAGTACTAATAATTCAATTAAATGGGCTAGGTTAAGTTAGGTTTACTTTAAAGAATGTGATATCATCGTATATCGTCAAACTTAAAAGTAATTATTCATAAACGCTTAAATATATTATGTTGTCACACAAAGCAACGCGTCGTAAGTACCAATTTCACTAACCTAAAGTCTGCGCCAAAGTTTTATATTTTTAACATCTTGAGCCACAAAACTCGAATCGATGGGGCCATTGTCCTATATTTTTATTTGAACATGATAAGTTTAATTCCCACGAAACATGCGAATCGCCTTTTAAGATAAATATTTATAAAACATCGGTTTGGTACGAGACAAAAATAGTCTAGACACGTAGTCTCGGTGGTGCGGCGGATATAGGACAACATCAACGGACACCAATTACACTGGGGCGATCAAATATGGTCCCTTACGTGTTTACAGAAGCTAATCTTATTAAAGGAATATAATTTACACGAAAATGAGTTATTAATGGGAAAATATGATATATTGGACTATGGACTTCTGTTGACAACTGCTATTCAAAACTGTGTAACAATTGAAATAGTAGCAGGTGGTGACTGGCCCCACTCACTGAACGGACATATGCCTGGGGACAACATTGACGTGAGTAGCTAAGGGTACAGAGAGATGCGCCACAAATTTCACTATCTAGGGACGACTGAATCCCATACGTGGGTACTTCCACGCTCGTGCATATAGCTCTAGCTACTCCACTCTGACAGCCGGTTAAGCTAAACACGCAAGTAGGGACCTGTTCCTCAACCTCGTGTAGGCAGAGTGCCTACAGGAGATGAGGATCATGGTGTCGCTACTCACAACAAGTAAAAAACTTAAACTCAACTCACAACTCAGCTCGCAACAAGCTACCCAGTGGATTTATTATTAATATTATTAAACATAATTTTGTACGTATTCCATTTTGATATTAATTGCTAATATACAGAAAAGTGACAAGAGTAAAGTAAATAGTAAATGCTCACAAACACATATAACGTAAACTCTGAGTACAGCGACTCACAGAGCTACATAATAATATATACTATATATATATATATATATATATGTATATATATATATACATATACAAAGAAAGAATACAAAAAAATCACATGTACTTTAAACAGATTGCGGTGTCATAGGGCTTTTTCAAACTCTTTCGTGTTGTTTGCGTAAGCTCTCAAACTAGATAAAGAAAGACTGCACCGCGACATCGGAAGATGCGTTTTGGATCTAAGCATAAAACTTTAAAACCGTCGAAGACTGCTGAACCCCTTACTTACAAATAAACTTTAAAGTACGTGTTTGTTCTACAGCAAATGCGCTTGAAACATGCCAAATTCTCTTCGAGAAATACACAGGATCTAGAGTGAGTAAAACTTATAGAATTCAGTAGAGTAAGTTCGAATGATATAAATCGAAGGATATAAAAGTGAATTGTTTTGAAGTCAAGCTCAAATTGTAATTCGAACTGCCAAGAAAGTGTTGTGATATAAAGTGATGTGACTTGGAAATATCTCTAATAATAGGTACATAAAAATTACCTATAGTTTCAAAATAATCGTTTATTGCTGCTGGTATAATTACATTTTCTGTAATAGACCAAATGCTTTTTTATTCAAAATCAATAAAGAGAAATGGCAGTTAAAATAAAATCGCTCAGTGTCTCTCACGAATGTGAAAAGTTTAGGTAATTTAAATAAAGTATTGGCAAAAGTTCAACTCATGCGCCATTCCGTACTGGAAATTTGATTTTGAAAAGAAATTCGTCTTCTTCGAGTTGTTGTTATGCGAGAAGAAATCTTGGCATCTTCGACTGCTCGGAGTGTTGGTTTCTGACAAAAAATTAAAAACGCGTTATCACTTTTCATAATCTGCAGAAAAATTACATACCATCTATTGTAGGTAACTTAAATTTAAGTGGAAAACTGAAAAATATATTTGACCCAGAGGAAGTATTTATCTATTACATAAATGTTTGCTTTGGGTGGGATTCGAACTCGTGTCCGTTCATTCATCACGTAGGTTCACTATCGACTGGGCTGTAGGATCGTTCAAAAATTTTATTAGTAAATATTTATTTGTAATTACTTAATTTTACACAAATTTAGAAATGAAAATGTATACAAATTTCAATTTTATCCATTCCGTTTAATTAAATTCTACCATAATAACCTTTTGGAGCATAATGATAGAGTACTCACGAACATTGCCGTCACTATCCTCCATATAAGGGAGTCAAAATATCATTATAAAATTAACTTTTTTGCTGTAATCAAATATATAGCAGAATAATGTATGCTTGTTTAGTAATGTTTCTATATAAAAGGTATTTTTTATAAAGGACATGATACGACGATACGACATGATAAATGCACTTGTCAATTATGTGTACTTTTAGAGTATCATTATGATTATCATCATTGTCATAACCCATAATTCTACAACCAATTGCTTGGCTTGGGTCTCCTCAGTGTGTTCAACTATTTATTACACATAACCTCCTTTAATTGGTATTCCACTTGTCAAGTGAGAATTTGCAAACACACCTTTGAGAATAATATAAATAAGTTTCAAATTTACTAATGACTATATATGATATATATGAATTTTATAAATCTAACAGTGCATTCGCTATTCACACTCATCCAGCCGCGTGCGAGAACAACTTTCAAAATACTTTTACATCACGCTATGAATTTGCCGTGAGTTCGTGATGGAAGTTATAAGTTTTTATCTTGAGATAACATGGTCTATCATTTTCAAGTTTACTACTCAGAAAGTGTCTTATATATGTACATATTATAAAATCATTTTTGTTTCTATCTATATAACTTAAATACGATTAAACGTATTGGCATGAGAATATTTATTGACGAAGATTCGTTTGAAGATGGTTTAAAGCATTTTTCCCTTTCATAGACTGGACCTCTTTCCATTCTACTACATATTGTACCCGTATTTTCCCGCCGATGAAAACAAAATATTTTGTCCATTTTTTCATTCAGTTATTTTATTTTTAATAAAGTAGTCATGATAAATATATTCAATTGTTCTTTTTGATTTTACATAAAAATTCAATTACTTATATTTATAACAAAATAGTTGGACAAAAACATCAACTGAGCCCCGATATTTCAAGATTTAAAATTTTATATTTGAATTCTGATTGCGTCTTTGCTTTTGAAAATTGGTCACATGATGATGAAATTAATATGATTTTTGTAATATTCAATGGAATTCATAAATGTATAAATATTAATATAATTTAACAGTAATTTTTAAAAGATGATTTTTCTTTCCTTTTAATACTACAAATAATTTTTCCAAATGTAATTTTTCTTTAAGTATACAGTATCGACTGTCAAAAAAAGAAGATATGAAGAGGCTATATTGGATATCATACAACAGTTAGAAGGAATTGGTTACTCTAAACTGATTCTGAGTACGATATAAGCGTCACGGAAAAATCCTTAATTTTTTTTATAGATAATTCCATTATTTGCAATAGTTTACTATCTATTATATACTGGCTCTATTTTTTTTCAAAATTTCTCCGATTTTTTTTTAATATCATTTAAATTAGATGCATTAATATCGTCATCCTGTTTTTATATAACTGATTTTTTTAAATAGCTTTATGTATATAATTTACAACATCCAGAAGAAATCAGCTTAAATTTAAATTACATTTATATTAAAAATCATTCATAATTGAACCATGGCTTGGACATAATAAATAGAGAAGTTATTTTTGGAATTACTCCGATTAGTAAAATGTAACTAAATCAAATATTTTATATATAAAGCAGGCAGTTTTATATCAAAGATGTTGCATTTCCATTCATCATTTGATTTCGATTAAAAAAATAACTTTCACCCTTGTTCGTTCGCTTGACATGGAATGACGCTATAACTGTAATCGATGTCAGTTCAGATAGCAGAATATTATTGTTGTAAGATTTTAATAGAAATCCTAAATTTCATATTGGATCAAACAGTCACAGTCAGTTCTAATACATGTTGAACACATAAGACATGTTTGTATCGTATATTTTAGACTTCTACCTCAGGAACTTAAGCATATATTCATTTGTATGTTAATTTCAACAAATAAACACGAAAACATTGCAGGTAACAGGCACCAAGTGCGGCCCTGACTGTACCGGTACTGTTTTGAGCGGGATTTCTTCCGCCGGACTGATGTCTAACTACATAATGCATGAACTACACACAGTTATATACCCACTTTTAATTTGGTAGTGACCCTACTTGGTGAACGAAAGGCCCCTAGTTCGATATCCAGTCGGAGCAGATATTTTTGTGACATATAAATGATTGTTTGGTGGTGGTGGTGTTGTGATGTTATATTTGTGTTCGTTCACGCCATCAACACAACGTCAAGAATCCAACTACGGGCACACGAATGTGTGAACTTTTATCATCATATATGTACATTTTGATTTTCCCCAACATGTTAAAAGCCAATTAGTGCAAATGAATGTCCATAAATAACGCACTATGTTTCAAATCACTTGTAACTTTTTTAAAGTAATATTAGAAATAAAGCATATTTCAGACCATAATGAATATGATATCACTATTAACCTTAACATTTAAATTAAAAATTCGATTGGTTATATATTTGATAAGATTTGATAAGATTTGATAATAAATTTAATGAACATAATAAAATTACTACGTGAACGTGAATAAAGTTCTCTAATCAAAACAGTTACAAATTGTTTACGATTGAAATAATACGGCAGTATTCAATTAAAATATTAAAACTTGCTGTTGATAAAAGCATAAAGCAAAAATAAGTAGCAGAATATACTCTTGCTTATACTAATCGACTAAAGAATTATATGTACCCTCGCACTTCTAAGGATCATTACGCGAAGTAATCAGCACTGTCCGTGACTTACGACTAATATTATTTACCCTAATAGCCATTATACGCAACTTTTGTCTAAGAAGATTAATATAGTTACTTAATACCTTTTTATAAGTGGTACAATTATGAGCTTCACTTAGCACCAATACTCATTAACACAAATCTGCTTCATACGTCTTGTTGGACGGCAGAATTAGATCGGTGATATAGCCCTATTATTATTTGTAAAAAGATTCAACGGCCTATTGAAGTATATCCAGAGGTGACCTTCTACGAAACGGCGAAACAAATGAGTTGTTCAAGTTTCCTTATATCCATTTCTTCGTATGTTATAGTCATTTTATTCGACTAATACGTATAACTAACTATAAATGACTACCAAGTACATTAAGCTTGGTATGTAAATGTATTTTATGAACCGCAACAATATACTATGGAAATCTACACTAATAATAAAATTCTAACTGGCTGCTTTCTGTACATGGACGATATATGAGAAAAAACATTATTACGGACTTTTATTAACGCAATAGAATCCAAAACAATAGTTGTTAGAATTTTTGTCTGTTTGTCTGTGCATTTGTTCCCGCTAATCTCAGAAACGGCTTAACGGATTTCGTTCTTGTTTTCACTAATTTAAAGCTTTGTTCATCTATACTAATATTATAAAGAGAAGGTGATTGAGGTGAATATTTGCGATTACGTGGAAGGTGATTTCCGGAACAATCCTATTAACATTCGACAGGTACGTTATTCCGGATGGACATACGCTATATATCAAGTTTATATGTATAATAATTAACGTTATGTATAATGAATTAAGAAAAGAGACCCGCATTGAGCACCGATGAGTATTGTATATTTCTATAAAGTGACATACGCTGAATTAAGAAAAGAGATCCATGTCCCGCATTGAGCACTAATGGGTACCATAAATAACGCTTGCCGCTAAAGGCGGCTAACTTACCTTTATGTAAGTTGAACTCTTTTTATAAATTATCATAAACCAATGGTACATACTACAGCCCTGGATTTATATGCTATTGAGTTTTATAATCATAAAACCACCAATACTTTAGGGACTTCGTTTGCACATCGAGACGTTAGTAAGCGGGCGATGACACTTCAACCTATCCTCAACATTGGTCGCAATTGCCTTGTAGAATACGAATTGTCAGATAATGAGGTCGTGAATAACACTCGTTTTCGCAACTCCTTACTACGCGTTTGATATGAACCTTCATATCCATGCAAGGGATTATAGACGGTATCTCGTTAACTTTAGTAATTGTTTTAGCAGGTTTAAAGATCGCCAAACGTCTCAAGATCGCTATTTGATATTCTGAAACATTTGAGCAATGATAGCAAATATTTCTGGTCGTGCGATACGTTTATGGTTTACAAATTTAATGAAAACGCTCAACTTCGTCATTAAATATTCTTCATTATTATATGCCTTTAGGGTCGTAATTCGAGTATTTTGTTAGAACTTTTGGGATGTGCGAGGCTTTAGCTATCTTTGAGCCCACACCATCCTCCCCTGCTCGTGAAGCGACCAAATGAACAACGCACGAGGCTATACCGAGCGGTCGTTGCTGTTGAAGGTCATAGGGCTCAGCACCACCCAGTTTAATTCCTACGGTACTTACATGATATTAGGGTATGCCGGCAACGCATCGGTGATGCGTTTAATGTTACTGAAGTCCATGGTCGACGGTGACTACTTATCATTAAGTAATTCATCCGGTCGTTTGTCTACTAGTTATGTAAAAAACCTTTCCATGTTTTTACGATAGTAAAGTTCAAATATGATCAAGAATTCTCAAGATTTTCAATCTTTTTTTTTTTAAAGATGTTCCTTTACTACGTTTCATATAATACTATTGATTAATTAAATTTTAAGTCAATCTCTTATCAAAGATAATATGCGCAATGTTTCATTCACTAAAATAGCGATCGGTAATATCTACATTTGTGATTACATCCAAATGTTTTAATTACCTTATAATAAATATTTTTTTGTATAATATAACAACAAATTAATTAAATGTTTAAGTAAAAATTGAATAACTTAGCGAATTATGTTAATTTTTGTTAATTGGGCAGTGATTCTACTCCCTAAGAATATATAGGTTTATAATACTATTATCAAATTTGTTTTAATATTCCGCATATAATTTTAGTTGACTCTGCTCTCTGAAAAATTTGTATTTCCCAATGCCGAATGGACGACACTCCAAAAACCTGAAGAATATGTTAAAATTCGTAAATATCCAACTTTAATACGGCGAAAGTATTGTATTTTATTACCATTTCGTTGTCTCTTGCTATATACTTTTATATTTATATTAGGTATTCTCCAAAGGACACCATAGTCGGCAAGCAAGGTCTACATCGGCTGGGTTACAGGCTCGTTAAAATGAATGGCAGAACGTTTAACACATGCCTACATGTTTATACAGAAGTTTTTAATAAGTAATATGCGTAAAAAAGTTCTAAAATATTATTATCATAAGAAGTAAAAATGTAATAAGCTCAAATAAATATTATAATATTGTATTCCCCCAATGATAAAAAAGAGGTTTATTTATTTATAACCAAACACCAATGGGAGTAATTCTATATACCTACTATTTTTTTATTTGCATTTAATTTTTGCTCCTGATATAGATATAGATATGTAAGATATTTACCATATATTTACCTTTTTAGTTACAAATTAATACATTTTTTATTTAAACACACATCTTCAATGTGACCCAATAATGAGAATAATAATATAATATACAACACTTTTTATTTTGTCTGTCAAGAATGAATACCTTAACTGATCGATAGTGTATTGGGTACATATAATGCGGATAAAAATATCAGCATATTACGAATTCGATTGGTATCGACGTCGAAGTATTATAAATGCATAGATGCTGGCCGTACCGCACTATCCTATCCAAATAAACCGGATTCTATTAATAATAAAGGAAGCGCCGGGGGATATAGGCACTGTTTACAATTTATCACTGCGGTTGTAAAAGGTTTTTACTAGTAAGTTCACTGCTCTCGTTTTAAATATTAATTATATCCTACCATTAAAACATTTTTTGAAATACGAAAACGGCATTCGCGCCACGAACTTTAGGCTAAGGTTATAAATAACTTACAGGGGCATTATGATTTAGTCAACAAACAAGGAAATATGTGATATATTCGCTTTATGTAGTATTAGTAATAGTAGCAGTAGTAGGTGGGTTAAAAACAAAAGAGATCTCAAATCGAACTTAAACACGTAGAAACTTCTCCACCTTAAATAATATCAATCCTAAACATTGGTGACTCATTCAACTTTTACGTAAATATCTTTAAAACTTATGTAAACTTATATAATTAACAGTCTTATTAAAATCATACAGAACTATGAAAATCGACGAAACAATTTCGGCTCGGTGTCAGACACAATGGCATATTGCAATGTATGCAAACAACAGTCGTCTTTTTACTGCATCCTGCATTTCGGCAGCGCTTCTGTTTAGCACCCATATCAGGCAAATGATACGCAGCATGCAAGCGTTTAGCTACTGGAGGAAGTGGTACAATAGAAGGCCTTCCTCGTTTCTGAGTTTCCTCTTCTGCCACAACTTCATCTTCATTTTCTTCCATTCTGTAAATATTTTTTAATATCAATCTTTCTGCAATTTCTTGCTTAAACTCTCTAAGCTTCAGTATTTTGTGAACAGGTTTTCCTTCTTCCCTGTTTTATACTTGATCCATGCATTCACTACTGCAAGATCGAACATATGATTCATAAAGCGTACAGTCCACTTGCGAGTGCGCGACCGTGCTGGACAGACAGAACGAAACCTGTCAGTAAAGTCTACACCCCCCATGTTCGAGTTATACTCTTTGACCACTTCTGGTCTTTGTACCATTTATCATGTTTTTAATGTTTTTAACTTCCTATCGTATCTTCTACACTCGTCTGTTCTTTCTGCAGCATGGATGCTTGACAGAAAATTTACAGGTTTATTATCATACCATTTAGTTATGGCAATATCTGAGCCTTCACGCACTAAGACGTCGAAGCTCCCTCTTCCTCTGCGAGACAAACATTTATCGCTTTCTAAATCTTCTCTTACGTATCTAGGGATGCGTTTTACATAATTGTACCAGCACATTTAAATCCTCTTACATTCAGTTCTTCTATGAGCTTTAAACTCGTAAAATATCTATCGCAATAAATTATGTGGCCTGGAACTAACGTGTCTGTTAATTTTAACACCACACTCTCCAAAAGAAAACTCCGTCTTGCATACCGTACCTTTTCCCTGATAAACCAAAATATCGCATACCAAACCGTTGAGATTCGCAAGAACGAATGCTTTCAATCCAGTGGGGTGAGGTTTCCCTGGACAATATCGTCTTATCGCGCACGAACCAGTAAATGGTATTATTATTTCATCTATGGAGATCTTTTGCTCTCGTTTTTGGGCGTGACATCCTAATAATACTCTGTTAAATAGAGGGCGAACTTTCCACAGTTTGTCATTTTGTCGCATTTCAGGTGTTATGTCAAAATCAAAAATTTTTTTTATACAATTTCGCAGTTTAATGTAACGATCGCGGGACATAGCTTCCGTAATGATAGACATGGCATATTTCTGATTCCAGTACATTTTTATCTGTGAGTAGTTAAAGCAAGCCATAAGCATAGTAATACCTAAAAATCTTTTTAATTTTTCTATAGTAAGACGCAATATCTTTCCTTTCCGAAAAAAATCACTTTGATTTTACTTATCAACAATTAATTGAAATAGGAAAATATACATATAAATAAATCATAAAACTTAAAATATAAATATCAACTAAATAATCCATGTCGTCCCACTGCAGAGCTTGGGTTTCCTCTACAATGAGTGGGGTTAAGCCGGGTTTTTAATATTTACTTATAACTCCTAGAGCTCTGCCAACAACAAACACATACAGTCTAGGTCTCCTTAATTACGGGGAGCTACGTGCTCTGCAGTGGGTGCCTGCCTAATGGATTGAATCCAGTTCGAACTGAATCCAGTATTCGGTTGTTAGATGTGTACCAGCAAAAAAAATTCTTAAGCGCTTCCGTACTTAGTGGACATAGACAAATTATAGTTTGAAATTGTACTCGAAGCTGGTTGTTATTGTTAGATAACAATCGTTTCCAAGTCATATCATTTCGGGCGGCTAAAAAATTACTAACACTTGGGTAAGACATTAATCCCTTCACCAATACGCATTGGAACGGCATAGTGGCGTAAGCAAAAGCCTACCTTAAGGCACGCAACGTGAACTTCAGTAAACTTAATACATAAAGCCAAATTTGATTAAATTGTTATCTACGTTATAACTTCGCAGTCTCGAGAAAACCCCAGTTTATGAACAAATAATATAATTTTAAAGTCAACCAACAACTGCTTTGTTTATTACTCGCAGGATAATAACCATACCTTGTTGTTAGATTCAGGTTGTCATTAAGTACGTTGGACTGTAATGGATTCTGTCTTTTACAAGTAAACCTTCCTGTTCGTATTTCCTTTTATAAGCTTTATAAGTACCAATAACATATTTTTCATTAATTTTTAATAACAAATATCATAACATAATCTTTATTGAATATGTACATTATATTATATTCCATTGGTAAGATTTTTTTGATAAAAATAAATTTTTATCGTATTAGGTTGGTAAAGTAATTATAATTATGTCCTTCTTGATAAGATACCTATAGTAACTGACTGAACAATTATGTATTATTTAATAAACTTTAGCACAAATCAGCTATTGATAGTTCGTGATATCAATGAGAAAGATACCACAGGGATGTGAAAAGATTCGAATGAAGAGTAAAATACATACTTAACTCAGGACGTCAGTCCGCTGAAGTGGCGGCTGACGTTGAAGTTATTGTTGTTATATCAACTGACGATGTTATATCCTAAAGCAAGTTGTAATAAGATCTTATCTCAATCTATTCTCTTATTTATATAACAAAACAAAACAAAATCCCTTTAAATTACGTCAGTACAAATTAACCACTTACAAACATTTTAGGTAGTTAAATGATTCGTATTTGACGTGTATGTTACAGAATTATATAATAACTCAGCGGACCCGTCCGACTTCGTTTGGGTTGGACTATGATTATAAATAACATGATTATGAAATAATTTATATGCTTTGCCTCGATTAGACATAATTAGGTTTACTGATATTTTATATAACCTATCTTCTTCACAATCATGTGTTCTCACTACATACCAATTTTCATGAAGATCAGTCAAGCCGTTCTTGAGTGATTATAGGACACACAGAGAAGTTCAGCGGGTTTATATAGTAGTAGGTATATACATAGATTAAGAACATTTTGATATCCTTACAGTGTGTTGTCACAATCACGGAATCTCGATTTTAATGTTTATCTAATTAGTCGGCAAACGAGCAAACGATCCACCTGACGGTAAGATTCACCGTTACCTATGGTCTACAATGACATAAAACGTATCACCGAACTATTGTGAAGTGAATAGGAAGCGATGGACCAACAATACTACTGGTTCGCTAACACTGCGACCGAATCACGTATGTAACATTACACGGACGATTTTAGAAAGAAGGGTGGACACAGTCGAGACGAAATACCCTATCACTGTATGGTGATATGATATGATATGGTATAGTACCATTGGTATTATACGAGGTTGGTTGTAATACCATTGGTATTATAGTTGGTTCGAACTAACAGATTATTTATAGGTTAGATCCGTATTTGTACTGTATGTTATCTAAATTTACATGCCATAATTTTAGCTAAATAAAGAACTATTTAGGACTTTTATGACGTTGTGTAACCTATTCAAAACAAATTTAGTATACCTTATCTTATCATAGTCATTTACAAAGACAATTTATGTGAATAATAAAATTGTTAATAAAAAATATAGCGAATAATCTCTGGAAGTGATTAATCGATAAAAACAATTTGCAATAAAATATTATATTTAGCTTAGCTTAACTAACCGCATAGCAACATGAGGTATGTTTTATTTTGATAGTCAAGATATAGTTTAAAATTTATATATTTCTTCTTGAACGAAACGGGCTACCACCTATTAATTTAATCGAGGAACAGCTACGTGTATAAACCGACGCAAAGTACAGCAGTTTCTAAATAGTTATTAAATCGATTACAGAAGTTCTGTTCATTAACGTGCTCACTTAAAAGCCTTTTGAGTCTAGCGTTAAGTTGACCCAGATATGGAAGTCACAAGTTGTCAATGCAACGAACTTTTTTAAATGTGCCAGCTTATATTTGCATCTGGCAAAAGAAATTGGAATACGGGCGTGAAACTGCACTACGTTATATGTTTCTTAAATAAAAACATATGCCTTCTCTGTATGTTCCTCTCGCGCTACATATAGTTTTTAATTTTTAAATAGATTTCTTAATATGTGCCTATAATCTTCCACTAAGACAATACTTTTGGAAATTCTATCCCAAAATGGGTGATACAAATTTGTAGGAACAATCCATATATTTGGCCTATTCATAAAATTAATAAACACAATGCTACTGCAAAGCGAGTGCAAATACAAGGTATGTAGATGTGAATGAAATTTGAAATAAACTTTTTAGAGACAGGTCACAAATATGTTCGGAATTATTTTTAAGGGGCGGGGGAGGAGGTAAAATTCTGTATTGTAACGTGTACACGAAAAATATCATTTTTGTTTAATTATTTCTTTATTAAATTGATAAGGTATTCAAACCAATCAGTAATCCATTTTAAATATGATACTTTTAAATTTTCCATCTTATTAATTACAGAAACATTTATTGACCTCAGACTTGCCTGGTATTATATTTACAGAAAATCTCTTACTCTTACGTATCTTTAGCAGTCATTTCGCTCGGCACGCGGACGATTTTTCAATTTCGCATTTCAAAATTTCAAATTTTACCGTTTTATAACAGCTATAGAATATCTACTGTATAAATTTATTCCTATCAACATCCCATTATTTTATCTGATGATAAATTATGTGGCTCGTTCGAGTAATGGAGACGTAACAGAGACGCTGGTTAGAAGATTGATCGTTGGCGTTAATCGGTCTCAGCACTTAAGTTGAAGGTTGAGGTAATAATCGAATTTCTCTTCCCTGTACCCCTTTTTATGACCCCCCAGTATCTGGCTACTCATAGATTTATGATGTTCTGTGTCGTCAACTGGTATGTATTTGAAAAGATAAGTAAAAACCTAATTAGTTCTTCAATCAATTATATTACTTTTTATAAGTGATATGCCCATTTTTTAGTGCAAATGTGAATGAAGTTCAAGTGTGATAAATCCTTCCATGTGTTTACTATTTACATGGTTAATTTGGACCATTTGAAGTCAGAAAATAAAATAAATTTACTATGTCTAATTCATCTGAGTAAAAATGGACATAAAAGATACATTTTAAACACTGCAATTAAATTTTATTACAGTTACAAATACAAAATATATTTTACGTTACGAGCTTTTATTACCAGATTGCGATGGTGTCTGTAGCTTAATCCTACAAATTGTTTTGATGTAATACTTTCATTATTTATCAAAAGAGTATTTGCTCTGATGACTGAAGGAGCAAGATACTGCAGAGTACAGACGTCTTTGGTTCGAAACCAAGTTTTGAATCCTCAAAAAACTTTACCATAGATTTTTCCTTTCTGACCACTTACTTCCATTTAAAATCAAAGGTGAATTCTTTTTTAAATCAGCATAGTTAGTTTAATGTATTAGATAAACGAATCTAATAGTATCCCCTGCACGACTTATAATAAGTGATTATATATATCAAAGGTGCTCATGCCCAAAATTTCTCTGGTATTATTATTAATTACAAGTATTTTAAAGGCTCTTGTGCCCATTTGTCGTTATAAAAAAGGTGAGTGATAAGAACAGAAGTAAGGTTTAAAGCAAAGCACCTCACTCTGACATTTTAAAGTAACGTATGTATACATATTATCTATATATATATCATAGAGTCACACTGAATTATGATTTCCTTTATTAGCTTTGGTGTAATGTAAACTAAGATCACAATATTAACTACAATTGAGTACTATATTACTTTCTAAAATATACTTCTTTAGGTGCATCGTCGTTCTGTCCTGCTTCATAAATAAATGTATGTATTACCATAAATAATATTTGATACCAATCAACACCTTGGGTCTCACAATGAGAGGGGTTAAGACCATAGTCCCCAACGCTGGCCAAGTGCGGTTGACAGACTTTAAACATTGTTGACATGATGGATAACACTGAGGCGTGCTAGTGAAATCTCACGATATTTTCTTTCACAAAAGCAACTAACAAATTATTTGTGATACGCACATTATTTGAACAATTGGAGGAGCGTGCTGCGAACTCGAGTCTCGCATGCGTGCAGACTAACATTCAAATTATTAAGCTATCGCTACTACCGCATATCTTTACTATTATCATTAGTAATAAACTATAAATCTTCAGATTACATTGATAACAAATTGTTTTGCAACATAAAATCTAAAAATATATTGTGTGACTGATAAGAAAAAATAACATTTACACATTCACACCCAGGCACTAGGATTCCCTGTTTACATAAATATGACACTACGGTCACCCATTACCGGGAGCAAACATTTAGCTGTCACATAAATATCTGTCTCCGCCGGGACTCGAAACTGTGGCTCCTTGATCGACGAGCGCGTTCAGTACCAGGTGGACAACGGCGTTTTAATAAGTAACAGTTTTGAATTATATAACATAGCTGGATGGAAAGAATATTTGCACTAAATCAAAACATAATCCTAACTATAAACTATTCAAGGCTAATAAGAAACACTTGTATAAAAATAAGGGGTTTAAATAAATACACTAAAGGGATTTACGGTTTGTACGGGCGATCAATATCTAACCAGCGTGACGAACAACGGGTCCATTATACGGAGAAACCGGAAGCCGCACGATTTATCGCGACCCCGGCGGAGATACAACGTTGACAGGAAAAGTTTAAAGGGATTTCTTCAGGACTTCCTACGGTATGTATGTACGTGATTTATGTAACAGAATTACAATTTTTATTTATTGCCACGATATAAACGCTATAGCAATTCTTTTATATCTCAGGATTCAGTAAACAATGCTACATAATACATATAGCACATGCTATAGAATTTGAGACGATTGGTTAAATGTGTGTGTATCATCTATGTATATAATGGATTTAAGGTTTGGATGGATTATCAATATCTAACCAGAGTGCCGAATAATGTGACCATTATGCGGAGACACCGGAAACCATACGATTTATCGCGACCGCAGTAAAGGTACAACATGAACAGGAAAATAAAGAGTTCTTCGGGCCTTCCTACAGTACATTATGTATGTGATTTATGAAGTAGCGACGCAATTTTCATTGGTTGCCACAAAAATTTTTGTTTGACATATGCTTAAAGAAAGAAGAGTCTTATGTTCGACTGGCTGGGTTGATACTTATGTGGATAAATACTGGAGCACCGGCTTTTTGTGATGTGTTATTGCGTGTGTCTGTGCCACCTGCGACAAAAAGAATCCTAGTACGAGGGTATTAGTTTGTGCGCGTATAGATTTAAATATTTTATATTGTTATATTATTGTATGTTGTTAGGCATTAACTTATTTTGTTTGAAAAAATTAAATTCTAGAGGTCTAAGGTCGATTGCCTTGCTTGAGGTTTGCTTATAAACGAATAATACAAGACCCAAAACAGTTTACAAAATAATAAAATAGTTAAAATATTTTGCTCGTGAAAGGACATCTCGTCTTATGTCTATACAATTTTTGCTAAATTAGAAATCCCACAAAAACAGATTACTAGATAATGTTTTTTATACCTTTTGTTAAAACACATGGCTTGATTTATAGCTCGTTGAAATAAATTACAAGAAGACCAAGAAACGTGAAGAACGAAACAACAAAAGCTTGAGATATTAAAATTGTCGTCATAAAACATTTTCGCTGAACAACTGCGATAAAGCAGATCGCAACTATTCTTCCGAAAAAGTCGTAAGCAACAAGCTCGTAAAAGTAGGACATTAGGTTTGATTAAATGTCTTTTCCACTTGACCGTGGCTTTGTAATATAAAAACTATTACACTCACTGTCATCCATGTCGAATTGTTTTCTAGTGAGTTGACTAGTAATGGGTATCTTTATACAACTAAACACAGAGAAAATAGTTGAGCACCATTTTATCCTCTATTATTCTATTGATTTTCGTCCTCGTTATGTTGGCAGATTATATATAATGTGATTAAATTTATAACAAAGATCATAAAAGTGTTTTTGTTCCATTTAAGTGTTATAAGTTAAATGTTATAATCGATAGAAACAATTCGCAACAGACGGAGAGATACACGAAAGATTCTTCAGTATCCTTCAACATTTGGACTGATTTGGTTAATCTTTGTCAATATAATTCTCGCCCCGCAGAGTCCGATAATGGTCAAACAAGTCACTGGACCCGCTTAAAAGGTATTGGCGTGAGTTTTTGTCGCATTTTAGTCTAGCAGAAGTCCGAAATCTGTTGTATTAGTAAAGTAATTTGTCCGGTTCGTTCGCAGCGGACGAACTTTTCTAATCTAAACTGCTCGCCCGGTCGCGTTCAATCTTCGTGAAAACTCTTTCGCTACACACTCACACCACTAACCGGCTCACTATTGATGAAAATCGTTAATGGCGGATTTGTCATGGTGTGTATGCGCATTGAAACATACTGTCTTAACGTGTGCAATAAATACCAGTAATTCTCCAACGCATTTTATTTAATATTAATTATATCAAATCTACATCCCCATACCTAAATCGGTAAGCTCACTTCCTTAAAATTCTATCCCTGATCAATACGGCTGTACTATAGGTAGTAATATTACTGATCTTGAAACTAGACTTTTAAAAGTCAGAGAACTATTACAAAATGTAATTTACATATTTTCTGACATGTCTAAAGCTTGTAAAGGTTGTACTATTATTAAAATATGTGTAAAGGAGTTTCTTTGGCTGATTATTAACATTTTCATATTATTAGGTTTACTAATATTTTAAATAATAGCCTATCATTTGAGCAATCACGTGTTCTCATTACGTATTATATTATACGTAGCCATTTTCATTAAGATCGGTCAAGCCGTCCTTGAAATATAACGGGACATACAGACAGAGAGGACAGATAATTTCAAAATGGTCAGATTGATGTCAGTGCGTCATAAAATGAATATTTATCCTGAAATTTCACAAAAAAGTTGATATTACAGACAGAGAGATATTACAGATTAATATAGATATACAGATTTTATATAGCATATCATCTGCGCAATCACGTGTTCTTACTACATACCAATTTTCATTTAGATCGGTCAAGCTGTTTTTGAGTTACTTGAGACATACATGAAAATCTCAACTGTTGAGTTTTCATGTATTATTGTAAAGTAGATAAATACTAATTTAATACAAATAATTTCCGCACAGTAACGCATGATACTATTAATTATTAATAATAAAACATCTAATAACTGTGTTTTAATTTTATCCTTGGGGATCATCTACATTTGTCACAGATTTCATTAATGTGAGCCCCCTTTGCCTAATATGACGAGTCCATGTCCAAGGACGCTGACAACATTCGTATTTTGTTAGAGTTGAAAACTTGCTGAAACCTAGCCCTTTTAATAAATATTGATTATTAAACATAAATTAACTTAATCTAAAAAAGTAACACAAACGAAGTCGTAAAAACCTCATGGGGCTTTGTTAAACGTATGTATTTTTTTGAAAATATTGATATATTTTACCATCGGGATGTAATAGTATTTCCACTACGTCCCTCATCAGAAAATATAAAGTCTGTACAATACGCGTATTCCAATAACGAATGTATCATACGCTACCCTCTTATTAGGTAATAAAATGCAATAAGGATATCACAGAAAGGATAAGAAACAGATGCCGTGAGTGTAAGGTAGAACGATTTTGTTTGTTAAGATGTAATCGATCATCCAGCCCTGATATTTATGAACTTTCTATTCCTTCCGTACCAATAAATAAATAGAAGTTTCTGAAACTAATATAAAAAATTTACGAAAATACATTTCATTTTTCATATCTCGACGACTTGTCTTTCTGGAAAATTTGCACGCGGTCGCAAATTGGACGAGTGACTGCCAGTGAAGAAATTGAACGAATACCGCCGACGTTGGCTGTTGTTAAGCAGCAGTCGTTCAACCATGTAGGAAACCTTCGTAGCCCGCATACGGACTTTCAAGGTGACCATGAATATCTCCACAAAAAGAGTACCCGTTACCCTGCAATAGACTGATAATGTGTTGAAGGTATTCATAATCAACTGTTTTACAATTGTTTTATTTATGTGAATAGCCGACAAGCCGAGTAGATGATCCACCTGATGACAATTGGTTATCGTCGCCCATAGACATGAGTAACACAAAGGCGTAAGAAGAAAGTACTGGCTCTCAAGCCCCCAGCCTGAACACGACGAATCGTTTGGCAACTGACTAAAGCAGGAAAGACGTAGCTAGCCAGACAGGCTTCACGATAAGATATTAATACCAGTAATAATGTTAATGACTTCATAATAATACTGAAAATACAATCCTTACGCGAAGCCCTACCACCAAGCAGACTGGCTACTGTCGCCTCTTACGACACGCTGTTCTGCTAGCATGAGATTGGGGACAGTATTATTTTCTGTTAAATTCCTGGTCGGATAAGTCTAACTTAAGCTTAGCACTTGATAAGTCTTTGCGATCGCTATGACAATATTATCATGGCGCCCTCTAACAACTTGTATTAAACCAGATCTGGACCAATAAGGGTACGTCGAACAATAAGCGACATTAAAAAATGTTAGTTCCAACGTAACAAGGTGCGCTAGTGCATTATTTTAAAGTCATTATAAAAGTCGAAACTATATGCAAATTTGAAAACAGTACTAGTTGTAAGTACACTGCACGGTAATTAATATATTTTTCAAAGCAAAGCGCATGTTGGTTGAACTGCTAATTTAGCTTGAATAAAATATATTAGTCAGTAAATTGTAGTGTATTAAAATTTAACCTAGATATATAAGATAGTATTACCTACCTACCAATATGTAAAATTTTAATTAGACCTAATTATTTTCACCAGATTTCGACCGTCCGCTGTTTTATGAAGTACCTTGAAGGATAATGATCCTAAAATTTATGTTCTTGCCCATATTTGGTCTCATTTTACTAAAATTCTTCAAATAAGCGCTACGATAAGCGCGAAGAACAAAAACCCGTAAAAAAGGCAGTTTCGGCCGCTTAATATTAAATTTTCAGCTAGGCTCATCTTTGTCGACATAAGCCGTTTGTCGCATAGTCTATTGTTAGCAAGTAAAATGAAAAATTACCATAACAGGGGGCAGAACCGTAAAGATTATTAATTAATCTTTTGAATCATATAGTCCAATAAGCAAATAAGGTTTTAACCATAATTTCAGTTCTAGTCGAAATACATAAAAATTTTAATTTTAATTTTGAAACATTTTAACAATTACACCATAACTATATGAACTATACTCATTTGATATTTTACTAATAAATATAAATATTTTAAATAAATAGCTCCTTCCCAAAAGATTTGAATTTTATGTCATATTTGAACCTGAGGTATATTCAACCGCACATATGGTATGGATGTAAACATAAACCCGAACTCGTTTGTGATCGCTATGAAAACGTACTGGTTGACACAAAACAACAACAACAACCAAAACAACAAACAGAGTTGTAACAAAAACAAGGCCGAAATAATCAACAGTTACTCAAAATTTGTATTAAATACAGAAGGATATTTTAAGGGCAAAATTATGCAAACCTAACAACGACAGTACCCGTCTTGTCTGTTATCTGTTATTTTTTATGTGAATAGCCGACAAACGAGCAGACGAGCCATCTGATGGTGAGTGGTCACCGTCGTCGACGGCCAGCAAGACCAAAGATATCAATGATGCAGTGTCAGCCAGGAAATTAGAAGAAAATAAGAAAGAATGTAGTGGCTCTCAAGCTTCCTGCCGAAACACGATGAGTTGTTTGGCGACTGACTCAAGCAGGAGGGTGGTAGCTAACCAGCCAGGCTTCACGGAAATATAATAATACCATAATAATATTAATAACATAATAATAATACTGATAATATAATCCTAACGCGAAGCCATACCAACAAGCAGCTGGCTTCTGTCGCCTCTTATATATATATATATGTATATCGCCGTAAAGACAAAACTGTTAGCAGAGATGTTGATCGCATTTCGCAAACTCGCTATAAGTGATGCAAATGCCATAGCTACGAGAGAAAGGGATTAATGTGTCACAGGTGCTTAAGATATCTCGCATCGTTCCAGCGACGGTAATTGTCTCGTGTTTATACACGCAAATTAATGTTTCCCATAACACTTACAGACATTAGAACCAAAATTCATTACAGTTGATTCAAATTTCAAGCACGTCTGACGCGTACATTAAAACGTACTACAAGGAACAATTTCATTTCTGCTGTCTGTAGGAGAGATCATTTTAATTCTGGCAATGATTTTATTAAAAGTAATAATTCGTTTTAGAAACCTACGCCTTAGTTTAGCAATAGCAGACACATTGCTTAGGAATTGCTTTTCCTAGTTGGAACAATGAAAAACATATTATTAATTGTAATAGCTGCAGCCAGCAGCTCTCAGAACATAATAACCATTTAAGATTTTGATCCATAATATAAGCTACTAAAATGGTTAATACCACCCAAATCTGTTCGGTGGTTTTAGTGTGATACTTGGTCTGACGACAAATTCCAATGGAATATGTTTTGACCTGTATATCAATAACAAAGTCACAAATTCGACCCCGTTACAGTTTTATTATTAGTATAAATTTAACAATGATGTTAGAAAAATACAAAACGACAAAAAAACACGAATGTAGATAGTTTCTAAGCTTAAATTAGCCTGTCATGGCAACTACAGCTTAAATAGTTTTGGTGAAAATAAACGATCCTTACATCATGAGCACCGAAGTCAAAACTCGTTAGTGAGTCTTTATCGAAACTTTTTCCGGCAAGAGTGTGGGGAACCGAATGCCTATAGTCAGAAACTTGACGCGCTACGTGATCCTTTTGACACAAGTTTCTCAACGATCTCGGCCTTCAGCGTTCCATCCCTTTTTTCATTCCAAGGCCCGATCAAAACCAATTACGTAGCTAAGTTTGAGGATGCTTGCTACTTAAGGTTAGTTAAGTTCCTTGGTATATATTCGTTTTATTTAGAAAATGTTCTGTATCTATAGATAGTGTGTAGATAATATTATTGTATACTTATGTGTATACAATAAAATTATCTACACACTATCTTTTGTATACGCACGTATATTATTTTCTGAAAATGATAATCTGTATTAATTTAGAAGCTAAATCAGCATTTTTGGAGATTTCGTCTATTTGTGTCGAAACTTCATCACGAGAAAACTACTACACAGATTTCGATATAAATATATATTGATATCAACAATGTATGTATAAAACAGAAACACACAAAATTAAAATGATCATAGAAATTCTTTTGAGAAAAATTTTAGGTGTTCTTTTTATGTGTTTTTTTTATTATAAATGTTAGAACTCTGTTAATCTATGAACGGTCATCATAATAAATTGATAAAAATTTCAGAGGATACAAAAATCATAGCTACGTTAGTTAATAAGACCATGTTATGATAAGGTTTAACCATTGTTATCTAAACCGAAACTAACAACTTAATCTTTTAAAACACAGAATGGACAATTACTTTTTGCTACTAGTGAAAATTTATCCAACTTCTAACCATAAGATATTGATAAAATTTGGTTGAAATGTTACAATTGATGTAACTATCAAATAATCTAATGAATAAAACAAAATAATTACTAGGAAAGTCACTGCCACTCATTAATGATATAAATAATCAACTGTTATAGAAAATTTTAAATCTATATTGTATAATATTTAACAAACTCATATTGATAACTTCGAAGAAGTCTTAAAACTAGTAAATTTCTTCTATCGAAGGCATGAAATTTTCAGACACTTGTTGTTCCTCTCCAACATGATGTTTTTTAAACTGAGGTACGAATGATCGATCCGTCTGTTTATTCTTAACAGGTAAATTCGTTACATTATTTCTTTCTTCCTTATTACTAGTCTTGTTTATCTTTTGCTTTTCTGTAAAAATGAATTGAGCTTCAGCAGAATCGCAAGAAAAAGTTTCCGTTACTCTGTACACTTGACACTTAGAAACAGGTGCTTTAGTTTGATTTTGTAAATCCAGCAATATTGGCGTTATTGTTTCTTTGACTTTCAGAGCATATACTTTTTCCTCATTACTATATTTTGTGACCGAAAACGACTTGTTATTCTTACTTTTCTTTGTTTTTGATTTCTTAGCGCTTTTCTTTACAATTTTGCCTACCGGATCGATTCTCAAATTTCGTTTATTTCTATGTGTAGTATTTTGTTCGAGATTATCAATTTCGTTAGTGACATCATTTGTTGTGATCCCTGTGTTTATATGTGAATGAACTTTATGTGCTATTATAGATAGCTCCATACAGTTGTGACATTCCTTACATATAGGATTCATAAACACAGACTGTAGATCACTAATCTTACTCATGTTAGATTTTATTCTGTACTGAGTCACGATGTTTGAACTGTATAATTGCTTTTCATCCTTTACATTACTCTTAACTAAGTCACTAACAGATGACATTTTTCGCGAAGATTTTCCTTAAAATAGACAAAGATTTATTAAAATTTTCTCTCCCATAAAATAAACAATAAAATAATTAAACAATTGTTATTATTGTTTACAATTAAATTAACATTGTACACAGTTAATAACAATAAAATAAAAATAATGAAGTTAACCTTTGATTCATTAATTTATATAATAAACTCAAGTGCTCTTAAAAACATGAAATGTATGCTAATGAATCTGCCAGCAAAATTTTAGCGTTAGAAAATTTTAATTAAGTTCAGGCAGATTGAGTAACATAAACAACAAAACCCCGGGGAAAGTAAATCAAAATAAAGCATCTCACCTAACGCTTGTGGCAGGAGCGTTACGAGCGCGCACAAAAACATCGGACTCATTAGTTCCATTTGCAGCTCCGCTCGGAAGGTGTCTCTGTAGTCGCCGACAATCTTCTTACAAAAGTGCACTAACAAGCTTCGTTACGGTGCAATGCAGGTTTATAAAACGCACACCGTGTTACTCGGGTCGTCGCTTCCCTGCGCTAAAATCTGAATATCCCGTGTCTTCTTGATTATTTTAAATTAAAACTGACCTTTGACGTTTTTCTATTATATCATATTACCGAGCTATTTATTACGAAATACATACGAAACAACTAATTGAAGATTTATGCTATGTTTAACAACGCTCTACTTAGACGAGAGACGAGGATTATATGGCATTATTCAGTCTGTGTTCGGTATTTAGTCAACTTTGTAAGTTTACATACCCAGTATGGCAAACAAATGTTGGATCACCTCCGGTACCGATGCGAGGCTATTGTGCTTCGATTGGTGATGTTTAACTTTTGTTGTCGATAGCCATAGAACACATCGGTGTAGTATGGTGCAGTTATTCAAACTGTAGCAGACGTCCTTTATCCAACATAACTGAAAAAAAAACAATAAATAAACGCTCACACATTCACACCCCAGTTCCAATAACAGAATCATATATAAATAAGATATGAAAAACAACCAAGACGCGAGAACAAACATTAATTTGTTGTATAAATATCTGCGCCGTCTAGGAATTGAAGAAACCATTTATTATTATTTATGTTCGTAATTGTTACGCATCCTTTTTATATTCTAATTGAATTATTTATATAATGTAAATTAGTATTAATTTATTCATAACCACCTCACGTCACCTCTTCTTCATTGCCACTTTTGTAATCAGAAGGTCAGGCACAGGTTATTTGATTGATGTAGCGTGGTGTGAATAGACGAGAAGAAATTATAAAATATTGTTACCTATTC
>PDGT01000050.1:2121681-2257767 GCA_003671415.1 Megathymus violae | reverse complement strand
TTTTTGAAGCTTTGATGTAAGCAGACTCGTTAACGAGATAGAACTCAAAACATTTTGTTTTGGAATTTTTACCTGTACTATTTCTAAATTTAAAGGGTACGTTCTTTGAAGCGAAGCGAGTGCGGCTAGTAGTTTTGAAGAAATATGTGTCTAATAAAATCTATATATCTATACATACAATAAAATTCTAGCCGATCGCGCTTTCTGTACATGAAGGATGCATGAAAAAACTATTATTAGGGGCCTTTATTAACGCAATAGTACCCAACACAATCGTTGTTATAATGTTTGTCTGTGCGTCTGTTAGCACTAATCTCAGGAACGGCTTAACGGATTTCGTTATGGTTTTAACTAAGTATTATAGTAAACGTCACATAATATTTAAAATTACATTTCAGTCCGATCGTATATAAAAAAATTATTAATAAACTATGCAGGTGATATTTCTAAGCCAAAGGCGTAGTTTTTCTAAAGCGAAGCGAGCGCGGTTTATTAATAGTTAATAATTAAGTAAAGTGCTATGTTTGATAATTTTGTCTAGATTAACTAAAAAAAGAAACTAGCCAATAACGAAACTATTAATAAAGAAAAGTCAAATGCATGTTCTCATGTGACATTGATTTAATTATATTATAATTAAAACAAAGATATTTCCTGAGGTTTCTACACATGACTAATAACTTTTTGATAGCACGTAAACACAAGTGTGTAGTATCTGAAATTAAAATACATATATTATCTTATTAAAAACCAACTTTTGAAATATTTCTTAAATATTATCACTATAATTTTTGCAGAATTTTCCATCTGATAGGTAGTAACTTACATAAGATACTTCTCATAAAGATAATTCTTAAATTACAAACTTTATTAAAATAGTTATTTTTCAAGCTTTACCTCATAAAAATTCACGGTTATTTGTAATCTCTTAGTTACATGTATGGAGTATCACCCTTCTAAAAACTTTTTGTAGCGGTTGATAAGATGCATTTGCCTTCAAATTTCATGTTTGTGGTTTGGTAATATCTACAATCTCTGAATGAGACGGCTGTGATATATTGATATACTGACGAACGGAATAACGAACATCCATTTTGCTATTTGGTTGCACAGTCTTAAACTGTATTCTATCACTTAATCTCTTAATTCATGCTTTGATGCCTTGTGAAGCTAAATTAATTCTTTATCATCTACATCGATTTACTATTAAAATATAAGGTACAATTCTAATTTTTAAGCTTTATTTAATAAATCATCATGTCATTGTCAGATTTCCGTGGTTGCCAGGCAACCAAATGTACGAAAGTGATACTCACTCCCCATTTAACGATATTCAAGTTTTAAGACGAATGTGCTCTTTCACCTAAGCCCCAATAAAATTACCATAAAATGTAAGGGGAAACTACTGGAGCAAAAGCGTCTGAAGTTCATTTTGTAAGTTCTACTGTTTCTCGGAGCGAAGTGATTTTTATAACGGTATCAGAGCTTTTGGTTATTTGTAACTCACATCACTTAGCACAATGTGACATTGTTATATTATTAGGTATAAAAGAACTGGTGAAGTCCGAATCAGAGTCGCGTATGAGAGAATCTCGTACAAAAAATGTATATAGGAGTGTTTTCCCTTTGTCGTGGAAGCTTCAAGACCGTATCTTGATGTATATATTCCTGTATGTATATATTTCTGAATTTAAGCTCGGTAGTTTTGAAGTTAACGGAAGATGGTAACTTAATGGTTCTTGAAAATCACGGAAACTGCATTGTGAAATTGTAAAAAAAATTATTTGACAACACATCGGTCGTATTCTACAGTATTTCAGTCAGATGTTCTAAGCAAGCTGGAATTTCCCATGATGGGTGTCTTGAATAAAGCTGATTTCACGATCTTCTTTTTCTTCGAGTCAATGGCGTTTAGATGTTTTTTTCCTAAAAAAGGGTCACAGCTACACGCTGCCAATAGCTTTCCATAGGTTTTCCATGGTGCAAGTGGATGGACACATCGGGCAGGAAAGCAAATGGGACATGGTTTTGGGGGCAGTCCCACACTTATCTTAGCTTATCTGCGACTCATTTAAATACCCTCACTTCGCCAGACTTTCTCTAAACCGGCCAACTCGGGTTCGTAAACGGTTAAGAGATTTCCAAGAAGGCCATGGTAGATCGTGCCCTGGTGGTAGAGCTTGCACTGGGGCACGGAAATCCGGCGAAATCGGGTACTTCTCCCCTCACAGTTGCTCTCTGACGTTATTGGGAAGCTTATCACCGAGATCTAGATCGGTGATCCTTAGTAAGCTGCTTCGGCTTTTAAGGCGGCCTGAAGCTAGCTTGTGGTTATGTAAAGAATGTCGGGGATCTTTCTCCTGGCGAAGTTTTTCGGTGGAGCAAGCCACCTCTCGCCGCACCCCGGGTGGAGCTAATCCTGCTAGCGGATAGAGCATGTTAACAGGGGTAGGTTTGAGATAGCCCGTCACAATTCTGCAGGTCTCGTTGAGCGCTGTATTCACTTCTTCGGCGGAGGAAGAATGATGCCAGACTGGCATTCCACGATGTTTTGTGGACAACCCGAAATACTAGTTTGTCGTTGTGTATGATAATTTTAATGGTTTTGCGTGAATTTAGATTTTATACTTAGTACCTAGATAAGACAAAAAAGCATTTATTCCGTCACAACAAAGTACGAGTCATTCTTCCAAATTGTACCGTCTGATGTCTTGTCAACGTCAACTGACCGCTCGCCTTTTTTAATGACTACAGAATAGAATAAAGGTATTTTATTTTACTCTAAGATATTTATATTTATAAGCCACATAACAGACTTTTGTTTTGTTTTGTTTTGTTGTCCATAAGTGAATCACTAAATTCCATACGTGTAATAGATTTAAACTTTTACTATCTATTAAACTTAGAGACAATAACCTGTGACAAACAAAGACAGCCCAACTTAACAAATATTAGATTGTCCATGTTTTCAAAGAACATAAATATTTAGAGTAAGTATACATATACACAAAAGTGTATGAATGAATAAATAAAAGTTCTTCATGGGCGGTACTAGTTAATTTATAACATCTATATATGTAAAAGAGAATGTATATAATGTAAATGTATGTATGTAATATGTATGTTACCTAAAAATGTTTAATGGGTAGCTACAACGACTGACATCATCACCTTTCTTATTACTGTGCTAGCGCGCCTTGCAAGTTAGTCCTCGCTTTTGCTTGGCGAGGAAAAATGGTGAAGTTCAAATCTAGTTTTACACAGGCTATTAGAAGACAACGTTATTGTCGTTGTAGGAATTGACTCCATGATATTCACTGGAATCTTCTTTAATATAATTGGCAATAACACGAAATTACAGACGTCCACTTAAAAGGAAAATGAGCGTCCAACCACACAACATATTAATGTAAATCGGATTAAATTACAGAAAATTTCGAACAGATTAATGTTCAGTTTAATTATGCTGCATTGTAAATAAAACACGGGGTTTTAATTGGAAGCGGTTGAAAAATTTCCAATTGCCGACTGCGGTTGGCACTTATAAGTCACTCATTTAAGTTTTAAATATAAAAGATGATGCTCGTACTTTTCAAACACACATAGATACGAATACTAACCAAAATCTGAGAAATATATTTACCTGTCACATTAATGTTTGATACGGACGAAAATCGAAGTCCAAACTGTTCGTTCAGTAGACGAACCCACATCAACTGAGCTCCAAGAGAACTCAAGACGCAAGGTAGGTAGGTATTGCATTTATATTATACTTCGGATCTGTATTTAAATATTCATCCTCAGTTTTTAATCGAACTTCATTGTTTGATTGTATAATCTCTTTTTATCATGAATATCTCATATAACTAAGACATTAAGATATAATACGAAGACAGTTAAGGAATCGAAGCGCAAAAGTCTTGAAACGAATGTTCGCAACGGTCTTGCCGTAGTTTTGAACGTTTCTTCCATTCTGTAATAGCTTTACCTCGCTCCGTCCAACGACAAAATTACTTTGCATTTCATTGAGATAATAAGGTATTTACACCATTTAAAAGGATGTATAACTAGTAATATCATAATTAACAATGGAAAGATATTTCTTAATAAATACCGTAAAAACAATAACAGCGTAGAAAAACATGTTATTAGTACCAGTAAGTAAGTTGAAACCTATTGTATTTTTTACATTTATATCGAAGCTTGCTTGCTGGCTGTATATAAAGCATAGTATGATAGTGTTATCTCTGTGACCTTTAAGGTTTTACAATGTATTTTTGTTATCAACGCTTATAATATGTGCCTTGTGTTAATCGTAAGTAATCAGTGAAATCATGACGGTTATCGTTTTTAGAGGACACATCACGGCCTCAATCCTATTTTATTATCAAACTTCGGGTCGCTTACGAAAATTGTCTTAATGCGGTCTCAAGGATTTGCCATTAACGTTTGAAATAGCTATCTACATGTGTATTATAGGTTTGAAAATGCTAAAAATAAATCTTGCGTAATTCAGAGTAATAAGATGAATTCAAATAGACGGAAACGCGTTAATTAAAGATTGAAGCAATTCTATAAAAAACCGTAAGCGCCACAGAGATTGTAATCTCTATCTCTCGGTCGGTATCATCGACATCATCGGTCGGCTCGCATACTAAACATATTTTTGAAAATAATAAATAAATCATAATTGACTTATTCATTAGCAAATTATTATAAAAATTACCTCCAATATATATATGAAAGTGGAAAAATTAACATGGTGACAAAAATTTACTATAATTCTTGACAATTTTGATAGCAGCCATGGCCAACATTAGTTTTTATTGATCAAGGCAGAAATAAGTATCATCGTTCGTCCTTATTTAGAAAAATAATTTAATATACCTTCTGTATACGTTTGTGTACCCTATAAAATTTAAAGTGAGCAGTTTTTGAAATTCAACCAAAAACTACAGTCCGAAATAATGCCCAAAATTGCTTTGACGTGAGAATTTGCTACGACAGCCCATGTGTTTCAGTGATTGAGGTAATCAATGAGGTGCTATTTGCGTGAAACAGGCACCAGCATTTGCGTCGTGCACGCTAACCGCAGGGGTACTGTAAACTGATTTAATTGTTCCCAGTTTTAAATGATGCTTTATTTTTATTAAACACTAGTCTCTAAAATACGAAATCTGGATGTAATCCAAAACCTATTAAATACTGTTCATGACCTACAATTATAGTTTTTGGATTAACATTTTATTTAAGGTTTGGAATTACACTTTGGAAATATTTAATTGAAGAACGCTCTCTGTTTAGCTACGATAGTTTCCTTCACCGAAACCGATATAATTAAAAAGAAGGTCCCTGCTGTTGGACGGTTAACTAATATTTTACAGAAGTCCACCATAAGGTGGTCCGTCTGTTTATTCATCGGCAACTTATATAAAAATAAAATTCTAATACAAGAGATAACTTAAAAAAATTGAAGATTGCAGGATCGAATCCCGTTGTTTAAAATAATTACCTCTCACTGACATTACTTCAAATAATTACACTTATACTTTTTTATGTAACTGTTACAAAATAAGTATCAAAACTACGATGTAAATAAAGTCAGGATAATTTTTAGAAGTAACAAAATCTCAAAAACCATAGAAATCTTTATACAAATTAGTTTCGCTCTCTCCTTTTATATAAAAATGAATACCAAAATTACTAGAGTAAAAAATAATCTAAGGCAATAAAGCAACAATTGCATTGATTCGTATGATTGTGTCGAGTGCACGTAGCAACATGCATCCATCCGGATATCGAGGTATAAACATATATGTACATATCAACTCGAACACAATAGCTTTGGATCGACAGCGAGGAAGTCAAACATTCTATTGTCGTATGAGTATACAGGGGTAGTCGAGTGTGAACTGAGACCAGTAAACAATATCCTACCTATACGCACTATCTACACACACCAAAACAATCTTATACTACAATCACAAGAATTCACGTGAGACCGTCAGATACTATCGGGTGGATTGACTGAAATCAAAACTTAAGTACGTAGCGCGTATTAAGCCATGTGAAAATCTCTGTGTTTTTGACTTAATAAAAATACGTCCTTCGCACATTATCAGTGGTTTATTCGTGATGTTATATCAGAAGGTAAGACTATAATAAAAAAATGTATCTATAAGCATAAGCAAGCGTTGCACTAAAATTTTTAATAATAAAGTAATAATAGTAATCTTGAAATATACAGATTCGCTTTCATTTTCGTTTTTTATTAGTAAATAGGTTATGTCATGAATACGATTGCTCAACGAAACGCACCACGTGACCCGGGTGATGGCAGCACGACCGCTATGATGTCTTTGGTAGACCTAACTTGTGTTTTCACTATGCCGGAGACTAGTGCTTGCGGCTGTTCCACGTTCCGATAGTAATTATTATTAACATTGAATTCTCGTGGAAGCTATGCTTGAGTTACCTATTATAAGCACACGAAGGTGTCCGACCATGACGCCAGCAATGCTAACAATGCGACACACATATAGTACGTAATATTGATTTGTATAAAAATTACAAGTACATTAATATTATAAGGTTTTTTGCCATCTGCGGAATCTGTATTCGTTGTGAGTAAAATTCAGGTATGATTTATTTATTTTATATTTATTTGGTTTGATGTAATTATGCTGATTATACCATAAGTTGGAAATAATTTACTATTATATACAATTTATATCCATATTCGCGCATTAGTGATATGAGTGTGTGCCTAATATCCTATTTTAATCCTATTTTTGTACTTTCTTTGTTATCAACTAGTATTCTCATTTCTGTTACTATAAACGATCGTACATTTTAAAATTTTACCGTTTTTGTAAACCATTTTTAATTTTTTTTTTATATAACATAATAATATTTACATTGATTATAAACGTGTAATATGTTGAATATTTCATTGTTATGAAAATTTTAACTTATATTCTATTTGTATCTTCTATTCTACCTTTATTTTTACCTTACATTCTTATGTTTTCGTATTCTTCTACAATTAATTTAATGTAAAAAGGCTTACTCATTACTTAAAATAGACTACAATTTTCTATAATAACGTCGTCGGGGAAAGCACGGCGACTTGAACTTTGTGCGTTGTATAACACAGTGAGGTGTGACGGAGCTTGTTACCCTTGTTAGAGACAGCTTCTGTTCTAAGTGAAGCAGCAACTGGAACAAATAAGTCACCGCTTTTGCGCGCTTGCTTTATCACTGTAACGCTGTATTCACTTCAATTTTTTAACTTATACTCATATTCTGTAATATTTCATCACAATGTAAAAAGTCGTATTCACTTATCATTCTAATCAAATTAGATTAACTTGTAATCCTATTGGACATCTGTCACAGATGTGTTGCTTTTATGAGGTCCGAGGTCGTCATTACCTTCATCACAACTCATAACTATTTCACTGCAGAGTAGGTTCGCATGACTCGTCATAATTACAGATTCTCAAAGCGTACTCCGACGTGCTGCTGATTGGTGAAGGAATTCAATGTTTAAAGAGCTCAACGGGATTAAAGTATAACTCCTCCAATAAACTGTGAAAAAACTTTGGTCAATTTATTGATTCAAAGAGAATTAATGATATACCTGTTTAAGGAAGACTGTTTCTCTACTGAATCACGACTAATTCGCTACAAAAATTCTCTGCATATAATTTCTCTAAAGACATAACTCTGTCACTGAATTTTTAGTATTCAGATTTCTATTTCATACCTAAACTACCTGGTGCACCGTTTACCTCTGTATATATGTAGTAGCTATAAAATTTGTAGGCTGAAAATTTCTTAAGGAACCCTTGCACTACATTTCGGGTATGGAAATCCTTTGAATTCATGCATTGTAAACATTTATCGACTAGTGGTTTCAAATTCAAATTCGTAATCATTCAAAGATTTTAAAGATAATTTGTAAATAAACTTGTACACGCCATGATTTGCTTCTACTACAGTTTCAAAAATGTGCTTTAAAACTGAGGAAAATAATGGCGAAAGAAACTTTTTTAAATCAACATGTGAAAATTACAAAGGTTAAATCTGCGCTAAATCAGTTTCAGTACTATTTATTAATCATCTATACAATAATAGCCTTTAACTATAATACGACTAATAGGTAAATCACATGAACTTTGGAATTTTAGTACACAGAAACAAACGTATAGAGTAATGTTAACAATATTAATACTAGGAATAAGGATAATACTGATTGTACCAAATTTCAGACTTAACAAAACTGGTGGCTCATTCATGAGTAGATGTGTAAATGTTTATAATGAAATTACGTTGCAATTGACAGAAACGCCATATTTTAAACTAAAAACTCACGTGAAAAGCATTATTATGCAGAAAGGTTATGACAAACTTTATGATTACTTTAAGGATAAGACTGCTTGGACATCAGTTCCATATATAACCGTATGCCATATATATGCGTTCTGTAACTATGAGTAGGAAAAAAACTTCTTGGAAGTTTCTTGTCTCTTCTTCTTCCAGGATCACTCACCTTAAGGGTTTGTTGAAACGATGGCGTAGTTTAACTTTTAAAAGTGACTGTAAATACTAACATCAAATAAATATTGTTTTATTTATAATTTCAACAGACATTCCCCACTTAATTTTCCAAGACCTATTTAATTTTTTTTATTTATATCAACATATTAAACATAACATATATATAAAATAATTTTATTGAATATACTATACGTAAACTAAAGGATCACTAAACCAAGGGATTTGGGCCGGGACTACAGCTTCAAAGCAAGAAACTTTACCTTTGATTATTTGCCTATATTTGATTAATAGTGTATATGTTACAGTTAAAACAATTTTTTAGGTAGAACGCGTTTTCCCTAGTTAAAACTAGTTTTTACTAAATGCATTTGTTAAAACTAGAATTTAGGTTAGGTTAGGTTAGGTTCTCGGGGTGATGCGCACGATGTTCCCGCGTACACCTCAAAGACGGAGGGATAAAGTAGCTCCAGATTCATCCCGCACAGGGATGGGCTCTGTAGAAGAGCGAACGCCGTCGGGACCGCGGAAGAATGCGAGGGCGTACCCGCAGTCCCGACAAAGAGCGCTCAGAGGAACACCGTGGGGTTTTAGCTGGTAGGAGTCCGACATATCTTATCTGTCGCCCTCGTGACTGAGAGGAACCCATGAGGGTTTCCCCACGTAAAAAAAAATGGTTAGGTTAGGTTAGGTTAGAATGAACGAGCACACAGCGCGCGGATGGCGCTCGGAAACAGATTTCCCCGCACTTGTCGAATCAAGGGACGTCTCGCGATCAATTACAATAAGATACGATGAACTTTGAGAACAGTTTTGACTGAGACTCACTTCGGAAAAATGTGTTTTGTTTAGTAAGAACTAGTTTTAACTGATATTAAATTTTGAGCATTAGTTAATTCTAGTTTGTTAACAAATTCTAGCCTTTGTTAACAAAGGCATTTTGTGAAAACTAGTTCTAACTAGGGAAAACGCGTTCTATCTAAAAACTGGTTTTAACTGTAACATATACAGAAAAATATCTTCTATAAAAATAACTAATTATCTACAAGAAATATACAAGTTATATACACGTAACCAACTTCACAGATGTCCTAGTGGGTTCAGTGAAAAATGTACTTAAATTAAAGCACTTGAAAAAGTCATGTAACCTAGCAGCTGATAAAAAATTCTATATTAAAATTCCCACGTTACAAAGTATATGTAAGTTAAAACGTCTAATATAATAATTCGCTTTATAATTCTTCGCTGGATAAGCCCTGTGTATTCTGATGATGATAGATAGATAGATAGAAATGGCGCAAAAAGCTAGAAACGTCCAAAAGATGCGTTAATTAAATAGCGTCTTTTTTCCGTAAAAACAACTATAATTCTTCACTATATTTTCAATAAATGTTATCGAGACGGCGCTTTTTCATCTATTTAGATAACAGCTCAAATTGTTCCTATACATAAGTAAGGGTCTAGGAACGCCGCAGAAAATTATCGTCGTATTTAAATAGAAATAAGGATACATACTCGTAAACAGACATATCCATCAATACACAATAAATAATCGAATAACAATATAACTTCGTACAAAGACGATGGTTCAATAATTCATTAATATAACAAAGTATTTTATCTGTGAAGAACTTGATTAAAACCTACGAATACATTGTATATACACGGACGTACATAAAGCTTTCGACACTTAATTATCGTATTCTATTATGCAAACTTCCTTACAATAGAATTTGGGGTAGCGTATGGCACTGTTTTCAATTATACTCATATACTTCTAACCATAGACAAAAGGATATCATTAAAGAGTTTGAATTTGGCTTTACGCCCGTTTCTTCCGGCATACTACAGGGCTGAATTTTAGGACTCTTACTATTATTATTTTTAAATGATGTCTATGTATGATTCGGTATTAATATGATAATGTATGTAGATGATCTAAAAATCCTTAATGCGGCATAAAATACGTCAGCGTTTACGTGTCAAAATTCACGGAAATCTAGGCAGCTTCTATACCTACTTATTGAGCATAAAATAATTTAGATCTTAAGTAAATGTAAAAGAGTCACATTCACAAAGAAGAAAATAGTCACTAAATATCCACATAGTATTTTTTGGTTCTCAATTAGGATTAGTTGATCAAATGAGGATCCTTGAAGTAGCACATGACTCAAAATTTCAGCTATACTTGTATACATTTATGGATATACAATAATTAATAAGGCCTTTAAATTATTAAACGTTCCTATTGAAGTTTCACCCGACCGTCCACTATAATAATAAACGTTCGCACACTCACACCCCCGCACTAGGATTCCCTGTGTTGCGGGTGGCATGGACATACACAATTATCACATCACAAACACCCATGACCCTCGGGTCTTGTTCTCGAACAAACATTTATCTGTCACATAAATATCTGCCCCGGCCGGGAATCGAACCCTGGTCTCCACGCTCGGCAGGCAGGGTCACTACCAACTGGGCTACGGGGTCGAAATTTTATATACTTGTATAGAAATATCTAGTACTAATTGGAGTGTGCTTTTAATGTGTGTGAACACCATTTTATGCCATGTGTATGTTGTCAAATCATTACAGATAAGTTTTAAAACATAATAAAAATTTTCAAGCTCACCGTCCGCATGAGAAACTAATTATCTATACATATAATAAAATTTTAACTAATATCTTTCTGTACATGAAGGAAATATAAGAAAAACTATTATAAGGAGTCTTTATTAACACAATAGAACCCAAATCAATAGTTGGTCGAATTTTTGTGGTTCACTAGCATAAGCATTTATAAATTCTTTCCACTCGTACTGGGTAGCTTTCAGCTGAGTGCCATGTTTCTTTATGATATTTGTCACGAAAAATATGATCGTATTATTCTTAGTAACAAACCCTGAAACCCGAAATCAGCGTCATTAGGTAAGTTGACTTTATGATTGGAAACTGTAAAGGGACATTGTTATCACGAGTTATGGCCAAGTAGGTTAGTCCAAACTCAAGTAATCAATAAATAAGTTGGTAATCTTAGTTCACTATGTTGGAAATTTGTTGTTTTGAAATTTCTTGTCTTATTTTTTTTTGTTTCCCGAAATTATATGCATACTTGACACACTAGTATATAACAGCGATGTTATGGAGCTCCGTACATATAACCGAAACTATCCTATATCCGAAATAAAATATATCCGAAACCGTATCTGAATCCGATAAAAAAGTTTCAAATAATTTCGCATAGGTGATGAGTTTCAATTAAACACGTTATGACAGGTTTTCGCTGTTTGAGCTGATACATTCATTATTTTATTATCTTAGGATCTTTCTATGATAATAATACTAAATAATACATAGAAAGAAAACCAAATTTTTACCTTGTAAATACATTATATATTTTAAGTCTTAAATAATCTAATATCCGTAACCGAAATTATCCGAAACAATCAGATAATCCGAAATAATTTCATATCTGTAACCGTAACCGAAACCGGTAAAATGTTATTCATATACATATATACCGAAACTTCATATCCATAACATCCGTACATATATAGTCATTGGTAAGTCTTATGACTCATCTTGTATTTATAATTCCTGAACCTTATCGATTGAGCTAATGTACTAGTATATATATTCTACATACAGATTTGTTTTTGTTAAGACGGTAACTATTATGTATTATATGATAGTATTTATCGTGTGGTAATCGCTTGATTATCGAGAAATTCCATCGCACTACTTGTAAATCGACATCAAAGTGTTTCGTGTGTGCACAATATCAAGGTAGTCCAATTTTTGAATCCGGAATGCAATTATGTTAGATTAATTATCACTTGCTACTTTGACGGTATATATCCTGAGAAAAACGTTATACTTAAGAGTTGTCTATAATGTTATCAAACGTGTTTAAATCTGCCAATCCTCATTTGCTCAGCGAGGTAAACTACATAATATCTTTTACTCACAGATTGCGAAAATGTCTCAAGTAGAGCATTAGAACAGTTATAGATTATGATAAATGCCTATGCATACACCTACTAAAAGGATAGCCTCAATGTAATGAGGAGAGTACACAAAATATCCTGACATAATAATTAGTTTTCATGGAAGGTCGGGAATAACGATGGATTATGACCGTGTGCAGTGAGAAACATGTCCAAAGTATGACATAGTACACAACATTAATATCATCATATTTATGGTTTTCTTCTAAACTTTTGCAACCTCAACAAATTTCGACTGATTACTAATGGGTGCGCTTGTAATTTTTATTCCTAGCCAGATTTTTCACGAGTAGAATATGACATATTGACAAAGTGTAATTAGCTTCTATAAATGACTATTTTTAGACAACAACAGCTTCTTCTAAATATAAATACATTCATATGTAATTGTAAATACGAAAGACACAATTCTATCAGATTCGACAAACAGAACAAAAAGCGGTCTTATCGCCAACAACCCTTGGTAGAGGATTCTGTAAAGCGAAAGGAACTACAACCTGAATTATTAGTAGGTATTTCAGAACGTAATAATGTTATATAAATAATAATTATACTCTAATAGATACAAACTGATATGAGCACACGAATGAGATAATATTATGAAGAAATATTGTTCCAGCTAGTGACTGAACAGACGTCACTGATATAGTCGCTGAAACAGGATAATGCGAGCGATTTTAAAGTTACATGTTGTTTTAGGATCAAAATATTATGACATTTGCTTTCTTTGGTAGACAAAAATTATGAAGTTATGTAAGTATTTAAAATTTCTTGCTAAACAGAATAGGAACTACATGGAAGTGTTGTCAGTACTAGTATAGTCAAAGTAAATTTCACGTTGCTCCGTAGATACAGAGTGCGCCTTTTACAAATTTCGAAAGGAAATCATTAACTTTTCCGTAATTAAAATTAGCATTTTTACCTTTATTATTTCTTTTAATTTAAAAATCGAACACAAAAAAATGAAAATCCAGATGATTCCAGCAGGTTCTAATAGGGGTTTCTTTTTTTTTCACTTTTTATGTATTAATATATAGGGGCCACATTATTATTACCATTAAAAATGTTTTAATACCACCTAAGGAGCTGCAGGTCTATGACCTTTATTAAGAATGCGTGTCTTCATTATCACAAGCCATTATTGTCCCAATGTGGAATGGCAGACTTCACACACACTTAAAAACATTATGGAAGACTTTCACGAGGTTTTCGTTGACTGAAGCAATTGATAAGTACTTTTTAATACGCGCATAATTCGAAAAATTAGAGGTACGTGCAACATTTGAATCCAATTCACAATTCGTTTCCATGAGATAGACGATCAAACTACTAGGCTACCACAGCTTCGCATTTTAATAGTATCTTATGAAGTCAACATTTCATGGGTATGCGCAATGTCAATGCCTGTAACATATTATTTATGTACCTTCAAACAGTCCTGTCACAGTACAAAGATTGTACAATAGTTAAAAATAGTTTTCTAAACATCACTCGTAAATGACGTTGCAAATCTCATAATTAAATCATTACAACAGGTCGTATTGTGCATACAGAGATATAGAGTTAAATTAATTTCCCGTGGGTTGGAGCTCATTCCGCTTATCAGCCGCTTTAGTCCTAGTTTTATTTGCCTCGAAGTTGCATTTCCTTATGTTTTTCAGTTTATTGATGCAGACACACCTGCCGTATTTTTAGGCTAATATTAAATATAAGAGTAAAAATTCTGAAGTTTTACACTATATTATGCGTTACTGTAAAATAACAGCAAATAATCCCTTGATTTTTTAATGTCTATGTGGTTTCTTTGTAGCAATTTTCGCCGTTCCACATATTAAAACTACATAAATTCCAGTAGCTTAATTATTGATGATAATAAAACGGGTAACATTTTTATATTGACGTACACGTGTCACCGAAGTCTTTGTGTATGTATATTGTGTATGTATATGTGTCAAATATCCATTTTGTACATTTAGCAGAGCCAGAAAATTTTATGTGACAGGCAGATGTGAAAATCCGATAAAAGTTTCATTAAAAAAGACAGGCAAACGCGACAAATCCTATAAATTTTTCAATTTTTCATCGAATATATCTGCAACCTAATCATACCTACCTACCTACCTTTTGTAACATATTTACAATTCTTTTAAAGATCAACTATTAAGGGAAGATTTATTATGCTGTATTGACAGTGTTATATTAAATAACACGCATGACAACAGGTGATTTTTTTATTCATAAGAAAACATCTTATATTCTAATACATTTACTCCGCCAAACTGCGAGGCAGTTTGTAAGCGGTGAAAATCGATATTATTCTACAGTAATAATATAATAAGTAATATAAGTATACAATGAAACATTCATCGTGGTTGTGTGTTTAAAATAAAATTGATTCGATATCGGGAATAAGGGAGAGGCTGCTTGAATCTATGTCAAACCTCGTATTCACGATTACTCGCGCGACATTTATTTGAGCGCAAAAAACGGAAAACTATCGAAGGTCACCCAAGGCAGGGAGAGAATCTACGAAGTTATTCGAAGTACCTCTCTACACTGTCATCCTTTTTTTATTTATGGGGAAGCCTGTCCATTGCAGAGCGATGGACCAGATATGGCGGACTCATACCACCTAAAACCACCATAGGTGTTCCTTCGCAACACCGCTGACCGGAATAACAGGTACACTTTCACATTCTTCCGACGATGAGGGTGTTTTAGGACTCCTTGTTGAGGTTGGGATACTGCCCGCACCTTCTAAAGGCTTTATTTTACGATGACGACAATCACCCCCATATCCGCCGCATAGGCCTCATTCAAGGAGGAGGCCTTACCAAGCCCTCCTTTGACGTCTCAATCGCCTGCTGTAGATTGGGAGGTTAGTATGTACATACATATTTCCCTCTCCTACTCGGCAACTTCCTTCAGCGTCATCACGTTTTCGCAGAAGTAGAGCCTTCAAAGACCTCTTACTTTAGACCATTGATCTAACAATGATCGAAAGCAAGAGGCTATCCTCCACTACCGTGGTGAGTTCTTGGCGCACGTGACTACATCTTAGGCACTCTAACAGTCTCTGCTGCGCCGTGTCCTCGAAGAAGTCACAATAATGCCACTTGTTGTCGAATCCCGTGCTGATCCCAAACAATGATGTCCTGAGAGAATGCGTGTAACCCGAAAAGTCAGTAAATTAATCTAGACCCGGACCCGACCATTCTTCTAGAATTTTGCCAGCTTCTTTCACCTTTCTATTATCAAGAGCCGAACTTGAACTTCCACATGTCCAATTCCTTCGTTGAGGGTACTATTCCTCGGATCCGATAGCACTACTTGTGCCCCGATCTCCATATCCGAAGGTGAACCTACTAACCCTGCTAACACGCATGTCATCTCAAAAGAGATGTTACGGTATCCCCGTATCACTTGGACCGCCATTATCCTCTGAAGTTTCTTCAGGAGAGCCATGGTTATTTCTGTGAAGGCTTCCTCCCATACGGATGCCCCATACATGTCCGAACCGGTGCTTCCTACGCGGCGTGCGACTACTAGGCCGCGATCACAAATTCAATCTTCAATCAAATTCACAATTAGTGCATAAGTCACTTAAATATGTGTTTTATTATCTTGTGTTAAAACCGATGATACAGTATATAAGCGCATTATTATAAAATAATAGTTTTTATTGGGTGGTTAAAACTGTTAAATAAAGTAATTAACTAAAATTATCTGTGCTTAGAAAGCTATAACTAAAGTTTCTGATTACGTCATATCACTTCATAGTTGTTTTATTACTTCGGTACCTACTCTTATATTACGTTAATATTACATGCCACACCTTTTAGACTTAGGAAGTTTGACGATCTAAAAGCAGCTTATAAAACGACAACTCATCCATTCTGAGGTAGTTTAATATTCTAAGTAGCAGACTAACTTAGGCTTTAGTATAAGTTTACTTAGGGAAGTTAAATGCTCAAAGGCAAAGTAAATGTACATATGTTTAAATCAACCACACCGTTTTTTTAAGCAATACTTCACCTCAAGTGCTGCGTAGAGCATGAAATTGAATTCTTTGTCGTTTCATTCTTAAAAACGATTTATTTATCGTTTGTGTGAAAAACTTCTCATGCGGTGATATTTGATACAATTGTTTTTTTACATAAAATAAGTAAATGCTTGACAAAAATCCCACCTGATGTTAAGTGGTGATGAAGTCTAAGGTGGTGGACGCACTAACTTATAATAACCTATTCACTCTCCTCTTGAAGACTCCCACATCGTATGTAACCGGGAACACCGACGCGAGCAGGTTATTCCAGTCCTTTGCAGTGCGCATAATAAATGCATAATATTAATATGTCGGCAATGCCCCAGTAGTTTTAGCAGCATTGTCGAACATAGTGTGGGCGTATAATCGTTTAACGCTTTTTATTAATTGTTAACAAACACTTCACACCGGGCAAATGAAACAAGTTACAGTTCCTAGTGCGGAGGAACCGATCTCTTCGACCGCTGAATGTAAACTGAGGCTACATCCGGCGTCACTCCACTAGCTAGGCTCTGTTGTAGCACGATGTTAGCCGAGTATCGACGTTATCGCGGCGGTGCTGCCATCACTCGGATATAGTGCCGGGTTTCGTTTCACGTCTATACTAATGACCATCTCCGACAAATATATATTCTTTTTTTTGGTTTTAATGAAACCGTTGCTATATAAGAATCTACTGGAAAAAATCTTTCATCGTATCAGCCTGCAAACTAGCAGTTGAACGACGTCATGGCATGCGATGCGGTAATGCCCTCTAACAAATTGTGTAAAACCATGAATGAACCTGTATAAAATAACGACGGGCACTTCGACTAATAAGAATCGAATATTTCCCACCAAAAAGAGAAAGGACTAACTTTGGGTAACTAATTATTAGGGTAACAACAGGCGTCCTCGCTACTTATTAACCATTTTTATTGTGCATTGATTTATATAATGTGCTATGCAATAAGTAGGTATCAAGTGTTAAAGGAATAGTAATCCACCAGTTTTGTTGTTCTACCTGCTTTGTAATCGTGGTCGCCACTGTTCTTGCATATTTGCAACACTAAGGGCGTTATTGATGCGTAATCCGCCGAGAAATAAGGAACAAACCGGCTTGGCAAACTTATTACCAAAGTGGTCGTTAAGAATGTTAATTTAAACAAAATCACTATCTAACAAGTTCTTTCACTTAATGACATACAAAATGGAATTTCCAAGGAACAGAACCTTGTAACTACAGTACCTCTACGTTATTTATTTTATAACATTTATGACAAGCAATTTTAGTTTTTTTCTTATTTTTGTTGACGTTGTGTTAGTAATAGAAACTTGAAACATTACATTAAAAATTGCTTACTTTATTATTAAGCAGTTTTACACACAAAGAAGTTGCAAAAACAAATAATTTTAATTTAAAATGTTTTGTTTTGACTGTGTATCCAAAGAACTTTATAGCAACTGGCTGATTAAAATCAGCCACCGACCATACCGTTCAATACGAATAGGACCTAACGTGAATAAATGGCCTCATGGCGCCCGATAAAATGAGAAAAGAATTTATGGCTATCTCGGAAAATGCACGTGAGCCGGAACCTCTTTAGTATAGAAGGGATTTTTAATGCTTTGTTACTTGTTACGTTGAGTATTTAGAATCGATGTTTCGTATCGGGATAGTACAGTGAATAAGTCTTATAGGAAGCATAAAGAAATAGTAAATAACTTATTATGCAAGTTAAACAGACTGGAATAGTAAGTATTGGTATTCCTCAAAACCATAGCTTAATTTAGTATACACCAGATGTGTTTTAATATTGTATTCAAATGCGTAAATAATTCCATGTGTTCTTAATGTAAAAAAATTGTTTATCAGACTTCCAATTTCATAAAAATAACGCTTAATAGTATAATTATATCATTAGTTAATTCCATATTGATAATTATAATGACAAAAACGAATAAATTAGCGAAATCGTAAACAAATATATTTGTATAAGGATTATGTTACGGCCTAGCAAAATACATACTGAAACTTATTTAATTGAAGAACTCATTACTATGAAACATGATGCAATATAAGTACCAACTTAAATTCCCTCCGGCGCAGATTTGTAATGTGGTCTCCTACTAGTCAACCAACTATTTAAAGACTTAGGTCCAAATGTGGTCGACACTTTTATAGCCAAGAAGAAAACGGGGTACCAATTCTCCGACGCTTCAACCGGACAATAACACGTCAAATATGTCAACACTTCAATACTAGATGGGTGGTAGCTATCCCGGTAGGTAAAGAATCCCACAATCGAGCATGAGTACCGTCAGAATTAAGTCTGGAGGCAGAAAGTCTATTCCCCCCAAACAGGAGGATCTTTAAAGGAATGGTTCTTAAAGCATCTTACATTATGCATATTACGAGCAGAATTATGAGATAAAGTGATCCCAGGAGATCTGTACAAAAGTATAGATATCTACTACATACTATATAATAAGCTTATAAACCCTTATTACTTTAGGGAAAAATTTAAAAGCCCCATCATTTACGCTAACTGGTTCTTGGTAACTATTGCCAGTTATCATACTTATACTTATTGTTACTTGCATAATGCATTAACACTAACTGCGCTGAAATGACTACTAAAGTAATTTCTTGATTGCTTCTCTGCTTCGGACGGTAGGTTAACCCATTGTTCTTGTTAGTTATCGTTAGATATCAATCGTAACAGTGGCCTTCAAGGGGCTTAAGAACTTTTGACTTCAGTCAGCTAATAACCTCTAATAACAACCTCTTTACCTCACATTAAGATTATGGTTAATGTGAGTAAACCTGCTGACATTGACTCAATATTTGTACTGCAGAAAAGAGTAATAAGTGATATTATATACATTACAGTCGAGTTTCTTTTGACGAGACAATAAAAAAATAAGTGTACTCAACAGAACCTCTCAATGTATTTATAGTAATTTAGTATTTTATTTGAAAAAGAAAATTAATGTACAAGAAGAAAAGTGACATATACAATCGTGAAACAAAAAATTTGGTTACGTCTTTATGTCGCCTTTAAAAGCCTCAGCGTTCTTTTATGGAGCTCGGTGTTCGTTTTGTCCATAAGGTTCGATAGTTGATACATAATTTAACTATAACAACTTTTAAGCGATGTATTAAAATATAGTTTGTGAGTAAAAGTTATTATGGTATAAATGATTATATTAATGACAAGCACACTTGGGAGTAAAACTGGCACAACCAATTCCACGGTGATTAAAATTTATTTTATATTATGTTAGTTAGAAAGAGATACAGGGGAATTTCGTACGCCGTTTCTGCTCTCATGTTAAAACACCGTTTTGAAATGATAGTTAAAGCAAACAATAACGGTAAAAACTAAATTATTTTGATGAAATAAATCATTAAATTATTTTGAATTTTAATTTCGACCATGGTCTACGTCTCTTTAGTTATGACATAAAGCCGTACAGTACTCGGGCCATATAAGTAATAAAATAGATAACAAAAGAACTTCAATGATTTCAATATCCAATTTTCTATTCCCAAACTTTCTAAGTACCAGTTATAAGAGTTTTTAAATAGGGATATCGAATAAGCAGTACGCGAAAAAATCACTATTGGCTTTCTATTTCTTAAGTTAAATCTCGGGATACATTATCTGTTTTAATGACGATGGCCCTACAGTAAAACATCTATATGGGCAATCAAATTAGCATTGGGTAGCTATTACACGGCTACAAGAGGGCTCTTCCATCAAAATACGACCAATTCCATGGATGATATTTAAATTTCTGTACGTAATTTGTGAGTGTAAATCTTGTGGTCACAAATCTAAATCTCGCTTATTTTCTTCGCTATGTACCATATTTCAGATGATTGAATGCTAGAGAGATCGGTGTCTTCTGTTTCAAACCATGACGCTAGTAATAGCTGTAAAGCTTGTATGCATTTTGTGCATGTAGATAAGATTCCTGGCTAGAAATCCCCTCATTCTAGAATCAACAGTGTTGCGACTAATGGCGATAGGGGTAGCTGCGCAAAGCAAGCTGACCCGACGTCACTGTGCTCTCTACATTCAATAATTCTCAACTTGATGCGTCACAAATATCGCATGAAAACGAAGTCTACTTAGATGCACCTGCACACTGAGGATTGGTGCGCGTATGACTTGTCTCACGAGGTAATAGTCACGAGGTTTGGTCCCTTGGTGTCTTCAAAAAGATTCGTTCATACGCCTTTGTGGAGTAAAGGTCACTTGGCTTAGAGCTTAGGATTAACGTTCAAAAGATTTTATAATTTATATTGACGTCCTGTCAAATTAAAACAATAAACAATGACGTTATTACCAAGGGACAATACTTTTGATATCCGATCTTAATAATTACCTGGACTACAAGGTGAGCGATAGGCGACCTACCTATATATTGCCTGGCTCTCCAGTTTACAGGCTTCTATAATTCAATCAACTATCAATAAATTATTCTCAAAAAACTACATTCATTACGCTTATTTTCTTATATCTTAGGACTTTAACTATCAATTTTGACAATATATTCATTAATTTTTACAAAGCAATCTATTTAAACTTAAGATATTTGTCTTATCTAACTATTCCAATAATAGAAAAACATGAAAACTTACATACAATAAAACATAATTCCTAAAAACCTCATAAACAATAAAACATTTTATCGACGATCCGTGTTACATGTAGCTGTCTCTGTGTAATCTATTGCTATCTTTATCATTTTTGAGAACTTATTGCTACCCTATTCTAACATATCTCTATTCTAATGGGACGCATAAATAGCCTCCTCTTATGTAAACTTATTTTACATTACCATTTTGTTTTTAAACCATACGGGTTGCTGACTGGTTTCCAACAAACTGTTTAAAAAACAAAAATAAATGTTTTCAAAATGTTTTAACTGCAATGTCAGAGAGTCAATTAAAAAGCGAATTTCCTTGCTACCTTTTTGATCTTCACCGCGTTGGTGACGCTTTAGTGTTGCGGGCGACCATGGGCTGCGGTGACCATTTAACATTAGCCCGTCTATCCGTTTGTTTAGTTTTGTCATAAAAATATTTATATATAGTGGTATCTAGAACCCATTTTTTCATCAAACGGTTATAGAATGGATAAATAGAATAGGTAACCGCTTTTTATGCTTTGGGAAACATAAAGCTTACTTTTACAAGTAATATCTACAGCCAGAATTATTATACTTTCTTATTTTTATCAGATGTTTAATAAATTTCATGATTTCCCCCGTTTATCTTTTTAGTTGTAGGTAAGCATTATTGATTGGAGTAAGTGTTAGGTATTAAAAACTTCAAAACATATTAATTAACATACATAGCTTACTATTACTAACATACTAACATAGCATTCTTTACTAACTTTTATTTGTTATTTCGAAGATACATTTTCCAGGGCAAAACGTAATTTAGATTTTGTCTCGTAATACTGTAGAAATACCTAAATATTACTTGTCACCTTATTCTTTAAAGCATGGTATCACAGATAGACAATAATTAAAAAAAAAATGTTCTGCCCTATTAGTGGACAAAGCCTATTGTTAGCATATTCAATATCTTAAATACAGATTCCATCTTATTACAATTTCATTGTAAACAGACTTTAATAATAAATCATACATCTCCTATTATGATTGTAGTTGATAACGATCCTCCTCACACAAATATTTCAATAAAGTAATTATTGAAAAATCCTGTGCAATAAAAAATATACATAATATTGCCAATAAACTCATGCCGTCGTTTCACATACACAATCTTTACGAATAGGATAAATTGTAAACATAATGTCCCCATCAAATCGTTCTGAATTCAATAACAACTTGTACTAAAATATGTATTTCATTTACAAGGCTTCTTTATTTCGTATTTCGCCGGGATTGAAAAAAAATTTTTGCCGAATCTATTTCAAATCTTATAAAACATGTAACAAAAATGAACTATCTTTTGAAGAATTTCTCCAATCAGTTATATACACATAGTATATGGACTTGGGACAACGGTTTATAACTACCACATGAACCGCTAGCTGGAGCTGAAATTTACTAGGAATACTACTAGTAAAAATATATACTAGTAATTTATTGTAAGTAACAATAAACTTGTATATATTGTATTTGTACATAAAGATACATGTATTAAAAATCTCTTGTTCAAATACACAATCGTTAATTAAGTACTTTTTTATTAATCCACTTAAGTTCAAAGTTAATTTTTTAAGCTTGTAATGGATGACACTCGATGTTAATTCAGTTTTTTTAAATATTATTTCATTAATCATATGAAATTAAATAATTTTATTATATTATTCTTACTGGAACTATGACATTCGTTCGTTAAAGTATTATAGTCGCATTAATTTTATTACCAATATCATTACATAGATGACATTGCACTCCGATGAAGACCAATACTATTTAATCAATTAATTTTAATTTTATATGGGAGAAAAAAATATTATATAAGATATTTAGTAGGGTAAAAATATATATTAATTGTAATTATTTAATAAAGGTAGGTTTTGTCTTTAAATATTTGTTTTTAACCAATACCTAAATATCCCACATAACAATTACTTACATAACAATAAAATTTATCTGAATATGAAGCCTTTGAAACATCTCACTGTCACCACATATAGAACTCAATTTGTAAATAATGATTCAGTCAAAGGCACTTCGTTAAAGGATATCGAATTCGATGGGAATATCTCACTCTGAAATACAAATTTGGGCTGTGATAACATGCCATTTTATTAAAAGCACATTTTTATTCGGGTTATATTCCAACGTTGATATTTTCTGAAATATTAAATCTATATGCCATATCAATGTTCACCGTACAAATTTTTCACCCCTACTTCTGTTTAGTCATAGTATTCATTTCCCTAAATATTCATTCAAAAAATTGCGAACAACAATGAGTTCTTCTTTTGCTTACCTGTTTCATATTAGCCCAACTGAGTGAGTCTGTTCTAACCTATTCAAAAAACCATACATTTTTTATATCAATTGAAATGGAAATAATATTTATTCAAAGTTGGTTTTTACAAACCTTTTCGAATGTCAAACTACGCCATCACTTTAACAAATCCCTTACCGGGAGTGATCTCGAAAGAAGAAGCGGCACGAAACTCCCAAGGAGTTTTTTCCTTCTTACAGTTACCGAAAGTACTTAAGGCTATATATTAAACATATGTCCAAGCAGATTCTGTCAATTCTAACGGAATTTTGTTATAAATATTTACACATCTACCCATGAAAAAGCCACCAATTTTGCTAAGCTTGAAATTTGGTACAAACAATTTAGCCATATTCTTAGTACTATTGTGAACATCACTCTTCTTAAGAAAACGATCAAAGTATTTTTAACGTACATAATATTATGTAATAATAGTATTGTGACTCAACAGTTAATATAACGATTTCTTTAAAGAGATCTCGAAACTAGACCCTAGACTTGAGGCTGTAAATAGCGCGTACTGCTCCTTCCTGTAATATAAAAATCAACCCAATGTCTGCAGCTGAGCTCCATAACAACAGACCACAAGACATCACAGTGTGAAAGTAGGAAAATTAAACTACTCTTGCTGTTTCTATGTTCATTAAGAGCCTCACTTTCTTAACATTGTAAGTAACAGACAAGGTTTTAATATGAGGACTCCATTATAATCGAAAGTCTATAGTAATTCCTAAAAATATGTCAGAATTTACTAGTTCAAGCACCCCCTTATTTATAAAAATATGAGTTGGCACTTTTCTTACATTTAATAACGTGAATTTAATATATTTAGTTTTTTTAGCATTTAAGATAAGGCTATTACATGTAAAGCAGTGTAACACTTGCGAAATGATATTATTTACATCGTCAAATCTTTGTTTTCTTCTATCTACTATAAATACAAAAAAAAAAAAGTTTACACACTCACACCCCTGCCTTAGGATTCCCTGTGTCACGGGTGGCGTGGACATACACATATATGACATCACAAATACCCATGACCCGAGAACAAATATTTATCTGTCACATAAATGTCTGCCCCGGCCGGGAATCGAACCCGGGACCCCTCGCTCGTCAGGCAGGTTCACTACCAACTGGGCTATTGGGTCGTCAAACGTCTAAGGAGGTATCATAAGCAAACAATATGGTTTTTGCACAAGTCCCTAGTGAAATAAGGAAGATCATTGACATACTAGTATATCAAAAATCGAAGTGGCCCTAATATTGATCCTTAAGGCACTCCCATAGTAATGATGGTCCTGGGGATTCTATTCCATTCTTTCTAGCATTTCCATTATGATGATTTGAATTATTATTTTTAAACTCTCGGTAAGACTCTTGTCGCACTAAGAAAAATTATATTATCAAACTATTACTATATTATATTTTGAATTATTTTTGGAAAAGTTCAGCAGTTTGTAATTTTGGACAAATTAGTTCCTAAAGTAAAATAATAGAGATCAAAATGTGTCTAGACTGATGTCAAAATATCTGAGATGTGAATAAACAATTTCGGTAATTGAATCTAATCCACGTAATGAGAATTATCCCTTGGTATTGAAGAATGAAATTAAATAAAATACAAATTTATGTACATTCTGATGACGGTATTAGGTACTTTGCATGAAACAAAGAAAGATTAATAAGCCAGAAGCGACATGTTAAGTTTTGGGTTAACTATGGTCAACGCAGCATCCGGTTAAATTACAACAATTCATCATATCCTAAATCATTGCCAGTTGGAGCCGACAACTGATAAAGCGTTAATTAATATTCGTCTCCTAGATAATTTCATATAAATATCAGTCTATCATGCTAAAGTAGACATAATTTTATTCCGCAAATGGATGATTTTCAGAGAGAAAATCTTTTTAATTTTAAATATCTTGTTTAGTTTTAATACTTTTCTTCTAATAGATATGACGACCATCGATATTTCAATCGTAATTAATGTGAATGATTATTATATAGGAACGCTAGAAAAGAAAAAATGTGTTTTAATTAAATTGTATCGATAACATACCTATAATATAACACACATAACAGCAAATATAAACGAGTTCCAATCCCGCATGCACTTCTAATTTTTCAAATGACGTACATGTTACAAATTAGTTATTACTCGCTTTGGTGAAGGAACACTTCGTGAGGAAACCTGTATATCTGATAGTTCTCCATAATATTCTCAGAGGTATGTGAAATGTGCTAACCTGCACTTGGCCAGCATGGCAGACTATGACAATTAAATTGTAAGAGGAGACCCGAGCCCAGCAGCAGAACAATATGAACTGTAATGATGATTCGTTAGCAGCAATAAAATAAAAATGCACCTTCAACGTATACTTCGTATCGAATAAGGGCTATTAAGTATATTAAAACAAGTGATTTTATTTTATATGAACGCCAGCTATTCCGAAATCGTACGAATATGCGGTGAGGCATACATCGAATTTTCGTAAATTATATTTATGTCAATATCTGAATAAATAAAATATGTTTAAGTCTTACCAACCTATAGAATAGACAATTCCTGGTTAATTATATTAACAATTCTACATTATTCAATATGCAAACTACTAGGGATTTTGTATATTCTTTGGTCCTTGGTTAGTGACCAGGGCGGATGCGACAAGGAGATTCGACGAAGTACTCAAATGGCCAAAAGTGCAATGAGCAAACTCATGAGAATTTGGCAAAATAAGACGTTTCGAATGCTACCAAAATAAAACTGATACGAACTTTGGTATTCTCCATTTTCTTGTACGCATCGGAGTTCTGGACGATCCGCGCGATGAATAGGAAGAACATCGACGCCTTTGAGATGTGGTTCTGGAAGAGAATGTTGTGCATTTCTATATACATAACAGATCTATTCTCAACCAGCTTAAAATCAAAACCAGACTTTTCACAATCTGCTTCTAATGAATGGTCTCCTGCTTGGGCTACGTAGCACATATAGCCAGTCAACTTTGATAAACTGGTCGTGGTGGGAAAAGTAGATAGAAAAAAACCTAGTGGCCAATCACCTAGCCGATGGTCCGACACCGTAAAAGAGATCATAAGCATCGCAGTCACCGATGCTCTTAGGAAGGCAGAAGATAAGGTGGCATGGAATCAACTCGGCAGTTTCGCCGCTAAGGTTTATCAGAAGAGGCAGGACCTTTAGCATTGAAGAAACCAACAAAGAAGAAACTAGAATAAAACTAACAATAAAAATATCTTGTATTCTGCACATTCATCAAACACGTCTACAATTAACCTATTATTTCCAATAAACATCTCATTCGATCATTATTCAAGATATTATAAATGTCTTATTAGAAAACAACTTAGACTAAAAACACCGGTCCGAACATCCTAACCTAATATTTCTCTGTGAATTCTACGACTTCCAAATCATATTTGAAATTGGTTATGTTGGTTATATAGGTTGGTTGGGGTTCAGTTGTCATCAAACAAATTAGTCTACAAAGTTGTTTGATATTTTGAGAGCCTTCAACTTATATTTTTATCTGCATAAACTGAAAATAATCTCCCGATACTTCTTTTTTTATGAAATTTTCAGAGCCATGCCCTTTCCAGAACGGTGGTAGAAGTAAATTTGTTGCCTACGTACATGTTTTAAAATAAAGTTAATATTTATTATCGAGTGTCATCTAATTTAGTGACAAAGAAAGTGATAATGAAAGTGGGTAGTAGGTGTCCCATGTAATTGTTTTTTTCATTAAACGTGACAATGTTAGTGATGTCAGTCTTAAAGCCTTTACTTTCCATTCTATCAAAAATGTTTCTAAAAACTCGTGCCCTTGGATTCTAAAATTACACTTTCTTAAATGTTTACTCTACCTATTATCGACTTTGCTAAATTTTGCTGTTTCAATGCCATTAAGAAATTTTTAAATAAACTTGGGCATTTTCAAAATTTATGTTACCCCTAATTTGAAGTGAAATCTCTTTTAAACGCGTTGAGTGATTTTGATTATTTTTTGCGATGCGTTACGCGAATGTGTTACCTATATACCTATGTTTACCTACATACTAAAGGTGCGTACAGATGGGTACGACGTAACATGTACTTAAAAAAATTGTTGTCCACATTGTTATTAAAAATGAAATTAAATATTATTTTAATATATCAGAATATTGTGAAACAGATACAAGTAAAAGTAAAAATGACTACATTCAAAGTTGAATATACTGTGGATTGTTTAATTATTGTTTAGGTTTGATTATTATTTGAATTTTTTAATCACATAATTGTGCATTTTCGATTGTTCAATTAAATAAGTGTTTAGTACTCAATTCAGCAATATTAAAATAAATAAGAAATGTTTTTTAAGTTTGATAGTTTTAATCCTGTATGTTTTTTATCCACAGAACCTCGCACATGTATTAGAATTCAAATACTTCCCTATCCGTTTTCGTATCACAACTGGAACATTGTATATATGTATATTATGTTCCTGCATTTCATTATTATTTATGAGAACCTTAATCATTTTAATTGGACATTATACCTAGCACTTGTAATTGGACAGTGTGCAACCTTGAACCTATAATTAGTTGACCTATAATTATCCAACCAAAATGTGGTCGGTGTGGGCCGCCAGTTAAATATATTAAGATTATGCCAAACACAAAAGTGAACTTATCGAATAAACTTCAAAGTGGTTTGATAACAACAAAGGGAGAAACCTACAATTTCATCCATTGTTTTCCAATTCATTGGTCGAAACTATTCCATTCTGAGAATTATAAATGGAGACTACATAAATCAAGTATTATTCGAGTGCCATTATGGTTTTGTCAGGGTCAACTCGGTGAACAACTAAATCGCTTTCCAATACTCGTAGTTTCAAGGGTTCTAAAATTTTAGTTTAGTCCTTCGATTTAACCGTTAAGACCGAAGAAATATAAATTGATACGAAGAAAAATGGAAAAATATATGAGTTACTGATGGATTTTTATTGTAAATAAAGTTATTTTAATTTAAGGTTCAATTTTAGTGAACTTGAAAAAAGCTTTTCTCGTGTACTTTTATACACGATAAATCGTATCGTTTATACAATAAAATATAATGTCCAATTATGTACCTACAATTAATAATCAAGGGCTTATTACGAGGGACACAAATATAATATTATTTTTCTTTTAAATATACTACAGAAAATTAGACAATTTTGGCAATTTTGGTTGTTAAATATAATTGACAGAAAATCTTTACGATCCTAGCCCTAAATTACTATAGGAAATTATATAGGAAATTTTTCTGTATTTTTTGCAGTAAAAATCTGGAGCATTTGTTTTCTAGTATACCGTATTAAAAAAAATTGGCAATAAGTGAACTATTTTTTTTATAAATTATTTTTCTAACTTTCACCAACACTCAACACCAAATGTGTACAATTATATTTTGTTATATTTATAACTATAAGGACTAGTAATCTTTAATTACTTTTAAACTGCATCCTGATAGGACGTTTAGGAGTCTAAAAATTTCGCTCGCTCATAGCTTTATTCATTATGCTGATGTATGTATCTATGTACCTAATTTAAATAAAGATCATATTATACTCAGGTGAAATAGTTTCCGATTCGCCAACAAAGGCAATACATAATACTTTGTATATCTGTCTATTTATTACTTCTGTGCTCGAGTATTAAATGGTCGACTCCTGATTAATAATTTCGCCCTTCACAGCTTTTAATTCTGTCCACTTCATTTACGGTACTTGATTTTCATCTTACTAGTTTTTTATCTAAGCTATCGAACTTTTCAATGTACTACTAATTCCATTGACATAACCTAAACTTACTACTTACCTTTACGTACCTTTACTAACTTCAGCAGCAACAGAAGCAGGTACACTCGTAACCGTAAATGTATTTATTGAATGATTTTATTATATTCTGTTTTGTGTATCTTTTAATAAATAAATTTGTTAAAAAATGTATCATGATCATAAATTACATTCAGATATTATCATTAATTCTCAATCATACTATTCGGTGTTCTACGATATATATATTATTACATGCTATTGTACATATGTATATTATGTATATATATATGTATGTTTATTTGTGATACATATTTATCAATTTGGTGCACTAATTTATTGCAACATCCATATACATGTTCTGTGGTCGGCTTCTTTGTTTTCCTACTGCCCAAGGATGTCTGATAGGCTTTAAAACTTTTAACATTCGAGTAACAGAGGAGACTTCTAACATTAAGCGATGCTCTATTTTGGTACAACTGTATCGTGGAAAGTCTGAATAAATAAGTTAAATTAATACGTAAGTAAACATAAACTAAAAACTGTGTTTATGCTGTGTCTGTAAATGACGTTTTATTAATGCATCTATACAGGATTTTAATTTCCAAGGACTGATGGAATATTGGTCATTTTTAATTAATTTCGGAACAGCCATTGTGATTCACGACGCACACTGAAATACTAAAAGAAAATTGAAATTTTAATCACTCCGCGTTAATCACAGTGATTGCATTGCCTCACGTAATGACTTGAAATATAATTTGCATAACCCGAATCTACCTGGTGGATGTACGAGCATTTCGTCGCAAAACGACACGAAATTAAAACTCATTTGAACAGAAATCAATCGGACGTTAATTGCGATCATCCTTTTTTCGTGCTTCAATCACCACTTTTGATTTGATATTGTATCATGTTTTTTTATAAAATACTCTCATAAACTATACGAATATTGTAAATACCATTTCATCCGCATGAAGCGTCGAGAGGCTCATTAATGTAACGAGCTGGAGTTGAAAAGTTAATTTATTTTCTCATTTCGTTTCTGTACTTTTAACAGTATTGAAACATTTCAAAAGCTCTATTTTATATCGAATTTTCCTTTTAAACTCGTCATAATCAATTAAGCTAATAAAATATTCCATTCGTAAAATAATATTGTGTAAAACAAGAGGCATTGCACTGAGGAGTATTTCGATGGTAAATTTAACAAGTGGATTTTTCAATTCATCTTGGCTAGTTTTAACTACTACTTTTTGGCTAGTGTCCCTTATGTTAACAATATTATAGTACCAACCGGCGGCCCATCAACTCGTTCGCGGGCTGCTGAAATGAAATATTTCATTGTTTACGACTGTAGTAGGTGGATTTCCTAGTGTTCTAGATGTCGATCAGATCTAATCAAGTTTCGTTCGAAATCTTAAAAATTTAAATTATTCTCAAAACTCCCGCCCAAAATGTTTTATATGAGCCCAAAAAGACGAAACTACTCCACTACTCAGACGAATATCAACCGATAATCCTCTACTTAAGCAAAATTCTAACCGTAATATATCCCTAAATAGAAATGATACACAATTTTCCAAGCGTGGGGTAATGGTAGATATTGGGATAAATAAACACATTTTCCTTCGGCCATTCATTGTAGCCGGGCTCAAGCTCTGACGAATTACTGTCCGAGTATAATCTCTACGAATAATAACGTTCCACTCAACTCGCGGTATTCACGAGGGATAATCCTTTCCATTTTTTCGAGCGCTATGAAAACGTGTCAAGTTCACACCTGCGAATGTTTGTCCACTTCCAATTCTGTGTAACGTCGCCACAGAGATAGGATTTTATTTGCTAAGCCACTCAGATAACTGAATTTATCAACGTAACCATATAGTTTTGGTTTGAAAATGGTTTTTTCATAATTGTTTTTGTAATAGCTTTATCTACTTATCGTCATGACAACCCGCATATGTCCCACCACTGAGATCGGGACTTCTTTCGCACTGCGACGGTATTAGGCCAGCACACTATATCGGCTAGGTTTGAATTAGCAGACTTCGAGTGAACAATACGAGAAAATGGAGAATGGAGAATTTGCAAGCATTTAAGTTTCATCACGTTTTCAATCACTGAATTATTGTTATTTGAGTATTAGACATATGACATTTAAAAGGAATTAAAATAAAAGACTGTTATTTTTCTACTTCCTATATTTTATTTATTCTGAATCAATAACAAATCAATTTTTATTAAGTATCAAACTCTCTTAGAAAATATACGTTAAAAGTCATAAACCATTCGCCAAATTTGAGTTGGTAGACATAACATAAATAGGGTTTCTTTGAATGGAATGCTGTTGTGGCTATTTTCATAGTTGAAAGGGAACACGAAAAAGCACCACGAAAAGTCACCGTCACCTATGAAAATGGGCAACACCGGAAGAGGACAACGCCGGCCCTGGAGGAGTACTTTTTATACACTTTTTTTGAAGAACTCCATATCATAGCTTCATGCTTCAGAAGGAAGCTCATTCCACAAATTGTCACCTTTCCGTCCTTTTACCGCTTGCTAAAGAATAAAGATTTTCCACATCAACTAGATTCGTTGCAATTCTCCACGGCTCGATTTTCACTATCTTCTTTTTTAAGTAAAAAGCTGACAAATGAGCAAACGATTCACCCGATGGTAAATGGTCACCGTCGCCCATGGATATTAATTAGTAATACCATAGACATCACTGATGCGTAGTCGGTCAAGAAAGAAAAAGAAAAAAAATACATCTTTTGCCGCCCCCCACATGCAAATTATGGAGCAAGCTTCTTCTGAAGCTTACCAGCAGCGCTATAAAATTGAGTTCTTCAAAAAACGTGTAACAAGAGCTTTTTTAGTTCCGTCTTTACAACATTGATTCTTTTGGTGTTGCGTATGTCTATATTCAACGTTGACCATTTACCGTCAGATGGCCCACATGTTTTTTCGTTTACTCTTTAATCTATAAAAAAATCAAACAATAATTACCGCTTTTATGAGAGCTCTCAAGCGAACGACTTATCAATACATGAGTAAGAATACCTCTGCATAGACCAAAAATACAAACATGCAAGTACTATTAAACTATGCAAGTACTTATTTTTTGTTAAATCATTTTTCGAACATTTATTGATAGGCATTTTTTCTTAATTGCCTTCTGTTACAATGCTGCGTACTACTAACAGCCTTATAACATAACTATCGGATATTCAGACAAAACCATTTCGCTGTGACCGAAACCTCGACATCCACAATGGAGCCGATATCGAAACTCGACACACAAAATATGTCAAAGCGCTGAAATATGACATGTCACATAGTACAATTGAGACGAAGCATAGTGGAATTCACCTGTGCCTCGTCAAAGGCTGACGTCCTGGAAATGAAACGTCAAAATGTGGTGCGAAGTATTTCATGTTCAGAAAATATGACGCTTTGTTTTACAAATAACTTGCAGACGCCCGCAATTTTGTAAGGAAGGGAAATTTCATTGATATTATATTGTTGCTATGCAACCCACAATTGTCGTAATGCAAGTAGGTTGGTGCAGTTCTAGGCCACACTCTGCCACGCTGGCAAATTACAGAACGACGGACTTACATATTTTCAAGAGCATTAGGGAGAACTCTCAAAAATGTAGTCATCCTCGTAATGTTGTTCTTCTACGAAGAAATTGATAATAAATTTCTGATACTCGCAAAATTAAAAAAAAATACGAGATAAGAAGAAAATACGTTTAAGAAACCTGCACCACTAACTGAGAATCAACCTTCAAAAGGAAGACGATGACGCATATATAGAAGAATTTGTCCTAATTTTGTAATTATTTTGTGAATAACTTAAATTTTATTATAATGTTTATTTGAGGTAATTAATTATGATTGATTGTTCGACCTTCTACTACTGTAATAAAGACTCTTTGTAATTAAAAATTATTTTCTACTTTTTAGTTCAATTAGCAATAAAAGCGTGTTTTTTTAGTTTTTTTTAATTTTTCTTTAATTTGAGAGGTACATCACTCCTGATTTACAAAATATTTACATTCTGTACAAATTTGACGCGAAATCCTTCACGCAGAAAGACATGGTTGCTTAGGATAAATTTCTTTAAGACAAAAATAGCAACCATTGTGGTAAATATTAGAAATGGCACATATGTATGGAGCACATTTAATTTATTAATCTATTGTGATACGCTTATCACCTACCTAAATACGCTTATTTAGGTTGTATTCAAGCTATTCTATTATGATTTATCAGGAGTAATAAAGAATCATCGGTATCGATCGATTTTCTTATTATACTCCTGAGCCATGCCCGATATATATAATCTATATATGTATATGTTGGAGACAGACATGAACCAGTTGCTAAACGGGACGCTGCAGGTGAGCCGAACGACGGCAGCACTGTCCTATGACTCAACACTCGGCAAGTCCTGCTAGAACTGAGCCTAACTAAAGGATAAACCCTATACACACCTCACTCGTGTTTCAACCGTGCCGGAGACTAGTAATTATTGTTAAAACAGTAAATTTCTGAGGAAAGGTTACTCTGCTCGATTTACCAATTACCTATCCGCTCGCGAAGATGTCTCACCACGGCGCCAGTAAAATTCTCCTTCTCCGAAATACAATATTATTTTTTAAATTATTATAAATTTAAAAAAAAATTATAAAATTATTATAAAAATGGTTTTCCAGATTTTATAAAACATATTATATATTTATTATACCGCAGAAAATAATTACAAAAAACATTTTTTGGCTTCTACACAAGTAACAATAACCAATCCCACCTAAAAGTGGAGCTATATTTTTTTATGTAACTAATCGAGAAACGAGCAGAGTGGCTAGATAATGGTAAGTGGTCACCGTCGCACAGGAAGCATATTTGATAAGCTTTGGGTTGCACCTGAAACCCAACAAGAACTGGCCGAGGTGAAATGTCCCGACATTTCAAAACTGTAATACTGTACTCTACTGTTCTGTAACACTGATTGTATACACAAAACTGTTTTTAAGACGTTTTTTTTTTTCATAATACATTTAACTTATTTGTTTTGTTGACATTACGAGTCTAATGATTTTGTAAAACTAAAAATAGCTTTCAGCTAATATTTATGACATAGACAATACATCTCTCTCTTCTAATTACGTTATATTAACTTATTATAAAAGTTTATAGATATTGATGCATAACATATTGATGTTTCGCCAGGTAATTGTTTCACAAATATAAAAAATTGGCATGAAACTTCGACTAAAACTGCGTTATTTAAATTATCTTGCGTAATATGTAAACTACATATTTGTTATAGTTGTTATTATTATTATTATTATATTTTACACCTGTCTATTGAACTGTGCGAAAATAAAAGGATTGCGCTGAAAACCAGCAGCAGTGGTTCTTGACCGTTCCATCGCGTAGGCTGAGAACAGTCCTTTATGTAAATGTATTAATTAGTTTAACTCCTTATGACGAAATGAATGTTTTCCATCTTATTTCTAATAAAACAAATAATATTTTATAATGGGTTCAACTTAAGAGCACGGGTCTTTCGTACTACCACGCTGGCGAACCCAAGTGTGTCGAGTTTTTATGCCGGTCGAAGGTGTGCGACGTGGGGTAAACGATGACAATCACAACAGACGCGCGGACAACATATGTACGAGTAACTCAATAATTTTACCACTAACATTCATCCAATCAAATAACTACCGACCTTACCCAATGTTACTTAACGAAGCTGATCAGTAATTTCACATTATAAACTCAAGTATAATACCAATCCGTATACTTAATTGAATTGCCAACGAGCCTTATTTGAACAGTATGATTTTGAAGGAAATTATTTCCTATACGTTGTTGCTGCGTGGTTTTAAAACATGATTCAAACTACCAAAAAAAGATCTGCCGACGTCGAAACAAGACTGTCTAAAATGCAGCTAAATATTCAGGCACAAAATTTCACAAGCACGCTTAATAAGAGTGCGCCACCAGCCAGCGCAACTGAGTAGCTTTCACTAAGAGAGAAATTTCCTCATAAAGCTCATGTAAGCATGTTTTTTATTAGAATCTCTCAACTGACGTAGAAAAGCGAAAATGCTAGCTAACATTCACGATACACAAATACTTCGGTCATGATGAGCTAACATTACGCCTTATTCCTATATTATTCTTCAAAATCTACCGACTCAATTAGTAGTTACAACAATAATGCCATTTAATATAACAAAAATACCTTTCGAGTACAACAGTTAATTATAAATAATTCCACTAAAATAAACATGGTCAAAAAAAATTCAGTCCAAATTTTTTATTATTACAACATTGCAGTACAATACCCGACATATATCCCGACAAGATTTCGATTATAAAAATAAAATAGTTTATTGTTGCTTCGATACAATACATGTTTATATCATAAGAATAATAAGCAAATAATGTCCAGTTTAAAAAGGAAAATAAGTGGCATAAGAACTACTTTAATTATAATACTGATCCCCAATTTCTTATCATTAGGTGTCACGTCTTATAGTTTGCCAGTTGACATAGAATATCTACGATTGGTGACAAAAAAAAACACCTTAGTCTGTTTTTAAATAACTTGAGAAAACAACATTTAAGTAAGTTACTACAAGGTGCTAGTGTCCCAAACGACAATGTACAAATTTAAAGCGGAACTTATGTTCCACCAATTTCAACGCTAACTTTAAAATGACATTTGAATGTTTCTAAACTCTTACCTACGTCGCGGGAAGTTTCTAAATTAGAATTTTAGAATTTACGAGTTCAAAAAAGGTTATTCTCACAAGACTGCGCTACGCCATACATCACAAGTTTAAAGTCGGGTCGGAGTACATGCCAGTAGTTGCACACACATCCGATGAGAAATTAATAGTTGTTTGCTCTTCCTTCTTTTTGCTCCTTCTTGCTTTAATTGCCTTCACTTACCGTCTACTGTGAACATCAGCTTAATATCCAGCATAGTTAAAGCACGTATGTTGAATAATTTATATAGCTACAATATTTTTTATAGAATGGGATCCGAATCCAATGACGAAAAGAAACCTGCAAAAAATCCCTGGAGTGTTTATCTCTATGTCGTTTTAAAATATTACTTACCCGTTTACTCTTTTTCCATCAAATAATATAAAATTGGTTGCCTTTTATTCTTAATTTATGCAGTATTCTTTCCGTATCTATACAACTATATAAATCTGTTAAGATTTTCGTGTATGTCTCGAGATAACTCAAAACCGGTTTGACCGATCCTAATAAAAATTGGTATGTAGTGAAAACACATGATTGAGCAGATGATAGGTTATATATTATAATCTATCTCTCTATGTAATTCTGTAATATCTTTCTGGCCGTTGATTCCATTTTTTGTAAAATTTCATTACAAATATTATGATACACTTACATCAATTTGACCATTTGGATTTTTTTTCTGCCTGGCTACATGCCTCGTACTATGCATATATAATTAATTGTTCAACTCGAACGAAGTCGGAGGGGGCCGGCTAGAATGTACACAAAAGTCTGAAACTTATATAACATAGAAACGAGTACATCAACCCGAATTAAAGCATTATGAAATCCCTTAGTCGGAATATTTTGTTCAAATTACCTACCATAAAGGCTATTTCTATCTAGTAGCAAAGTAATACCATTTATTTTGTACTGTGAAATGTTTAACCGTTCTTTGCTTCAATTATTTAAGTTGCCGCACAATATAATGAACACGAAGTGCGAGACATGGTAACATAAAAGTGCTTCCTAATTGGTGTTGCTGCTTGGTGCGAAATACCATATTTCGTCTACCATATACTTACTATTGTATTATTGTCATATTGCAAGTAGCTATTAAATGACTCAACACAAACAGGAATATTGTAAAGAATATATTTAACACGCGTAAAAAAAAATTAAATAAAAAAAAACAGTCGCCTGAAACATGTTGAGTATAAGATCAAGAGTGATTTACCGTTCTGAAAATAATAAAACCTAAGTTGTTACTTTCGTTCAGCCGTTAGGGTTGAATTTGGCGTGGCGAGGATTTTGATTTATTTTTATTATGATGTAAATCATACTAAGTGCTTCAAGTTATGAAACATGAAGTTTTTAAGTTTTATTGTAACATTATGGAGAATTAGCTGTACCATTGCAACATGTCGATCGTGAATCGGAGTCGTGTTAGTATTCCGTTCTGTAAATGTACCTAATAATATTTTTTCTTTACTGTTAATATTAAGGGTATGAGTTATTTGTATACGTTTATTTATAAACTTTGAGTGAGGACCTATAGCTGTCCTCAATGAATAACATTTATATATTCGATTACGATATTTTACGTAAAACTGAATTTTCTTATTACAATTATATTTTATTTTTCTTTTGATGTATATTTACGAAGGTACCAAAATCACAAACACCACACCTAGTTATGCTGCAAAAGTGACTCGAGGTGTATCTACTCGTTTCATCCTGAATTTAATCCTTTTTAATGATCTACTGAACGATAAATCTGTTACTTCAATAATACAGTAGATAACAATTCAAATTCAAAATCATTTAATCATATAGGTAAGTATTCTGTAAATACACTTATGTACATCATTTTTGGCTTCTACTATTGTTTCGAAAAGGTGATTTAACATAGGGGAGAAGAAACGGCGAAAGAAACTCTTCAGCACATCTTTTAAACAATACATGGTTATTATAAAAGTTTAAACCTGTACGGTACTGGTTTCAACACTATTATTTCCAGACGTCCTTGTCATTAATATTTTCATCTATTCCAATAGTAATATTTTGTTCTCTCGAAGATCACGCGTAGCTTTCTTTTAGAACTAGAAACAACTTTTTTGTGTATCCACCCACACAAATGTCTTGGAAGAAACTCTGTAAAGGTTCGGGTTATATATTGATTATAGGGAAACATAAATTATACAATTGATGTATAGTGTAAAATGTTTTAGTGGTTAATTTAACATTACAGAGTATGTGCAACGTGTAATACTTAATTGTGATTTAACAATGATAAATTATTAGGTATTAATCGTACCAAAAAAGTGAGGTAAAAAATTTATATATATATATATATATATATATATGTGTCGGTTTTACATATCTTACTATAAGGATGGCTTCTCTGGCTTCTTTGGAAAACTCTCAATGATTTTGTTTGTTTCATACAAATCCTAGGATTTTAAATATTTTACTTTGATATTCATTTTCATCACATCATACCTCTCCCATTTCTCCACGCTGCTGTCCCGATGAAGTCGACGATGTTGAGTCGATGATATTAATGTATTTTGACAGCCTTCGTATATCCTTATAAATAAATACAGCGACAATTACATGACCAGTACAAAAAATTGTCGCGTTGTATTACTCGTTGCCGAAAAACGAACGAGAAAGACCGAATCCAATCCGTATAAGGTTTAGCTGTGCCCAAATGGAGTCAAAATATGTAAGAAGGTAACGTAATATATTATAATATTTTTATAAATTTAACAGTCCAACTTAAGCATGGGTAATGGTTTACAATTGCCTCGTTTTACACAAAACGCGAAATCCTCGAGAGCGCCCATTGACCCTCGACAGGGCTTTGAAGCGAGTTAATTAAATTCTACTGCTTATATTACAAAGAAAATTAACTATAAAGGCTATCAGAATTACGTGTATCGGCAAACAGAAACCCTAAATGCTTTTAGAATGCTGCTAAGGAGTTCTTAAGCACGGATTTACAAAACGTATTTAGTCAGAACAAAATTTTACAGTGAGATAAATACTCTATTGTTACCGTGCGTTTATTGTGTCCGAGGTTCTGAGGAGTTCGAGCTGCATAAAAAATACTGACACTTGATTGATCACTGTCATCTCTACTAATCCGGACAAGCCCAGCATGATGCACTACGTTATACTACCACATGTAACAAAGAGACTTGCTGGGCAATGGGCCGTTAATGACAATAAACTTGTTTCAGAACGTCAGTTGTCTATACAGAAGATTTAATAAATTAATTAAAAAATAAATAAATAAAGTCGCCTACATAAAATACCCTGGAATCATCCACCACAAACCTATAACGAATATTAGAATATTCTTTCAAAAATTCCATTAGGTTGCTAATTAGCCGACCCCAGTAATTTGCACAATGTAGCGTCATCCTTTGTAGCGGACATTAAGAGACCCATATCACGTTTCTTTGTCTGTACAATTCAAGCCCGGGTCACCCACAAAACAAATTAATTTCAGTTCCGCAACAAATGTTCACTCGTTAGACCCAAAAATTGTTGAGTGTCTCCGCGTGTGAATTCTAAATAAGTTTATATGTGCCCAAACTGCGTAGCTGACACGAAGTTATTTACTGAATAGAAAAACCCATTATCAGATGGAAATATAATGCCTAGGCGAACCGGTCCTTTTTCTCCGGGATAAAAGTTAATTTTAATTAAGATTAGCATCCAGCCTGTGAGGTGTAATCTAACTGGACAACGCTTGCACAATTTGTATATATTTTATATTTTTATATATTTATATATATATATAAGCTTCTTATAGAGCAACCAGAAACCCACCTCTTAAAGTTATGCTTTCATTACACATTTTCGTTATATTTTTTTAATAACACACCTATAAAACTCCCCTAAGACCCTAAAGATTGCAGCGTATCTCAAGGAACTCCTGAAGCTGTGATGGCGACTACTTGAATCTCCTAAAGCAATCCGGGTGTATTTTTGTATATTGATTCGCTAACGAAAACAGGGACAGTATTGAATAAGATAAGAATAAGATTTTAACCAACTGTTCCTGTGAACAGTAACATAAAGAACGCACCTGCAAACCTGCAATTTTAATCCTTTTAAATATCGTGGAAAAACTGGTTCAATCAAAGAAGTAATTACTGCGAGGAAAAAAACAGCATTAATTAATTCACTGCGCAGACTGTATGTGTAAGTATGTAACCTTTAAATAGATCAGGTAGGACATTGCTAGTCCTTGTAATCCTCGAAAATTGACCTCTGGTCGGGTCGGGTGCTCTTCGCTGATTTGTTTTCGAGCGCGTTACCTTTTATCCCTGTTACTAAGTTTAATAGTCTTAACAAAATAGATCGGCACAGGTTCCTCATTATCCTAAGGAAAACTCTCGAAGCGTACTCTATGCAGTTCCAATGCAGATTTATGCAGGCCTTCATTGTAGTTTTAGAAATTCTATTAACTAGATTGTAACTTGTTTGCAAATAAAAGCTTTGCAATAATTACCGGATCCATCGGGAAAAGAGTCCATGGTGTTCATACGAGGGAGCGATTATTTGTGCTGTGAACTCGATCAGTTATCTATACTACTATATAAGTTTGTATGTCTGCCTTTTATGACTCACTGACATTAGTTTAATCATTTGCAATTTTTTTATCTGTTTGTCTGTCTGTACATTTTGTTATAACTCAAGAACTGTTTGACCAATTTTAATAAAAATTAGTATATAGTGAGAATATATAATTGTGGAGATGATAAGCTATATAAAATATCAATAAACCTAATGATGTCTAATCTAGGCAAAAAAGATTATATTTGCAATAAGAAGGGGCCGCTGGTATTTGATGTAATTCGAAAGCTGTAACTGTTTCAAACGTATCTATAATTTCTAATATCACAAACGAAATACATGCCTGTCCATTATATTACATAACAACAACAACAACAACAACGACAACGACAACGACAACGACAACGACAACGACAACGACAACGACAACGACAACGACAACGACAACGACAACGACAACGACAACGACAACAATAATAATAATAATAAAATCAGTTTATTACCAAAGATAATAACAAATTTACAAAAAGGAAATACAAATAAAAAGTAAACAAAAACTGACATATAATTATCTGAGGCAATGGGAGCTGGCTCAGCTGCTTGCTGGCACGGGACTAAGGTCCCGGGAAGAGATGGTTTTCAGCCAGTCCCTATTTGAATGATATTGCCGTTAGCGACAAGACCGTCTATTGTTTCCACAGAGTATATGTTATATCTAATCTATGGTTTATCTACAGCGTATTAATCAATATTTAGACCTTTTGTATATGTTGTTATGTATCGATAATAAACAATAGAGCTACGCCATTGTACTGTATAATTCCTTAATCAAACCACTCGATGGCATGAAATGTTTATGTTAATGCGAAAAGGGCTAACCGGGTACCAAATAATCTCAACCACTGATGGATATTAGGGGCGTCATCAATGTATTATCGGATTTTCTTGATTAGGTCTTCGTCTTTGTACCCAAACACACAAAAATACAAAGTTGAATTTGTTGACGATATCTACCCAAGAATAAAAGACTAACAAAACTGAAGGCTACCGTCGGGGTTACAGTGAGTGGTGAACAGGTTAGTCACCTCCAACGACCCTTTCATTGATCAATAGATGCTACAACCAGGATATATGAGTTGGAATCAAGAATCAAAACGCTATTAATATCATAATATATCCTACAGATTCCGGGTACTTATTGTTATTTTATTAATATCAGCAAAAACCTTTCAATATATTTGAATGCAAATTGCATAATATCACATAACTTGTTCACGAAATGTATCGAAAAATGTTCTACGGAAAAACTAAAGTTGTGATGAAAAAAGTTTTTTCGATTTCATCTCACAACTGTGTAAGACGATATTCGCGGTATTAGTTTGTCAAGAACGTAATATTGCGTTCATAGGAGAAAATTTTTTTATAATTCTTTTGCTTTCATAGCCAATATTATAATACGACCCGGTAGCCCAGTTGGTAACCTGCCGAGCGAGAGGTCGCGAGTTCAATTCCCAGCCGGGTGTATTGTGTGACAAATAAATATAAGTCAATTCCACCCATGACACAGGGAAGCTTAGTGTGGAAGTGTGAGAGTGTGATCGTTTATATATATATATATATAAATATAAATATATCATAAAATAGACATATATAAAAAAAATTAACTTGATTTTTTTCGATTTTAGTATCACAAATTTATTAAAATACATGGGTTCTAAAATAATGAATTAGATATTTATAACTTACTAATTATACATCAGAAACAGCTACCTCTACCTGACACCGGTAATATCGTAATTTTACCACGGGGCTAACGATGATCAAATGATTTTGTATTAATACTGCGGATGAAAAGCTACAGTTTTTTAGTAGACTATGATTTCTACTTAGCGGTGATGCGCTGATGATACATGATCTTCTCGACCCATTGACACCTAGTATCTTAAACTTAACTGGACTACGACAAAAGGACTTACTATTCGAGTTATCACAGACAAAGTAGATAAAAAATATATAAAATAAACGGTGTTATAAAGCCAAAGTAACCAGACGATCGTCTTATTGGGTTTTTCTCAATTTTCTGGTTCTATAGCGACAAGTATTTCATGTTAGGTATCAAACAATACCAAATAAATACAAAACGTTAGCATTGTTTCAATTAGCGCTCATGATACGGACACTGTCACATTAACATCAAGTATTACAGTAGATTGATAACGTTTTAAATTTATACAGCTGTTTCTGTACGAAGATAGAAATGATACAGTATTCGCACTAAATGCAATTAATTATACAGTGCAATGCAAGTCTAATCGAACGCTGGCGGCACAAACTTCAAGGACTTGCGAAAGTTCGCCCACAGTAAGGTCAATAAGTTTATTTCAACGATTTTCCATTCGCGAATCGAATCTTATTCATGAATCGGTTAAAAGTTCACGTAGCTTTCTTTGACAGTTTCTTTTATTGCTTGTACTTAATATTAGGTTGAGGAGAAAGTCTTTTCACATTTTTTATGAAAATTCAAAACATTTTTTAATAAAGTTTTTTTAAATTTAACCAAAGTATATAAGTGCCATTTTGTTCGATTACTTTTTGCCATCTTGTGGGTAGGGACATGATCCCATTGCTATAGAAATTCTGGGGTTTCTTATCAAAAAACTGCTTCAAGTAGTTTTGGCAGTCCTCACGTGATGTTAACCTACCACTGCCTAAAGAATTCTGAAGAGACCGAAACAGGTGGAAATCTGAAGGTACATGGTCCGGGTTATACAGTGGATGCATTATCATCTCCCAACCAAAGTCTCTTAGTTTTTGCTGAGTCGCCAAATATGTGTGAGGTCTAGCATTATCATGATGAAAAATCACACCCCTTCTATTGACTAATTCCGGCTGCTTTCTCTCAACTTCTTGCTTTAGTCTCATCAGTTGTTCCCAGTAGAGTTCAGAATCGATGGTCCTGCCAGGTGGTAACAGCTCATAATGAATGATTCCCTTCCAATCCCACCATAAACACAGCATCACCTTTTCGCGATTTAACCGGAGTTTCGCCACAGTCTGTGAAGCCTGACCGGCCTTTGACCACGACCTTTTTCGCAAATTTTCATCACCAGTTATTAGCTTCTTCAAAAATGGTTCGGTTTCATTACGTTGTAATAAAAAATCGCAAATGAGGACACGGTTCATAAGGTTTCTTTCAGTAAGTTCGTGTGGCACCCAAATATTGAGCTTTTTTGTGTACCCAGCTGTGCCCAAATGCGTCAAAACTATTTTGTGATCAATTTCCAATTCTTCAGCTACGTTGTAACTACTGATATGCCGATCTTGCTCCACTTTTTCAAAAATGGCATCCATTTTATCCGTGACAGGGCGACCAGAGCGACGTGCATCTTTGACATTAAAATTTCCGGATTAAAAACGCTTAAACCAATTTTGTGCTACTCTCACAGACACTGCACTAGGTCCATAAACATCACAAATTTTTTTCGCGGCCTGCGTTGCATTTTTTCCTTTTTTGTAGTAAAATTTTAAAACGTAGCGAATTTCTTCATTACACTCACTCATCTTGGCAGTAAGCAAAACAAATGAAAATCAGACATTTTCCAAATCTGAATTTGAAATTATCTTCTTTAAAATTTAAACTTTTTAATGATACCAAAACCGGCCAGATGCAAATGATATAAAAGAGATTTTATTACAAGTTCATACATACTAAAATGCGAAAATACTTTCTCCCCAACCTATTACTTGTGGTTACAACCAATATGTTCCACTGCATGGAGCAATATAGGCGTAGAAGAACACTAGTCTAGGTTTATAAGACTTGGATTGATATAAATATTTTAGCATAAATTAAATAAAATAGTTTTACGTGAATAAACAAACTGGCTTACAGAATACCATAGTAAACTACAAATAATTATTTTTCTGTTAATACATTTCTTAATTACAATTAAGATTATTTGTAATATGATATTCTTTTAAAGTTCTGCGCTAATGATAACGATATTCTTCTTCTATTGAAGAATCATTTATTTCTTGCTGAAATTTTAATTTATGTTACTTCGCTTATTTACTTATTTTAACAATTTATTACTTGCCCAATCATTGAAGTGAAAATTGTGCGTCATGCCAGGAGCAATTCTTTTTTTTTGTTCTTTGAGCCTTTGAATCAATTCTAATTTACAGTCACTCATAACGCCCATGATTCAATTATAAAATGATTACATGAGATTGTAACGCAAACAAAAATTACCGACAGCATCTTTGCACAAAAAACTACTTCCTTACTTTCTTTCCTTCAGTTGCAACGTGTAACAATACATTGTACAATATAATCATTACGCATATAATGAAGATTTTTATCCCAGCATATTTATAAAAGGCTGATAGTCGATGGCAATCTCAACCATACAACTTTTCCTTACATTGGTTAGGACCAAAAAAGATGAGCAATATGGATATGCTAATACGGGGTTTAAAGCAGCTACATACATATATTCGCAGTATATTTTCACCCGTGAAAGCATTGCAGTTGGCGAGCTGTTTGCAAGCTTAAAAACTCTTAATTAGCTCCACTCGTCATGGTTTTTGAACCTTAGGTTTTCGTTTTCCAACAAAAAAATTCTAGGTTCGTTTTATAATTTAATGCATAGTTCCTTCTATTTTAATGAAGTAAATTTTTGGGTTTACAGAATATGCACGGTAGATAATTTTTATAAGAAGATATGTTTTGTTGAATGTTATTAGAGACTCAGTTTTAATTTGACTTTACTATAAATGAAATAATAAATTACATCGTATTTATATAAAAATGGGTCCAGTGATTATCATGATTACGAAGACCTTGCACGTTTGTGATGCAAAAACAGTTTTTCTTTCTAAAATTTATCAATATATTTTACAAGTTAAATACACAAACATATCGCAGATGATCTTATCTTTAAAAAGAACTTCCTCTCTTTATTCAATAACTGTGTGAAAATATATAACAAAAAGCTATTTGAATATATGGTATAAGAATTGTAATTAAACTAAAAAAACTCTCTATTTCATTTCTTTACTAAGTTTAACGGAAACTTTTAAATATAATGCACGATTCAAGACTTTATATAAATATAACAACATGAACAGAGTATTAAGTTGAAGTTAACACACCTGAATATGATTGTCTCTTAACAAACTATACCTATATATATATATATATATACAATATTGAATCCGCTAGAAATTACAGCAACTAAGGTAGAGCTTGAATATCTCAAGCGTATCACGACGGAGCCCCAATGCACTGTATCCGCAAAGACACTATCTGCCACTACGTCACACCCTCCCGAGCGCTCGATTTACATAAAGCGGCGCGGACATCGCGTTGGCGGCGCTTCAGCTTGTAGCTCATTAGCATAACTGCTCAATTATTTTGTGCGGAATAGTCGCTTTACAGACAAATTTTGGTTTTCGCTCCGCACTCTATCGAGCGTCCAGTTTTACACTGCCAGTCTGCGGTTGACGTGGTGGTTTATTACCGTTCGACACGGAATAAGCAACGTAAAATTATAAAAGCATTTTTAAAAAATACCCCTTTACAAAAGAAAAACTAAAAAAATCGTTCTATAATGCGAAAATTAATTTAAATCTATACTAATGTTATAAATGCGAAAATAACTCTGTCTGTCTGTTGGTCAATCACGCTTAAACCACTGAACCGACTTAAACGACATATGGTACAGAGATTAACTAGGCCATGAGAAAGGACATAGGCTACTTTTTATTGCGAAAAAAGGGGTTGAAATAGGGGATGAAAGTTTGTATGGAAGTTCGTCAGAAGTTCAAGTCATGGAAATTGATGGTAAGCACTTTGGTTAAATACTAATTAACATGTATTACGGGATTTTGAAAAATTTCAACCCTTAGTAGTCGAAAAAGTGGATGAAAGTGTGTATGGCGACTTAGTTAAAACTTAATTTGCGTAAATACTGTTAAAATAAAATAAAGATTATGTTTTTTTTCCATTTTTTAATATTCATCCCCAGAAGGTGTAAAAGAGGGGATGAGAGTTTTCTAACAAACGCATACCGAGTCGAAACTGCTACAATTAGAAACTTGAAATTTTGACTGTAAATTTAATTTGCAACGTTAACTTCAAATAATAAAGGAAACGTGAAACATGAAAACAGGCAGTAAGGAAAATCGGGAAAAAACTCTTAGTAGTAGAAATAGGAGATGAAAGTTTGTATAGCGACTTAGTTAAAACTTAATTAATTTGCGTTAAACATTATATAAATACCTAGAGACCAGGGATATTATGGAACTCCGTAACCGTAACCAAAACTATCGGGTATCCGAAATATATCCTTAACCGTAACCGAATTCGATAGAAAAGTTTCGGATAATTTCGTATAGCGGCAGTCTAAATACAATACGTTATGACAGATTTTCGCCGGCCGAGCCGATACGTTAGCCGCGTCGTTACAATTCTAGACAGTTTATTGTTTTTTCTGTGACTGTAATATTGCATTATAACTAGAAATAAAGTCAAATTGTTACTGTTGTGTGTCACTGTTACTGCTGTGTTGTTGTTTTTTTTTTCCAAGTTGTTAAACATCTAATATCCATAACCGAAACTATCCGAAACAATCGGATAATCCTACTAATATTATAAATGCGAAAGTTTGTGAGGATGGATGAATGTATGTTTGTTATTCTTTCACGCAAAAACGACTGATCGGATTTAGATGAAACTTTACAGTAATATAGCTTATAATTAATTAAAATATCACATTGGCTACAAATTATAAAGATTTTGTGTAATTTGACCATAATATAATCATAAATATCAATCAAGTCGGAAAAAATCCTGCTCTCTGAGAGCTATACCGGCGTGCGCTGCGTAAACCTTTGGAGTTACACGAAGATAATGTATTGTAGAATTGTTTGTCTTAAATAGTTCTTAATAAAAGTCCGCGACAGCATATATCTATCTTTTAACTGGAAGCCACTATATCCAAATTAGTGAGCTATAAATACATTAAAATTGGATACTTTTTTTTACAATGCACATATTACAATGATATTCAAATTCTTATCAAAATTGATACATTTGTCGCTTTTAGCATTTGATGTACATCAATTTTGTTTTTTTACACAAATTAATTTGGAGGAATAGTTTAAAAGTTATCACGATAAGAGTGACCTGATTGGAACGCCATTAAGAGTCTACTATAAGTCGGCGCGGGACGCAAAGCGCGACATCATTACAGTTACTTTGTGTGACAGAGCAAATTCCACGCGGGCGAAGCCGTGAGCAAAAGCTAGTGTAATATAATATTCACTCATACGGAAATTATTAATTATTATTAATTAACGTGTTTAACGTGTTTTTTTCTACGTAATGTTGTGTTTCAGACTTGGCACCGACTTGAAACATTGCAATATGTAATGCATGTAATAATATATAATTTTTTATTAATTTTCGTATGTTCTTTTTCTTCGAGTCAATGTTAGTTAGTTAGTGTGTGTGTTTAGATGATTTTTTCCGAAAATGGACCACGGGTACAGCGCTGCCAGTAGCTTTCTATAGGTCTTCCATGGTACAAGTGGATGGGCACATCGGGCAGGAAAACAAGTGGGACATGGTTTGGGGGCAGCCCCACATTCGCATCTTATCTGCGACTCATTTAAATACCCAATGGGTAATTAAATTTTCGTATATTAGATAGTTTTGATGATTGATGATTTTTTAAAAGCTTTATTATTTTCCTTTTCTAATGTAAACGTGTATTATGTATGTATTGATTACGGCATTTCAAAATTTTATAAAACGGGATGAGCAAATCACGTACTTTATTATGAGCGCTAAGTCTGCCCAAAACACTACTAAGTAGTGTCTGTTGACTAATATCAGTGTTTGCGCTTAAGTTTTCGTCGTTACGATGGGTTGCTGCTATTGTTTCGCCATCAGCTCAGCATTATGTGATTGGACTCCTAGAAGGAAACATTTCGATGATGGCTTTGCATTGTAACCGGTCCCAAAAGCAAAGGGATCAAAAGAAGTTGGATTATTCTAATCATTTGGAAATTGCATTTTTTCTTACTTAGATATATCATCCATTTTCACGAACTAAAAATCATCAGACCGTAAAGTAACTAATTTCAGGTATTTTCTACGAAAATATAAAAAAGCGTGTCAATGCAAATATGAGCTTCAAATACATTTTATATTTAAATTGAAGAAAATCAAGAAGAATATAATAAGACCCATCTCACACCTCAATGCATGTGTGAAAAATTACAGAACGGTTTGACTACTGCAAAGAAATCTTTACGGAGAGAACATTTTTGAATCACAGAGTTTTTTACGTCCATTTTACTTTCGACCGCACTTTATTAAATTCCACAAATCATGAAAAATTTCTTGGCTCGTGCCTTGAATAATGAGAAACAAAAAAGACTTTACTTGAATATATAAGACAGTAAATAAGACAGCTATACATATCTAAATCTTTGTCGTTTCTACGGTACATACATGAAAAAACTTTCTAACCCGTATTTTATAGAAGACTATATAAAAACCTAAAACATTTTAAAATTACAATACACAAAATTTTGTGCATATTTTTGTCGAGAGAATACAAATTTCAATTTAAATGAAACGAGCTAGCTTGCTAGCTAAAGACGCGTACTCAGAAGCAGTTACAAAAATGACTTCCCAGAGGCAGTTTCAAAAAGACGGTTACATGGTTCAGTGTGATCGAGGGCTACATTATGAAAATTGCCTTCTCGTCATAAACTGTTATCGTATGCGACGTGGGTGTCGTTGCAAACACGGCTCAGAACACGTCTCAATTTATGCAGAGACTCTCATCAACTCATACCGAAGCTTAAACGTCATACAAGTTAATTATAAAACTAAGTCCCGTTCTACGTTTCGAGCGAAATGAGGTGTTTTTTTTATTAAAATAGTACCAGTAACCAATGATGGGTTACCTCTATGTTGTTTGTAGATTGCGCTTAGCTTCGGAAAAAAAGTCTGTGGACTTTTTCAGATCTCCAAGCATTCGGCCACCGCTTCCATCTAAGTCGTTAACTGGTGGTATAGATATGAACGGACACTAATAACCACTTACTCGTAACAAAGCCTATTCTCATATACCAGTTCCAACAATAAAAAAATCGAACGTCCTTTATGCAACCAAGGATAGTTCTTTCATGAAACTTGGTTTAAAAAAATATACAATTTTTAATTAAACTGTTATAGACCGTGTAACTCGAAGACATTGTAGCTTTTTTATGTGTAATTACAAAGTTAAAGAATATAGTGAATCGTATCAGGGTTGCAGAGATTGGGAAAAACAATTTTACGTGTTATAAAAATACCTCAATATTAAAAAGAAGTTGAAGACGTTTTCGCTTAAACGTTAACGTAACATAATAACTATTCGTTATATTTACGACAAAATATATTTGAATGTACACCAAGTAAATTAAATATAAGAAAAACAAAGAAGGCTTCGAGTATAATGGGCTCCATCCTTCATTGAGTCCAAGCCAATCACACCAGCTCGCGGTGCACCCTGCTGAACAACGAACAAGGCTATAACAGACGGGCACTCCTGTTGGAGGTCGCTGGGTTCTGTACCGCCCAGTTTAATCCCGTGGTACTTGAATGTAATAGGGTATTTTGCCTAACTGGCTAACTACTAGCCTTCTTCTAAAATCATGTTGAAAAACAGTGTCGGAGAACCATTAATAATGCGGGTCCCACGCTACCTTTTCGGTCGACAACACTTTGTTGATGCCTTGGTATTACTGTAGTCTATATTTGGTATTACTGTGTCTAAAACTATTTCATTCGAAGAGGGCCGCAAGCTAGAACTTGATAACAAACGCGAAGAAATAAAAGCCTAACCACCAGCGGCTATAAACTCTAACTTTGTCAACGGCGTTCTCACTTGCCCTCGCTGTGCTCGCGAGTTTATCACTAAGATCGGCTATATTAGCCATATTAGGGCACATGAACGTCATAACCCAGCTCAGGAGATGTAGGCAGTCACCATGGCCGAAATCGGTTGAGGATTGATTAATTACTATAGTCTATAGGCGACGATGACCACTTAATCTCCGGTGGCCGTCAGGTCTTTTATCAAATAATTACATAAAAAAGTACACAATAAGTGGTATAACCAATCGGAAATTATATACGAACGATTTCTTCCAGATAACCGTGTGGTAGAGAGAGACTAGGATTTTGGGCAACGGTGCACGTAAACAAATGACAAAACTATAAAATTACCATTAGAATGCCTGAGAAGTAAAGTAGATTGACAATTATAAGAAAAAAAGTGAGCGGAAAAAAAAAACCGAAGAATTACTGTAGTTTTCCTCAACTTGCCTCGCAAAAACGTTAAGGAACTGAAGTCGTCTATTGAACAAAGTAAATGAAATTTCATAGACTTACGGATGAGATGGCAAAGGATTTTGATAAATATAACTATGTAGAATAGATAGAAGTACTCAAAGTACGTTAAAATTAGAAGGGAGAAAACGGTCGTTGTCATGGGTAGTATGGATATATTTGAGTATTTCCTTTGAATACTGTGAGCTTGCAGAATTAAACAGTACGGAGTACAGAGTAGAAAAAATGTGAGTATTCCGACAAAAACCGATTGGGAGCCACTTGCGCTTTTGATCTTGTTATTCACATAAAACATTTTTTATGAACAAAAATGAGATGTAAACAAAAATCTGTGTTGTAGGTACCTAAACGTTGCATATTCACTTAAACTAACATAATTTAAGTCTTTTGTTACGGGATGGGCATAAATTGCTGCGACAGTTTTTCACTATTGCAATTATTCACATCACAACACAATATCATTACTGTTATTTGTTTTTGTGATCAATAAATCTTTAATTTTAATTAACATTTGAAAAAATAATACATAAATATAGAATTAGGACCACGGAGCGTGGCCACATTTGGGTCTGTCATTTTTTGGAACTACTGCATCACTACTTATTTTTGCGGTGACACGTTTAGTGACATAATAATTAATATGGAATTAAATACATACAATGATAAGTCCTGCATTGCATTATGGATGCAGTAGATACATTCATACTTTGGCTTTTACTTAGGTATTTATTACAGATCTCGTCTCGTGTCTGAGCAATATTGCAACGTACTGTGTAACTGTTAAAGCGGCTTATGTAGTGGCTAAACTAAATTTCAGAAGCTCTCATGCCACCTGAAATCCTCCGACAAAAGGACCAGCGATTTGAAATTTCTTCAGGCGCTCGCGCTGAAGATATTTTACCCCTATCCGTCACCGACTCAAATACCAACCACGTCTGAAGTTTTTCAACTCGGTCGATCACTTACGATCCACACAAGCCTTCATACAATCGATTTGATCCAGACTGTGTGATAATTAGAAATTATGTTTTCCCAATTTATTTTAATCACCGCAATTATCAAATATACATCTGTCGACAATAGCTTAATTTTTTAAACGTTGCTTACTTTTTAACATTAATCACGTCAAGGTTCAGTCACCGATTCGTCTTATCAAAAATTAAGTTCTATGACAGTGGTATGATACAGTAACGGCCATAATTCTATAGAAATCGACTGGAAACTATAGAAATCTTAGCTATAAAATATAGTACTGTACGAAACGATGCGGTTGGTCCGTGACAATTCCTTTTATTTAAATAAACAAATGACAGTTACTCAACTTTTTCTGAGCTGCACCGAACGTAGTCTAATTAACATATGGGGCCAATGGACAATGGAAAAACATTTTTTTGATGTGACTGATTGAGTGTTGACGTGACTGATGCGTGAGACAACACACTAATGTTATTAATAAGAGTGTACGGCACGTTAAGTACATTAGTACAGTTTAAAAAAATCAATGGTCAGTTAGATAAACAATACTTTAATGCACATAAAACATCTGGTTGTGTTATATAAATGTTATTACGTCACATCAAGCTTTGGTGCTAATCCATGAGCCATGAAGAGAAGTGAGGGCAGTTTAGTGGTCAGATAAACAAAATAATTAAGCGTCTATAGTCGACCCGCGGGACTGGTGCCAGCCAGCTTTATGTAAATGCAACGCCGCACCGCGCACCGCGGGCGTGTGATCCATGTTTTACTTCCTATTATGAGAGAAAACTCTTTTAAATTTTAGAGAATTTTTAAAATTTTCAACTTTAGAGAATTCTTACTTAACATTTTTGAATTGCACGAAAAACTGTGGGAATAATTAACGATAACTTAAATGGAAATTAGCAACCAACAATAGGTATATAGTCTAGTTAACGATACAGTGAGTACCTATGACATTTGCGCAAAAAGGTTAACTTAACAGTACAATAAAATATATATGATTTATAAAACATCTTGTAACACATGCTTGTGGTTAATAAATAATTACATTACCTGACGTCTAGCTTTCTTTAAAAATATACATACAGTCTAATTAACAGTTTCATACAAGCATAACTTCTCTATCATGCTTCTACAAAACGGTAACAATTGTTACCGTCATTATCAATTCTGTTTCTTGGTATTTGTAAAGCGTATCTTCCATAGTAATAATCAAACTTTGTGCCATGCTGCGAATATAGAAACTGATGTCCAATTCTAAACAAAATAGTACCATAGATAAACTTGGAACACACTCGATCCTAAGTTCTCGTCCATTATACGTATAATTGTTGAAACAAACTAATTGATCCTTCCGTGGTCAAACTCCAGCACGACTACCGCAGTTTTCTCTGTCCGTGGCTTTGAATGGCCCGAAGTTTTGAATGAAATTAATGATTTAAGAAATTATTCTTTTTGATATAAAAAAGGCAAACGATCGTGCAGATCATGTGTTGCAGTTAGTCATACTTTGTGACTCGGTAGCTTAGTTAGTGAGACAGTCTACTGAAATTATGGTTGCAAGTTAAATTTCTCCGTAGGTATTTACGTATATTGTTAAATAACAGAACTTGTTTATTAATAGCTTATAAATATTATTAGTTGAAAGTAAACTGATACTTAATTACCTAACTAATATTACGATTAATCTAATGACAAACAAATGAACAAACTTTTGTGCGAGATAAATCCTGATTGATTTAATAATAATAGAACATTAAGAACTCGGTGATTATATAATTTTAAACAAACAAGTAACATATAATTATAACAGATAACATATTTATATATCATTTAAAGATAAAAGTCTCAGAAGTTCTAAACTGAGCATACGTAAAACGCAAATCATTAATGAAAATTGAAAAGAAATTTCATTCAAATAAACATTTTAACAGGAGTTTTCTTTGTCAAACAGGAGAGGTGTTTTTAATTTAGGTAAAAAGACAGTACTGAACTTTCTTCAGGAATTTTATTGTACATTGTCTCGAGTTATTTTCCTTCTCGAACGTTCAAGTTTCAATACGAAACGTATTGTTCGAACGCCGTCGAGAAACTACGCGAAATAGACCATGCCTGACGATCTCCTTACGAACTATGTACTGAAGTTTAATCTACGCCTGTTTATCAATAAGCTACTGTTTATATTATGCAATATTAATAATGGAACATAAATCGTCCACACATACATCAATTGGTAGTTAAAATATAAACATTTACTCTGATTCATTCATAATCTCAAAATTGCTACACAAATTTTCATGCGGTTTTTCTACAGATAGTGTTGCACGAGGAGATGTGTATAAAATATTATAAAAGCCTGAAATAAACGAATAGCGATTATTTTGATTGCGACTGTTATTTTGAGAATAAGAATCATGTTTCACAGTGCAAAACGGATAATTCAATCTAAAATAATATACGTATACATACATTAAGACATGTGTAAAATTGACCACATGATTTTCTAGCGATTGCTAGCAAGCATAGACTTAAAAATGACTTAACGGCCCCCAGTGCGTAGCCCAACATAACGTAGCCCAGGTCGTAGGGACTGCTTGCCGAATGAAGGCTCTCTGGTGACATTATCATGGTGGTCATAGATGTTTTTGTAACGTCTTATTGAGCATGTTCATGCCACCTGCATATCAAGAAATGATTAGAGTAGGTGTCTATGTGAACGTTTAGAAAAATACGAAAGCAACTACGTAACGTTCACTTTAAATGTTACTAGTGATACAAATATAAAAGATTAAACGATAAAAAATGTATCCACACAATGTGCATGGCACCGTCGTATAAATAAGTAAATACGAGAAAGTTATAAAATCAGAGCACCGATAAAAATGTAAGATAATACAAGACCCTTTGTAACCTCCTCCAACCAAAACGATTCAGTGCAGTCGACGGATTTTCCTTAGAGCGCCTATCTGTATTATAGTAATCCCTTTTATCTCAGCTTTCAAATATCACGTTTGCTCGACAAAAAGTCACCCTTTCAATGGAATTTGCATATGAATGGCAGCTACAAATCTCTGCGCTAGTAACTCCGGTGAATTTGAGAATTACTGAACGATTAACGTAAAATTTCTGTATATCTCTATGAGATATGACGGATGGCCGTCAAAGTTTATAGGTCCAATAAAAGATATAATAGGCCTTCCCTTGTTTAGAACAGTAGGCTAAGGCGGTTCATTTGCTGAACATTGACGTCATTCAAGGCAGTTCAAGACGTTCCTCGTCGAATATCGATTATTCGATTGATTGGCTCGATCACTTCAGTTAGCATTTGTTGTTAGAAATACGATCACGTCTCGAAATACCAACGACGACTGAATGCACGATAGCACGCTGCCAATCCTATCGATTGAAGCCTACAATGCAAGATCGTGTCTTGAATGTCGAAGCCTCATACCTACAATACCTAATTATATGTCGCCTACTAATTAATTCACTTACCTTTATAACTATAGTATATTAGTTTAGAGTGCGTGCATCAAAAGCATTCAAGATCTAAATATGCGAGGACGGGCAATTTTTTTTTATGTAAATAGCCGAAAAACAAGCAGACGAGCTACCTCGGGGTAAATGGTCACCGCATAACCGACGTGACGCTTTATGATTGATCCTAAATAGATCAAATATTTCTGTTTTTTCTATTTTAAACATAATTATGTATGTAAAATAAATATGCTTTAAAAATAGGCAAATAAAATACTAAACAAAATAGATGTCAATTAATGTTTAACTGCTGCGGTTAATTGCATTTTGGTTACACAATTTGGAGTTCAATTATAGTGTATTTATAGGTATAATACATATAATAGCGCCGCTGGCACCCTTCTTCCCCTAAAGAAGGGTCGCATCCGATGAAGGCTTAGAGGCCGCACGGCCAAAGCCATTTCAGGTGGTGTTTAGTGGGTAGGCACTAGTTGAGTCCCACATAACCAGCGTAACTGGCTGCATTGGTATGCATGAGCATTCACTATCCTTCTCCTGTAAGAGGGAAAAAAAATAGCAGGCACTCACTTTGCGGTTAACACTCGTAGAGTCTACTCACTTTGATGATGCTCTGTTTCGGAGCGAAACACGTGTTGGTGACGGTATGTATGTATATACTTTTATTGTTATATATACCTTTTATTTATCATAAATGCATGTTTTCCTTTGTGGGAGGGAGAGAGGTTCTATGCATGTATAGAAGTATATACCATCATACATTGTGCTTGCGGATCGTTGCAAGGTAAATCAATACTAATTTAATAACAATAAATTTGCGCAAAGTAACGCCTGACACTATCAAATATATTGAACGTTTTTAATAACTGTGGTTTTTACGATTTTAGTTTGTTTCTGGGAAATTAATCACCGCCACCAAGTGCGTTTCTTATCTTATTTCTGCACGTATAGCAAGGGACCTACTTATAAAATGACTTCTTATCTTCCTTCATACTTTCATACACAAGTAATGATTTAAGAAACCTATAAATTTCTTTAAAAAATCCTGCTTAAAGTAATTAGAACATTCAGATCGCCTACGCTGACGTCACTAACTCTAATAAAGCGCACCGAAAGCGTTTTTTTAAATCAAAATTAAACTGAATTTTTTACGGTATGTTTTAATATAAACCATAAATATATAATAAAAAAATATTCATACATTTAGGAAATAAAATATTGCATGTACAATTTCATAATCAATACGTTTCACATGCGGGCGTGAACGCCGATGGGAATTCTTCAACTCTTTTATACTCAGAGTAAACTCAAACCAATTAGATATGAAACTATTATGGATTATGATTCAATCATATACTTAAAAAGAGTGGGTAGACAGTGTTATATGTGTTTGGAAAATCATTTTAATCACAAACTATAAAATATATAGATTTTTATTTTTTTAGGTAATAATTGGACAATTTCTTTTTTCACATTTTCTTCCGTTTTTTCCAATCCTCTCCAGATTTTATTATACTAAGAATCATCAAAAAATTATAATTACTGTCATCTCCGGACCATAACTGCTTCTCTTTATTTCTGCTGTACGAATGTTAATGATGCTTGTATAAGCGAATGCGTATGTTATGTTTGCGGTTCAATCCTGTGTTGTATCATAAATTGGGCTTGTTAATGATAATTATGCTCGGTGCGGTCACCAACATCATTATGGCTGTTGTCTGAAATATCATTAAAAATAATAATGATCACGGAAACATATGTCTTTCGTAAATCTTTTTTCCAATTTTTTTAAGTGGTTACTCACGAGATGATCTGTTTTAAACTATATTTTTGTGTATTCTTGTACATTTTTATGTAGTACAGGGAAAGATTACTTAAGTTTTTCTGTAAAGTACAATCGTTAGATGGTAAATATCTCACTATTGGACTATCAAAGCTAAATAATAACAACGTAAAGATGCCATCAAATCTAATATATTTTAAATTTTCTGCTTGTCTATATCTTATATAGTTTACTCAGTATTTTTATTTTATTGTATTATTTCCAAAGCGAAACACAAACTAATAAATTAAAAGAATTCATTTATTACTGCCGTGATGTAATTTCAAATTTGATTAATAGGTCCCGCGTTAGTACTTTATCTAAATGCATGGTGATATATTACCTTCACTAGAATTATTAATTTCTAGCAGATAAAGCCGCTGGCTAAGTAGCATTGAGTTAAATTGTTGTTTGCACCTGAACGTTGCCAAATCGCCCGCAGATACGATCAGCGCACTGGAGTTTTGTCAGCGCTTGTGTGCTGACGGAAGGCTGACAACTAACTTCCATGTATGTAAATATTCAAAGCATCGGTAATCTTAAAAAAAATTAGTAAAATAGGGATACAGTTCATGTTTTGGAGCATTCTGGAATAATAACTAACATGCACGACTTCACTGTTTTATTGCACAAAATAACGAAATTTAATCGTAACGGGTAAATTTGCCTAAAATATATTTAGGGGCGGTTAAAGAGTTGTCCACAGTGACGCGTGGAGAAAAACCTACTGGTAGCGGCGGCAAACGTGCGCAGACTCTCTATCACGCCACAGATAGAGAATCGTCGCTTGTGGTCACAGAGTAGGCAGCATACTACTCTGTATAACGTGACGGCAATCGGCCGCGGGATACTCTGTACGAGAGTTATTGCACAAAACTTATGAGTTTTGTTGAGTCGTTTTCTTATTATGACCTTTCTTTATCAATAGTCGGCAAACAAGTAGACGGTCTTGATTCGGTCTTGTTGGTCGGGTCATGGATGTTGAAATAAGTAGCGCCGGTTATAGACATAGACAGTAGTGGCGAAACCAACGCCAAAACTAAATTTGTCAACTAGATCTGCAATACTCGTACTAAAATCGAAACACGTTGAAACGCTGAACTGACAGTGTTAAGGAGCTCAGCAAATAGCAAATAGCATTATCTGATCTGTTGGTTAAGTGGATGCACCGCGAGTAGCAGAAGTGTAGTTTGACTGCAGCATTATATTAATGCATTGTAACCAACTCTTTTAGATACTAAGCATATTCGATCATGCCCTAGTGATAGTCATAAAAAACAGCCACCTAAATTGAATGAAAAAAAAACTATGAATTCGTCACAACAGTATATCATTATTGACATGAACGTGATCAATTTCAATTCAATTACATTTAAATTTTAAAGCACGCGACGAAACGGTCTGTACTCAACTTATGCTGTATTGTAACATGGCTAATGATTAATTGTTAACCACCTTTTTATCGGAATATGTAACTGGATACCTTCAGTACCTTACCCATTCAACAATCCACCCTTTTAAGGTTCTCTTTTACATAAAAACGATATCTTTCAAATGTTAAATACTCTTTTAAGACAAAACTATTATGGTTTAACTGTTTTATCTCAAGTATTACATCACTTGTGAATTTATTTTCGAAGGGGTAAGAATATCTTGGAACAGTTCATTTTTCTCCAGCGCGGATAAGTTGTGCTAGACTGCGCCGTTCATATATTTTGATCAGTTCTTTTTTCACGCTCAAACTGTATTGTGTGCACTGAGAACTCGTTTGCACAGAAATGCTTACGACTTTGCGCACACTTCTCAAAATGCACGAACTTCTGCTGCGAACCTTTAAAACTTTCAGTACGGCAAACGCAAAGAAGTTTACCTAGCCATATTCTAAACAAATATCCAGGTGTTTTGTATGCAGTACTTCGTTCATTGTTTATTATCCCCTGATATGTTAATAATAGACCTGTAATGATGAGTAAATTTATGGCAAACATATTTTTTTCTTAATTTTAACGTATGTAGGACATGCTACAGATGTTTTCTTATATAATTTTTGTCAGTCTATCTTTTTTTACTCGTTCGTCTTTGCTGACCAAAATAAATTAGTTGTAATAATTATAACCTTTTTATAAGTCTACCTAAAAAAAAATTTATCCCGGAATATGTTCTAAATCCATGAAATAGCATAAAAAGTTATATTTCGATAGCATATAGAATGTCCTGTAAATTCTAAGATTAGTAAAAACATTTTAAAAGGCTTGTTGTACATACCTATTGCCATAAATAAATATATATAATATATGTGGCTATATTGGGGCAGCTTAGAATACTGCACCTAATCCCAATGCTGACAGAACAGGGTCTCGTAAGAGGCGAATCGTAAGAGGCGACAGAAGTAATACTGCTTAATGGTAGGGTTTCGCGTAAGGACTATATTATCAGTATTATTATTAAGTCATTAATATTATTACTGGTAATATTATTTTTTCGTAAAGCCTGCCTGGCTAGCTACCACTCTCCTGATTGATTCAGCCCCCAAAAAACTCGTCATGCTCCAGCTTGGGACTTGAGAGCCAGTACTCTTTTCCTTTATTGTAGAAATAAATATAAAAAAGACATTTTCAATTCATAGAAATACGATAAATTACTTAATGGATAAAATCAGCTAATCCGAAATTTATAAAATGCCTGATAACATGAACAAACTGCCATTTTCTTGACCCCACAAGTTTACCATACTGTTTTAAATAACGGTATATGAAACCTATGTTTGAGAGTACCTAATTATGCTGCCCGAAGATCTCTTACGACTCCACATAACTTGTCTAACATAACTAGTCTGCTATCTAACGTTAGGTATCGTGACGATCTTATCGTAAGGGCACGTTAAGCAGCTAACGTAAGCAAAGTAAAACTAACGTAAGGCAGCAAAGGTAAAAGAGGCATGAAAGTGAGCATGTACCAACCCCAAAAAATAAATAAAAAAATAATTAACGTTGACAAATATTACATTTTATGGTTGTTATTATTATTATTGACTAATTAATATCATAAATCATTCTTGAATTTAATTTAAATTTATAATATCTAACCGTAATATATTTAGTTTTTTGTATAATAAAAATTCAACTAATCGCTTTCTTTACTTGAAAGATACATGAGAAAAAAAATTATTAGGAGCCTTTATTAACGCAATAGAACCCAAAACAATAGTTGTTAGAATATTAGTCTGTTTGTCTGTGCGTTTGTGCGCGCTAATCTTAGAAACGGCTTAACCGGTTTTGTTACGGTTTTCACTAATATATTACTGTAAGTATCACTATTTCATTAATATTTAAGTTTATCATCAGTATTTAAAGTTCGTTTAATTGCAATCCGTCCGTCCATAAATAAAAAGTTATAAAGAGAAAAACAGAGAAAAGCAGGAGCTTTTTAAGGTGTTGTTTTTCCGAAGCGAACAACGGTGGTTTACCAGTTTTCGAATATAATTGAACGTGTTGTGTGTAGCGTAAGCATACCTCTACCGTTCTTATTGCTAGTAATAAATAAATTAATAATAAGCAAACGTTCACTCAATTTAACATAAATATACAATACACCTAATGCACTTTATTGTACACCCAAAGAAATACACATTTTGGAAAGAACAGAAAACATGGTGTCAACAGTAGGTGACCTTATCGCTAAGAGCGATCTCTTCCAGGCAACCTGAGGTAGAGAGGAATGAATTAAATGTAAATGTTAGGGTAAATGGTGCATAACTTCACTAAAACTAAAAAGAAAGAAAAATTGGAAGGTGTTCGTGAACATAGCTAGAGAGAAACCAAACAAAAAAGGAGAGAAAAAGCTCAAATAAATACTTAAGTATGTAATTTATAATTACAATAGTAGCTGATATGTATAATATATAAATAAGCGTTACTTGTAGACCAAGTTACTTTGACTTTGAAGTTAGAATATCGATCCTATTTCTTTTTGATCTTGTTAAGGCTTCAATTCAATACACTCTACATTTATAATTTGTATTTCAGAACGTTTTCTGAGAATCCCAACTATGCAAATGAGAACAAAGACGTACGAAGTTTCATTCTTTTATTAGATCGCAAATAAATTTTCGTGCTTAGTACAGGATTATACTACAACTTCTAAGAATTCTGCCAACGAAGTAAATGATCTTGGGTGTTCGTGTTTGCGTTGTTCGATTCTCGACCCGGGCAGATAACTATGTAACTATGCGTCCGTTCCTAGATTGCTAGTTTGTAATATCCTAATGTAAATTTCTCGGTCAAATCAACGCATAGAAGTATGAAAACTACACTATAAATATGAATAAGTAAAGCAATTGACACGCCTTTCATATCATTTCGATATAATTTTCCGGTGAATAGGATCATGATGTCATAAAACATAGACAAAGGATAGCAGAAACTTCTCATCAAGATGCTTAAAAATATATGGATAATTTTTAAATTACGCAAAAAGGTAAAATGTAAAGCAACGACAGTTTTGATTCCTTATATTGTAGAATTTAAATTTATGGAAGACTAAAAGCAGTTATTTTATACTACTTATCTGTAGACACTCAAATAGAACTATAGGAGTATTGATTTTAGTAACAGACTAGCGGCTCCCGCCGACTTCTCCGGGTTTAACATATAACTATGCATGATTATAAAAAAAAGTATGATTAAATATCATTAAGTATATTGATATTTTATATAGTTTATCATCTGCGAAATCACGTGCTACATACCAACTTTCATTAAGATCGGTCAAGCCGTTCTTGAGTTATAACGAGACATACATACAGACAGACAGACAGATAAAAAAATTAAAATGGTGAAATTGAAAAACAAATTAATCATAAAACTAAATGGTCAAATTGATGTCAGTGACTCAAAAACGAATATTTATCATAAAGTAACTACAGATTTATATAGTAGTATAGATGTAAATAGATCCAGTTTAGCCGTATTTACTGCTTTTTTTAGCAATAAAGCAAAACCTTTTTAACATTAGTAACCTTAGCTAAGTACAGAATTTTTCGAAAAGCATCCTGAAGTCGTTGATTTTCTTTGTAAGACAAACACGAATCCAAATATAAACAGCTATTCTAGCATTACTTGAAAGAAAGGAATTGATTCTGAGATCCGAATCCTATTCATGTTACACAAAATATGTTGAAGTTACGGAAAGTACTACAAATGCAGCAAATAAACTGAAGTGAAACAGGAAAAGGACGTTTCGTATCGTGACCTGTTTTGTCCAATGCTATAATATTCTCACTCGTTTCAGTTGGTATAAAGATTACATAAGTTACTTTTATTGATATGCATACACTTTGAGCAAATTTAAAAGTGAATACTGGATGTTTAACAGAGTCTCTGTATTTACAAAAAAATTGAAGTCTGCGTTAGTATGTCATCGCATTGGAGTACGCTTGAGAGTAGCAAAAGCAAGCATTTTTATGTGTACATGAAGTTTATAATATATGTGTTACTAACCGAAATGCAAAATGTAATAATATTACACTAAAAGTGACGTTGAATGAATTTGAATTGAATAATATGGGTATTATTTCGCGTGCAAAAATTAACATCATTTTAATGTTAAAATTTAGTTAAAATTAAGTTCAAAGACACTATTGTGGTCATGAAAACAACAAAATATTTTGTTATGATAATAAAATGTAAATTCTATTTAATATCAAGCGCGAAGTCCAGTCTTCTTTTTCCACCATTTATTGAATTTATTAAACATACGATATTAAGTAATAATTGACCATCTTATTCATAAATCAATAATTTTTAGATTGCCGGCTTCATTCCTTTATCAAGCAAAGACTGAATAAATTTGAAAATCGAGATCGTAAAGTATTTTATTATATATTATTGCCATAATAATTACAAAGATATGGTGGAATATTTCCTAAAATCGTATTAAGACAATGGTAGGGATCAAATTAAATACAACAGAACATTAGGAATGATATGACAAATATCGAATATTTGTATATTGTTATTTGTGTATTCATTGTTTAATCTAGACTTTATCTCGTATATGATATACGTAAATGATCCAATATCATTACACCGCCCGAACTTTTAATTCTAAACGAGAACTCAAAACGATCTACGAGGTTTTACATTCACCAGACAGGTGTATTATAGATGTTTCATTACAATAAGTAATATGCATTACTTGCTGTATAATATGTACTGTATAATAAGTAATTTGCATTACTTACTGTATATATTCATTTCCAGCATCAGTGATAACCGAGTCGTTTGAACGTGAGTAGCCCGAACGGAAAATCTGAATTCAAATCCTGCACTCACCTCAAATATTTCAAATTATGTTCGTTTGTATCGTATTACTTGCTTCGTTGGAAAAAAATCAAGAGGAAACCTGCTTACCTAAGAGTTGTCCGTAATGTCTTTTACAATGATTTCAGACAACAGAACGAATTTAAGCAATCTAATCCAGTTCGCTTACAGATAAATGATAATAATTTTCTTTTAGGAACTCAGGTGTTTGTGATTTACATAAGTGTGAGCGTGTATGTGGGCGTTTATATGTCTCTGTACCCGAACCAAAATATTAATGCCATAATTTGTTCTTCAAATCTTAAACGAAGCCGTATTTTTGACTGAAATTATTAAATTCGGGAAACCTTGATGGAATTGCTCGTAAATGGGAACGGATAAACAAAATAAACTCAATTCTACTGGAATCAATTAAATGGAGTAAGCGATTAATTATTTCGACCAGTCGTGAACGATATTCCAAACTTCAAATTCGCTTTTGACCGCAATCTCTAACTCTTCGTGTTGAAAAACTTTATATTGACGGTTGAGCAGCATTTATTAAAGTCAAACAAATATATAGAATATGTTTAACATTAATTTTCCTACGATTTTGGTTGAAAGTTCCATATATTCGATGGAAAAACCGTAACCTTTGAAAATTTAGTTACGTCAGTCACGTCTGTGTGACTAAAACTCAAATTTTGACTGGGTAACTTCCACATGCTACCGATCTCTGAAGAACTTATTTTCTATTTAATTTTACTACATAATAAAAAAGTAAACGATAAAAAAGGTTATTTACACCGTAAATTTGCATTAAAAGGCTATTTAAAATGGAATATCAATTTTTAAAAATGTTGTCAATAGAAAAATTCCCATGCAACTATGGCGATACAACCAAGTATAAGTAAAATATTGTGAAAAATTATATAGTATGTAGACTTTCTTATCGATATTAAGGCTAAAACAAGCTGAAATTTTTGTCTGTCTCTGATTGTTTGTCTATTACCGTGGAAGCACGCGGAGACCACTGAAGCAATTGAATTAACCCGTTAATTGACCTAAATATCCATAGGGTACTTTTCAACCCGGAAAACTATATTTGTTTAGAAGTTCTGTTAAGGGGATAGTAAAACAAGACTGATTTTCTGTAAAACGAGGAAATTAAATGATAAAAATCTGTAATATTTGTTTTGAATATCGATGCTATTTTTAAACGAAACCCGTCCGCTCGCCTAATATGAGCACCAGTAGTTGGGAATACTCGTATATGACATACACTTACTAACTTCAACAATGCTGCTATTACCTATAGTTTCCGAACGTGCCTTGTCACTGGAGAGGTAGCGAATGGAACATCCTCGCAATTGCATTAAAGGAAAACAGGACACACTAGACAAATAAAATTTAACAACTTCATACAAAATACGATTAGTTATTAGCTCCGTCATCTAAAAGATACTTAATGTTTTTTGTGATACAAGATACAGTTGGAGGAAAAAATAAAGAATTAAAAACTGTAAACAGAAATGTAACGTCCGTGAAAATCTACATTCAGATATGCATAATTCAACGCTTACAACCGACTCTTGAGAGACGTCGGTTGTTGTGTATAACTTAAAAACGCTTTATGGTGAATTAAATTCACTCGGCGCCGTACTTCGTAATACAATTGGACATATTTGCAATGCAGATTCATTGCAGACTTGAAGATTATTTCAACCAAGGAACAAAATGGTTCCTACTGACTTTGGCTTTCACTCGAAGTAAGTTTGAAACCAAGTCCATTTCATTTCATAATAGTTTTGTATCCTCTATTTTACTCCGACTGCTCTGTGCAAGTGGATATCATTTGTGAAATCTTTAGCCGAGTTTTGAATGAAAAACATTACGTTTATAGGTTATTACTTTTTAGACTTCAGTTGAATTCAGTTGAAATTAAAATATTTTGATAATGTAGGAATCATTTGAAGTTATTTAACGGCAAAGGACAACATCGCGAAACTACGAGTAGTACCTGACTGAAACGCATCTACTCGTAGGTGTCAAGCCAAACAATGCTTGGTTTTTTGTCACACAATAAGTTTATCGTTTAATACGCTTAAAATAAGTACAATTTTGTGTTAATTTGGGAACTAAGTCTGAGATGCGCCACTATCGATTAATTATATCGTCTCTTACCATAGTGTACGAGTGTTACGAATTGATTTATAGAGGAAAATAAAGTTTATAACGCTTATTTAATTTATCTGTATGTTTTGAGTATACTGTGTATTTAATTTAATTTTAATGTTGATAAAATATTAAGTTCACTGATAAAATGTGTAACGATTTATCTCGTAACATACTGTATAAAGTCGTGGCATAACTCTTCCTTAAGATTAGATAAATTTATTTCTTTAAATTAACTTTTAGAATACTTAAGTATAGCTTCTCAGCTCTTCTGACTGCAGACTATGTATAACTACATTTAATGATGATAGAATGCACTCGGGAATGATTTACGTCCACCTATGTCACACATGGAGGCTGCGAGTGGGTGATTAATGTCCTAATCAAATAACAGTATTTGATGCATGTGACCTTCGCGTAAATAATTGGGATTAATTTTAACATGATCAACTGTGTCCTTGCTTCATTGAACGAAAACATCATGACCAAACCTTTGTCCCTTAGTTTACTTAATAAGGTGTTCAAATAGTAGTGCAGTCTGCCTATCTCAAATTTGAAGGTGTAGTGGACAATAACCCTAATCGTCGTTCATTATGAAAGGAAACTCAAGTAGCAGTAGCTGGATATTTATAAGAGGTGCTGTTTAAATCTTTTACTGCAATTATTTCGGTAATGAAATTTGAAAGTAAATATAAATCAAAACGGAATTGAAAATCAAGTCAAAGACAAATCAGTTTCATGATAAACCATAAAGTATAGACTATTGTCTCTGAAAAGTGAAGATTATATTACATGTCAGGACTTAAATGTTTACCCACTAAAACTCTCTCGGCAGTCATCAGTACAGAGGCACAGAGATCTCGCTCGTCCCCAATATGTTAGTTACGATTCGCACGAAATTACTCGTAAATCGCACGCGCGTGAAACTCACTAGCAATTAAATTTAATGTTTTCTGAGTAGTCCACTTGCGCAAGACTTAATTATTTTCTTGTAAGTCAACGACTTCAAACAACGGTGTAAGTATATTCTTTGGTTAAATATTTTTTATAGTTGATAATATCAGGCGTTACTTTGCAAAAATTCATTGTATTAAATTACTATTAATTTACTTTGCAACAATCCGCAAGCAATGTATGATAATATATATTTTTATACCAACACGTGTTTCGCTCCGAAACAGAGCATCATCAGGGTGGTAGACTCTACGAGTGTTACCGCAAAGTTTGCGGTGTTTGCGGATTGTTGCAAAGTAAATTAATACTAATTTAATAAATATTTTTTGGTTGAAATTAAGAAACAACATTGTTATATACTTATGTATGACTTTAGTATTATATTTAGGATAATTTTTGGATAAGTGTGTGTGTGTGCACACTATATCTACTTCTCGGTATCAAATCTACATTCGGAGGTCTGTTGGAATAAATATCTTATGCACCTTTGCACACTTTTGTAAAGCTTGTGGGTACATAAATAATTAAATCTACATATTACTTATTCCTTATTACTTACTCGTTAATGTCTAATGGTATTCTTTCCGAGTTGACCCTGGGTGATGATGAAAATGTGAGGAAGGCCAGTAACAAAAAAATAATAATGAGACGAATACATAATCAATAATGTACTTAAAGGTGTGTACAGTCTGCCAAGCCGCACTCGGTATCTATACTAGTGTTATAAGGAGGGAGTGAAAATTTTGTGGGATGCGGAGAATAATCATTCATTAATATAGACACAAGCTATATTCCATGCACTCGTATATACTATATTTGTACTCTATTTTACTATATACTATTGTATATGTACCATTGTACATATTATACACAAACATGTATTGTACACAAACAAAATCACACAGAAACGACAGAGAAAAATGCGTGGCAACCATAATATTCGCAGTCGAAGTGTATCTTGTATAAATTACCTCTTAGCTAAATAATTAATGTCATTAAGCCACGCAAGGGTAAATGGCTAAAATAAACAAAGGCCATGAGTAGAAGCCGACTGCGGTTCTTTTGAATTCTTAATGAGGTACGCCCATGGCGTATGATCTGTTCTTATAGGTACAACTCTTTTTATACAAACAAAACAAATATTTGGTTAGGTTCCACGAAATTAATTAGCTACTAATAGCGACTTTATATCTTTATACTCTTACAGGGAATGTAATAATGTTGGTTATAAGGTGCGTATTGAGTTAGTACATTGTATAAAATTAATATGACTGTAAAGAGATGAAGCGTTTCCTCTCGAGTGTAAAAATGCGTTTTTTGAATACATATTATAATATAGTCTCCTGTTGTGTGGTCTACAACTAATGTAGATAAAGAATCTATACATCCATCCTTCTCTTTTTATTTTCGTATCTGAGTTTACCTTTTTAACACTGCTTTTGTTGTTTCTTGGTTACTTCTATATATGTTGCACTTCGGGCTTCTATTTTATATTTCAAGGCTAACACATTTGTCTGTAGGTTTTGTGAGCCCTAAATAACTTAGTCTCTATTCATCTAAGAAAGGGTTGACTTAATCTCCTGTCATCTTCTTTCCTACGACAAAGTAAATACCATAAATTCTTACGCTGTTAGGTTGTTGTTAGGATACTGGTGATACAGCGTATTCGTGTCATATAGATCAGTGGGAGCAGCTGTTGTAACGTTAAGAAGCTCTTAATTTGGATTTAAACTCCAAAACGAAGCAATGTGCTCACGGAGTTCGAACAAGGCACTGCGGTTTTGCCAATGAACACTCGAAGTGCAGACAATAAAAGACTTTAATGGGAATATAGATCATTTATTAAGAAAGGAAATATATCAATGTTAATTTAGTTAATCACTTTAGTGACCTTGTTGAAACAGCTCGTCTTAATCTCTAACGATAAATAAGTCGACGTTTCTACGCTGAGGTAAGCAGTAGAGCGCTAGTTGTAAAATGTAATTCATGTTTTTGTCCTTCGGGGTCAATGATGGCCAAAATACAAAATGATAATGTGCCTAAAGGCACTATCTATCTAATTAAAAATACCTATCTACTTAAAAATATTAAATTCTAATTTTAACAGCAATAAATGGTAACTTTTTGGATGAGAATGGCGTATGTGATGCAACACCTCAGAACTGACAGGCGGTGATCGGGCCTCGGCTGTTATTGGTGGTGAAAAGATAGAGGTGCCCTGATTCAGCCAATTAACGGTAACCATACGTCCATAATTTAAATTGATGATGAATCATCATGATGAATCATGAAAACCCCCACGTGCCTGTATAAGGATTTTATTTTTTTTGTTTATCAGATTTGATAATGCAATGTACGATAGTCGGAATATTCTTAAAATCTATCATATATTGGACAAATGTTGTGGGACCTACAATTATAGGTACCTGCGAGTCATAAACAGAATTATGTACTACACAAAATTCATCGACTCGCTAAAAATAAAAGTGGCATTTCTTCGAATGAGCATTATATACTTAAAGATTAGGATATCAATTTTACAGATGTTGTTTTAATTATAAGATTAAAATGAATGTTATAAAAAATATTTAATTCTTACGCAACGAGCTAAGAATATGATAGACACTATCTATTCTTCTATATATATTAGAATCTGATGAACTCAGTGGAAACATCACACCATAGTACATACGCGTAGCTAATGTTAAGCGTGTAAATATTAATAAAAATAAGTCCAACTTACTACATATTTAATATATAATCATCGGAGCAACAATCAGAAATGTTTACACAAAATTGGTAAGTACACCCCTTTTAATCAATTGTAAGAGCCCTAGGGAAATACACTGCTGCAGTCTATGTTTCTGTTTGGGGCAAATATTAATATCGCGTTCAAATTACCTACACTCTACAAACCAAACCATGTTTAAAATATTATTGTGTTGACCTTTGAATAATTATAAATAATTAGAGTTGTAACAATTGAACATACCACGATTTGGAAACAGACTGAAAGGCAATAATTATCTCTATTCACCTCACACAGGAAACCTCATAAGAAATGTAAATAATAAGGAGTCGTACGCACGTTGTAATGAACTATCTACATATTAAGGGACCATATATTTTCCGATTCAATAAGCAAAGATAAGTAAGTCATAGAAAATAAAATAGACCATAGCAGTAAGGGAATAGATAGATACACGGGTCAACACGAATTTTGACTTTGATAAGATAGTATAAAATTTCAATCGATTTATCGATAAGATAGATAAAAAATAATATATGACCTGAAAAAGTTTGCTTTTGTATCCAGGAGAAGGGTTGATCAATATTTTGGAAAAACCATTGTTTAAATTTTTATCTTTAATGAAATCGGAAGAAATATTACAAATAATACAAATAATTACAAAAAAAATACTAAATAATAGAAGAATATTTAAAAGGTAACCCTATTTCTTTTTCTTTCATGTTTATAAGTAAATTCACTCAGTAAATCCTAAATGTATTCCCCCATCATATTTTCGTTGTATTGGCCCTGACAAATCGAAACAAAAAAGACCCTGTGTTCGAAATCCATGACGTCTTGACGAAAAGGTTATCCTTGTACTTCTGGATAGATCCCCATGTTATTTTCAAATTTATCTAAAGGAGCATGCATCACTTTTAGATACATTCTGCAGCCCATAGTTTTAAAGCCTTTTAACATTTTATTAACTAGGTCTCGGTAATTTTTAACTAAGTTATTCCTTAAAAATCCAGAAACTACCTCTTTAAAATTTTCCGTTTTTCACCTCGATATCAACGTAAATTAAATAAAGATAACAATAAACATTATAAACATTTATGCATATAAAATATACATATGTCTTTTTACTAAAAAACTGTTTACCTCTTAACAACTTTTGCAATTATTACAAGCAACATGTGGAGCCCAGAATTTTTTTTAATTCCGAACAGGCCATTGAAATTAACCTTCGTAGGCTTTTACAAAGCATTTCACATGCGTTTAAATGAAATTTCACACCTCGTGCTTTAGGAAATATACCACACATATAACAAACTGCATCAGCATCATATTTATTACATTTTCTAGACAACATTTTTAACCTCTTTAAGTCTTCTGCAAAGGAGTTTATTCTTGTTTATCTCTAAAATAACATTTCTAGACGCTGCCTGACAGTTATGCCACTGTTATTTTTCCCAGTATTTATAAAAACATGAGGATTATTTAATACTTTTATTTTAAATATGATAAATCAAGAAGAAAAGAAATATTTTTCACAAAAAGCAAACTTTTTTAAGAATATGGTTATTGTATCTTTATTTTAAATCATAATGTATACAAAAATCATAAAATAAATTTTAAGACAAACACATTTTTTGTGGAGCCGTGTTATAGGCCGAACGTTAAAAAGTAGGTATCAATGAGAAAACTTACACATCAGCCCTTACCATTTGCAGTGCAATAGAATTGTTTGGTAAACTATGAATGCATCAAACATGCAGCCCATGTATTTCGTTTCCTTTTTTCTTTCAAATCTGTATAAGGCTCAGAAAGTTATTTATTTTATACTATCATTTATTAAGCCTTTATACACCACAATAAAAATATCACTGTACAAAAGGCGTGCTGAATGCTTAAACATTAAGATCCCAGAAGCCCACTAGGTAGTAACCCTATCGAAAGAAGGAACCCGCCATCGAATCCTGGTCGGAGCATACATAATGACACTCATATGTTTTTATTGGGTCAAATGTATTAGTGATGTCATATATGTAAAAGATTTAAATTATAATAAAACATTTGCTTCTGGAATCACCCTTTTGATTCTGAGTACTTAATTTTACATCCTGGAATACTGTCTTTAATAATTTGCATATTTAATATAATTTTAGATTCAAACCATATTATTTTGTATTTCTTTTTTTATGACATCTAATGACAATCTTTTTTTTCCTTTCACTAAACATATTATATATTTATTAACCCTTCTAGATAAAGCTATTTTACATTAAAAACAAGTAGTTACTGGTATACATTTTCGAACTAACTTCATTATACATGACTTTTATATTTATAAATGCTAACATATAGGAATACCCATGACTGTGAATGGGTGACCGTTGATTAATTATTCATTCTCTACCATCCAATCATAACACTAAAGAGAAATGCAAAAAAGAGTGGATTTAGAAAGTCTAGTCGGACCCATCTTTCACTTGTCGAATCAGTACTAAGCTACATTCTTTTTATTACATTTTACCTTTTAAACCATTTAAAGGTCGCATTTATTTCCTATATAACCTCGCTTTTTCTCTGAGCCATATTTGCTTTTTCATGTACTAATAATTATATTGTATATTTATTAATTTTTGTACAGTATTTTTCGTGCTTCATATTGACTGAGCAACTAAGCGTACTGCGCTGCGCCATCAAGTTTCTAATAATCAAACCGAACAACTAACGAACGTTATTGACATAGTTCGTTAAATTATCAAGCTAATGTAGCAATTGTTAGATACCTCATTGTCGAAGTTTGAACTGATAGCCAAGGAGAAGTCTATTTATATATCTAGAAATAGAACAGACTTTGTAAGTTTATAGTCACAAAGAGTTAATAACAAAGCGAATACTGAGACGATTTATTGCAGTATATTAAAAAATTACTTCTAACAAACTTTCGTCCAGTTTGGTGGACCACTAAACTGATATCCTTCTCATTCTGTGAGAAGACCTTTGAATTATTGAATGATTGGAATACATTTTTTTTACCTATTATAAGTCAGTGCTCGACTGCAGTCCCACCTGATGGTCAGTGGCGATGTAGATGTAGATGGTGGAGCGCATTCACTACTAAATTATTTTCATAAGTTTCTTTAAACGGTATATTTACTCGTATTATCTTGAACAACGCTAAATTTCGTCAATGTCAAGTCAGTTATTTTAATTTGAAAAGCTAAATTTATCCCGCAGGAGCTATCTATTTTTTAGAATAAAATGTAGCCGTTACGGAAATGATTATTTAAATAACAGACTTGTGCTAATTAAGTGTCCTATGAGAATTGAATTTTTCTTGGATAAAAAATTATGCACATTTAATATATCGAGATCATATAGAAGTGATAAAAAAAATTATATTTTTATAACCACCAAAAAGCTTAAAGATAAATATTATATTTTTTTTTTGCACACACAACAAAATTACAGGAAACAAAGTTTATATGAAAAGTTGTTACAAGGGACCCAGTTATTGCTAATCAGAAATTTCTTCCAATAGGCCAAAAAACAGTAAAAGTAAGTGAGTCAAACTAAGTGCATACCTCAATAATAATAATAATACATATCAAACACAAAGAGAAATAGAGACAGATGTACATACATACTGATATATAGTTTTAAGAATATACAATACATATCTATTTTAATCTATTTTGCAATGTTCTGTAATAGAAATTCATTATATCAAAGTGCAGGCAGCGGATACTATCTAAGCATGTCGGTCATCTGAGACACCACAATATAGTATTATTTCCTGCCACCCAACATCACAATAACGTTTGTTCTCTAGTTTTCAGTTCAGGTATACGTTCAATATCAATACGTCTACAATTTGATCCATTTTGTTCGGCCGTCATCATAAAATCCTCATAGAATAAATGTCAGATAAATGACTATTGGATTACTAGTATATGTATGTATAGTATAGTGTAGTAGTAGAGTATAATAGTACAGTATAATAGTAGTATGGTACAGTGTCTTAATAGTAATTATAAATGTCAAAGTTTGTAGGTATTGTAAGTTTGTTACTTAATCACGCATATAATCATCAATAATGTGAAGAAATGCTAGGACAAAGGAAATCTTAAAAGTCTTATCTAATGAAGAACATTACAGACGAAATTAAGGCGATATTAGTAACAAACTAACACGAACTAACAAATACTGGTTAATATCTTTTTCTAACTAGTTTTGTTGATGCCAGTATTATACGGTAAAAAATTTAATATAACCGGTATTTAGTCCATATTTATTATTTTTTTAAAATACTCAATTCAAATATTAAATTATTAATATAAATGAGCAGTTATTGCTAATTTTCTTTAATTTGTTTAATTTCATATGTACTATATTTAATCCCATTAAGGTTCGCTTTTGCTAAGTAGTTAAAGCTAGAAAGAATACAAAAAATATTAAAAAAAATGTTATGTCTATTTTAAAAGCAGAGCATTATATTTGCACAAAATATGAAGTGTCCAGATTCGGTACCTGCAAGGCTTTATTATTAGTAATTATAAAGCTAATATTAATGAATGACTTAGTACCCTTTACAACAACGTATATAGCGAATTCATTCGATTAACGACATGAATATAAATTGTCAGTCGACAAATCGCAAGTTATTTATATAAAATAACTTGATTGAAAACTTTAAAGTATATTTATTGTATAAGAATACCAAGTTTTAAATTATTTTTTAAAATGTGGCTTCCTTATAACAAATATGATCTCACTAACATTATTTTATAAATAACAAGGTAGTAAAACAAACAAAAAAATACTAAAACATTAGCACACCCCTGCACTAGAATTTTCTGTACTTTCGTTGCGTACGTAAATAAAAAATCACAAACACCCATGGCCCGGAAACAAACATGTGCCCGACCAATCAGTGCCGACTCTATCCGGAAATCAAACCCGTGACCCCACACTCAACAGGCAGGTTCTTTACCAACAGAACTACGAAACGTCAACTTTCGAAGTTGCCATTTTTCCAATACACAAATAGAATGCAAGTATCGAGATTTTCTACGCTACCCGAAGGCCTCCAAGATAGCTTAACAACTGCTATGCAGTGACACAGAAGCCAACGGCTTAAAGTACCCTCCTTCTGATTCACTTACGAAAGACACAAGATGAGTTTGAGATGACCACTCACACTTATATGAAGAAGAGCCAAACTACTGTCGCTTAGAACAAACGCGAAACTCGCATTTCGTATAATGGGGTATCGGGTTGCATGTAGGTATCATATAAACGTCAACGATAGTGCGGAATGGTCTCCGATATTTAACGACCACGATTCCGACATATGCCGAACACGCGGTGGATCGGCAGTCGGCGATTTTCAGTTGAATTTTGTGGGAAACGATGCAATGTGACTAATAATTTCCTTAACTATCGAGTCCATTTCACATTTCAAAGTCAAAATAATTTAGACATCTTTGGTATTTTGTGAATATACGTACTTATGCACGTCAGTTTAGCTACCAATTTCTCCTCTTTATTTTACCGCTTCTAATACTATTTGATTCAACTATCAAAACATTGTCAAGACATCTCCATGCATTGTGTACAATTTTTTTTTATAGTAATCGAGATAGTCATAATTCAATTTAATGATTTGTTGTACGCTTGCTTTTTTATGTATCTATCTATTTCATAAAAAAAAACTATATACCTAACTGGGCTACAAAATTAATTAAACGTTATAAAGTTGTTAATTTTAAAACACTGCTTTTTATTGTACGTTGCTTATTACGCCTAACATGGATAGATAATAACGAAATATTTCTACACCAAACTGGCTGCCTACTACAACGAATCTCCTGCCACGAAGATACTACATTTACAGCATAACAACATGCCTACGAATAATATTTTTTGTGAACGGTGCACGTGAAAACATTTTATGATGAAAAAAATATAATTACATTACATTAAATTCACGTAGCTTTAATTAACTATAAACATAATATTTACTATCACCGATAACTACTCAAACAAATGCATAAAAAATTAGTTTTAGTCGGACGCCCAATGACGTCACACAATTTTTAATTTAAACGGTAAACGAGCAGACAAACCACATCATCGTAAGTAGTTACCGAAGATGAGCATTTGGAAAATCAGCGGTACTACAAACATGTTAAAGACCAAGAAGGAATAGATAAAGTTTATTGTTACCTGGTGCTTTGATAATGCAATTTAAACACTAGATCACCCAAAGCTTTGACGCACAAAAGCGTTAAATGTAAAGCACATCAATATGACGTTAACACACGCTCGATTTACTCTCAAATGCTCCGGAGCTCGGTTCAGCAATGAGCTATCGATTATTGCTGTTAAATCCCTAATAAATAAGCATTCAGATGTTGCAGACAGGCGGGATGCGGGTACAGCCATGCGCAAGACATGATCATTCCACCCGGCTAGTACTTCACGGGACTTGTCTCGCGCGTGAAGCGTTCAACCGTGTAATCCATCGCTCCTGTGTATCACAGGTGTCGTTACATTTCCATGAAACGTACGAACGATATTCGATCATACTCTATGAGCAAACTGAAATTTTTGAGCGCTGTTGTGAATTACAGGAGGTTTCTTTTACACGTATTCGAAATTAAAACTCTGTTCAGATAAAACGATACTTTTGCTTAACTATCTCACTATACATATTTATATGTCGAAGATTTTGGAAGTATTACGCTTGATATGTTTAGTGTTAGGACAATCTGTCGTAGCACGTCTGTAATATATTATGGATTATCAAACTGCCCTAGGTTCGCTTCAGAAAAACTAACTTACGCTTAGAAATAGCATCTTCATTGTTTTAAAACTGTGTTTATCTCGTTCTGTGAATTAGAAATACATATATTAATTAATAAAAAAATTATTTATGAACGGATTGAATTGAAACGAGCTTTAAATATTAAGTGACGCTTACTGCAATACATTCGAGAAAGCCGTTACCAAATCCGATAAGCCGTTTCTGACATAAGCGCGAACAAACATAGAAAAGCGCACAGACATAGAGAAACAGACAAAAATTATAACAACTATTGTTGTAGGTTGTATTACGTTAATAAAGGCCTCTAATAGTAGTTTTTCTCATTGAGCCTTCATGTACAGGAAGCGATCTGTTAGAATTTTATTATATGTATAGATTCCGCAGAAACAAATTCATTTCGCGGGATGAAATGTATCGTAGACATTTTAAGTAAAAAATATGGGAAGAATTATCTACATCTATTCAGTAGTATACCAATGTATATAATATTACCTATATAATATATACATTACCTACATAAAAAAATTTCAAAACAAATTTAACCGAACAGATTGGGTTTCGTTCCAATTTAATTATGAGTATTCCAAAGACTTATAAAAGCTATGGAATTAGTCCGCTTCTTCAACATCTAAACGTTCTAGATTAACTGGATTTAAATATAATTAGATTACATATTTAACTAGAATCTCAAGTTCGCTTCGATTCTGGATACAAATTAAGTTCACTAACACTGTCCGCGCTTCATCAGGACTGACTCTGTATTTCGGAGTATGATGACAAATTAACAATTTACACGCACCATAATAATATAAAAGCAGAATCCTTACTTCCTTATAAACCTTTGGGTTAAAAACGAATTCTATCATTTTAATGACGGGGTGCAAGGGATCTCCGACTATCTTTGAGTCTCTTTGGACTGCAATGTCCGTAGCTTGTGATGCACCCTGAGAATAACGTTTGACTCTACAACGAACGATCTCATCTGTTCAAGGTCGTTGGCCTATGTACGATCCAGTATGAACCCGATAGTACTCGTGCGTAGTCGAGTTTTGTCACTGTCATATTTCTTGGAGAATCAATCATGTAACTTATTTGGGTAATGTGTTACTGCCGCAGTGTCGGAGGACCTGTAATAAGCGAATCCCTTACTTCGATTTGGCCGGTAATGCGTCAGTGGTCCTTTGTTGTTGAACAATCGTGAATCGGGAAATAGACACAAAAATATTCGGAAACTTATACCCGTGATTTTTTATGGTTAAAACCATGATGGACTACTTGATAGGTCTGATAATCTAGTCACATATTAGTTAATAATCTGCAATCCCTAAAGTCCAATAAATTTTCGTCCTTTAAAATTTTAACTAACATATTGATGTATTCCATCATGTGAGATGTCAATTTACAGAGAATCTAGTGAGTTAATTCATGTTTGGAAAGGGCCTTGTTTGCCTCAGGTAACATCCTCGCACTTAAGGCTTAGTTCCAATTGTCGAGAACTCTATAAAGGTAACATTCTCTGTATCGCTCCGCCTATTCAGTATTGTTTAAGACACAAACAATGAGTTCACTGCGTACTAAATCTATTCTATAGAATTGTTACAGGGCCGTATCCGTACATTAAATATTTATTGATTTTTTTTAAATGTAAGCAGACTTTGTTATCGATATATATGTCCAAAACTTGTGTTTTTAGAATTTTTGTCTATTGGTTGTTTGACCACGTATCACATTAAAACCACTGAATAGTTTTGGATGGTACGTGGAATGTTAGTAACTTATATTTATGGGTCATAATCTAGTAAACATTTCATCCCGAAAAAGGATCTAGTGGAATAAGAAATAAAAGTTAATATGGACATTCTATTAAGGGAGCATTACTATTATTATTCACGCACCGGGTGACGCTCAGTGGGTAGACCCTAAACGAGATGGACCGACGATCTGGTGAAGGTCGCGGGTAGCCACTGGCTGGGGGCAGCGCAGGACCGATCATTGTGGAGATCCTTGGGAGAGGCCTATGCCCAGCAGTGGGAGCTGTCCGGCTGAGATGATGATGATGATTAAGGGAGCAGTAAAAAAAGCTTTGACCGCCTGTCTGCTGTCTAAAAATGTGAGGGCTGTTACTAAATGTAAGGCATAGATTTGTAAGCTAAGCGAGAGCGGCTAACTAGTCTTGATTAAATAAATAATCATAAGTCATTATGAAAATTACCAAATATGTGATACAATGTAATTGTATTTATTACAGCATGGTATATTAAAATAAACATTTAGTTACATCCTAACAATAAGACATTTAAATAATTTTAACATTTCAAACACTTATAAGAGTAATTTGATCAGTCTTCCATAAGAATTAAACCGTTTTACTTTTGGGGGAAATACGTGAAATATATTTGAAACAGAATTTATTCGAAGCAGAAATTTGTTTTCTTCCTTTGTTTGCACGATATTTCGTACGGGGGTCGATAGGGAAGGAGATCTCGTTTGATGGAATGTAGGAACATCACGGGAAACTACATCTAACCTTTAGTAATGCGATACTCAATATAAATGTTTACTGTTTGTAGCCTGAGCTTCTTTACAAAAATATATAATTGAATATTTGTTCACCCATCAGCCGTAACTCTATATTTAGAAGCTTTCCTAGTTAAAAATTAATTATTAGAAAAGCTAAAATCATTAAAGGGAATATCCAATGTTAGCAGGTTAAGAGGCGAGACGCTTTGTTAGGTGAGTATTAGCATAACCGAGCCAATTAATTCGAATGATTTAGTGATATCGTCGACAACTATGTAGATTACGTATCCCGTGAGATATAATATTTTACCGCAAGTCTATAATATATACATAGGTACTAGAACTTATAGAGAACCGAAATATAAATAATTTTATAGTAACATCATTGTACATATTATATGTATAAAAATATATACTTTTAATCTATATATATAAAAGATAATGTATGTGTGTATGTATGTTCACCTAAAACTCGAGAATTGTTAGCCCAATTGCTATGAAACTACATTTGCATGCAACATGACCACTCCGAAGAACATAGTTACGATAGTGACGGATAGGTGGCGCTGATGGCAATTATTTTTATCTTTTGAACCATATGTCGATTGATATAAAATTTTGTATGTATGTATACATGTGGCAGCATTAGAACACAAAAAAAATACTAAAACAACACTAAACACATTGTTCCTGTGTTGGTAAACCGACAAGTTTATTTGTTTTTGCTTAAGATGACAAAACCAAAAATATTGTATACCCAAATGCTTTAAAATAATAAAAAATATAAACAATAAAAAAAATACTTATTAAAAATGGTTTATTCTTTTAGGTGAAGCGAAGCGCACCTGGCACCAGCTAATATTCAACATTCCTATTCACGTGAAGTAGGTATATAGATATGAGTGGTTCTTTTAAATTTCTTAAACAGAACAATGAGCCAAGAGTTTTTCAACGGACTTTAACAAATAATCGTTAATACATAAGTACTAGCAATGTATTCTGTATTTCACATTTTATTTTTCAATTTTTTAATTTTTCACTATAATATCATCTGGCATTTGTATATTTCTTTTTTGTATGTTCATTATCATATCTGTGAAAACTTGTATTTAGCCCTAATTTTGAAACTTCATTTCATGCATATTTGTATTAATTGTAAGTTTTCCGAATAAATAAATGAACTTGCTTAAATGATACAAATAAGTAATGTACAGTTTACTCTCGTAAGTTATATAAAAATATTTGTGTTTAATTAAATGTGTTAGTATAAATGATACCAAATCATCGGGATCGTCTATTGTTATGGGTGTTCAACAGGGCTCTATTCTAGGTCCGTTCCTTTTTCTGATTTATATTAACGATTTGCCGTATTTTATTAGCAAACATGCGGACATTGTACTCTTTGCTGATGACACATCTTTAATATTTAAGACTGAAAGAAATAAATTAAATTTTGACGATGTAAACAGTGCTTTGTCCCATGTATCGCATTGGTTTACAATAAATAACTTAGTTCTAAATGCCAATAAAACGAAATGTATAGAGTTTGCACAACCAAATGTGTAGAAGGTAGGCAAAATCCTTAGATTAAATAACGAATCACTGCCTATGGAACAATCCACAGTTTTTTTAGGTATCACCTTAGATAGTAAGCTTCAGTGGGGCGCCCATATATCGGTTCTCGCAAGTAAACTTAGTATGTCTGTCTACGCTATTAGGAAGATAAGACTGATTACTGATGTAGAGACAGCTAGACTTGTTTATTTTGCCTATTTTCATAGTCTTATGTCTTACGGTATCCTAATGTAGGGTAAATCAGCGGACATTGATTCAATATTTATATTACAGATAAGAGCAATCAGAGCTTTATACAGATTAAAGTCGCGTGAGTCATTAAGAGAAAAATTTAAAGAAATAGGTGTACTCACCATAGCCAGTCAGTATATATATAGTAATTTAGTATTTATTAAAAAAAAATTAAATACGTGTAAGCAGAAAAGTGATACACACAATCATCAAACAAGAAATAGGCATAATTTGGTTACATCTGCATTTCGTCTTCAAACGGTTCAGCGTTCCTTTATGGGTCTTAGAGTTCGTTTTTACAATAAGATTCCTGAGTCGTTACGCGAGTTGCCCATTGGGACTTTTAAGCGTCGCATTAAAACACAACTTATAGGCAAAGGATATTATAGTATAGATGAGTACATGAATGACAAAGATGCCTGGACAAAATTAGTGTCGAAACCAATTCCGCACAAGCTTAAACTTTAAACTTTTGTAATTACCATATGTTGTTTAAAAGATGTGCTGAGGAGTTTCTTTCGCCGTTTCTTCTCCTCATTGTTAAAGCACTTTTTCGAAACGGTGGTAGAAGCAAAAAATGACGTTCATAAATGTATTTACTAAATACCTATATGATTAAATGATTTTGAATTTGAATTTAAAGAAATATATTACCAACACTTGTATTTCATGGAGTATCGCCAGTAGTGTGCAACAACAACAACAGGGTTCTTCCATTGCCACCGCTCATCGGCTTGGGTGAGGAAGAACTACGGGCCTCAAGGGTCATCCGTTTTACCCGGGCTTGGAACTCGGGGGAACGATAGTCCCCCGGTGAGAGTTGTGGGGCCCCGCTGTGTAGCAAGGGTGTTCCCGTCCATCAGACTCGCTATATTGCAACCAATAGTCCCCCAGATGGGCGGGGGACTGGGGGCACCCGCGGAAGCGGGTAGCCCTCCGGGGGTCGGGTCTGAAGTGGTGTGATCCCTCTAAGAGATTCATGTGGTCCGTTGTCGGCGCGGTCGAACACATATTCCTCTACCGTCTCCACCTTGAGCTCACGCGCCACCACATCGTTCCGGACGTACCGACTCACTCGCATGATCGCTCGCAGAGCCAGGTTTTGCTGCTGTTGCATGCGCTTGCATTGCCACTTGGAAACCAATGTGTACCATGCCGGCGCCGCATAGACTAATCGTGACCGAACGTAGGTGTGGTACAGCATTCGTTTTGTTCTAAGCGGTAACCTGGATGAAAGCACCGGTCGGAGTATAGCTCGCGCGGCAAGCAGTAGTACGCAGTAGGGCGACAACATACGAGTCTCCCAGGAGCAGTACTGGATCGAATTATAGCTATCCGCGCTGTCATGCTGAGTTTTGTAAAGCTGTGAGCACACTAATGTCATCTTATTACCATTATATCATCAACCATGTCTCCAACTACTAACACTAATATTGTAATATTTCATATTATTTTACTAGTCATTAATTTACTTTGTTTTTTTAACCAACTCACTATACACGTCACATAAGAAATAATCTCAAAATCTCAGCTCACTTACTCATGTACTTAAACTATTACTTGTATACAACAAATATATTGAAATATAATTTCAACGAATATTTGGTAGCAATAAAATTGAGCTTTAAATTTATTTGCCGTATTTCCGCTGGTCGGTGTAATCAGACCATCCATTGTTTGCGACAGATTGCTGGCAATTTCATTGTCGTATAGATTCGAACTACGAACTGCAGTAAAACTTATATGCGTTTGACAAAATTGCATACATATATCATAGTGGAAAGCTCCACCGACCGATAATTAATGTATTTTTAAGTAATTACGTCTTAACACGTCCTTAACACAAACAGATCACCGTCCTAGATTGATGAGGAAAGTGTGAAGACTGGTACCTAGGACCTACCGAATTATGTTTTAGCTTTTAGTACATTACCTACATACATAATTATTATCTTTATTTTGAATAAAACTGTTTAACTTAAAAACATTTTTTTACTTAATTTATTTCTTCTCATGTTAGGTTCCACTATAAGATAAATTTTGGACGTCCAGAAGAGCCTTTCATTGCAATGTGTTATAATTCTACAGTTCTGATGTTGCACAGATGCTGCCCCAAGTGAAACGAGGTGGGGTCGCTCATTTCAGATAAATGAAATACTTAATTGGATTTGGTAAAACCCTCTTCTCTCGCCTAAGTTCCTGTTATAGATTAGATTAATCAATTTATACTCACATTGTAAATAAATCATTGTGAAAAATATTATAAATAAGTCAATTTATATAAATTTATCTAGTATTAACGAGCAGTTTGACATTTCAGTATTAATAACCATTTTTTATTCAACTCAAGGGTAATTCTGTAACTCAAAAGTTCACAGCCGCAGCAAAAGCGGCGTAAAATCAACCTTAGATATTAACGCTGTAGTCACCTAAAACCACATGCAACAGAGGTTCTTTCTCTTTACAAAGGATTCGCTTTACGACAGATTTGTGTTACTAGGTCAAATAATCTTTCGAACAGATTCGCTTTAGGACGGAAAATGTCTAGTTCGCAAGAATACGCTTCAATTTAGTTAAGCAGTTTCGTTGTTCTATTTGTTTAAAGAGATGCTTGGTACTAACCAGCTTGCAAGCATTATCTGTTATCCATGTTTCAATAAAATGTTCCCAATAGAATACCATGAAATCCATGTAATGTTTTTCAAACTAGGTTTTGCAGAACAAATCTTAGTCGCTCTTTACCGGTATTCTGCGTTTCTCGCCTGCGTATGATTGTCTCAAAAAACAATCCAGACCTTGACATCTACTGTAACAGCTTGTCCTACTTTAAAGTCATGGTTAAAGAATTGATGTATCCATATTAACTACAATATCAAAAATCCTCAATGTAAGCATTTAAATATTATTATTATTATTATTATCTTTAGTCTTTTCATTACAATTTTTTATTACAAGTATCTATCCACTTCTAATAGATAAAGCTTGCTATGGTTACCTATATTTACAAGAATAGTAAGACGAGATATTAAATAAATTGTATATATAGCTGTAACTTATGTTGGTAATCCATAAATAAATAAATAAATTCCTTCAGAATACATCGGGCGCATGACTGACTCAACAAAGATGAGTCGTCCCGGTAGACTAATAAGTATCCACCTTTGACTTGAGATCATAAAGATTATTTGTACTTAAGAACTCCGCGCTCTTATACATCACTACACATTTCAATTACCCTACAACAATAGTTCCAAACTTTTTAATATTGTTATCTCTATAATCTACCTATTAACAAAATTAATTTTACCACCACGTACCGTCGATCTGTCGTTTTATTTAATATACTATCTTTTACTATTTACCCACTCTTACCATCTTTATTATCCCCGTGGAAAGCCGTTTTAACCATGAGCATGTTTTATGAACCCCCAGGTTCAGAAACCTGGTCCTACGGTGCTTTTACTTTAATAATCGCTATTGTCAATCTTTATTTTAATTTTATTTTTTTGTTATTTGGCTATTGATGTATAGGAAAATTAATTTCCTAGGTACATTGTTAAAGTGAAGCACCGTACTTTTATCATACATCAATATATCTACCTATCATACATATATTAGACCTAACATACATCTATCAGACGTAATGTTAATTGTTTCTGTCACTCGAAAATGACACTATTTTCCGACCAGAATTATTTAACGTATTGAAAAATTAAATGTGAAGTAATTAAATTATCATAATTATGTAGAACAGCATGTAATTAGGTAAATAACCATTCATATATTTGCCTTAAAGCTTTTGTACGTATCGCACGAATGGGCTTTTATTTGGTAATAATCGGATTAATGAAGCAATTATTATCAAAAACATTCCACCGTTAATGTTTCGAATGATATGAAATGCTCAGTTTCGTAATTACCTTCGTCGATATTGGAAATAGAAGGTAAAATAATAATTCGTTAAACAAATTTACCTTGTGACGTTTGACGATTATTATATGAAGCATTACATCCGAAGAGATTTACATATTCACTAGCCACACTATTCCATGTACTAGGCTTCGAGCACAATTTTAGAGCTGAAAAGGAAGTGTATTGACTCATTACCATCTTTCCCCCGCATCCTGTGCGGCCTACGTGCGTGGCGTGGGTGGCGTTCGTTAAGGTGTCATTCTTCAAAGTAATTTCGCAAATGATATAATGGGTTCTGATTTTCCTTAGTACCTGGGTATTGGGAGGGTTGTAAATTTCTTCGGATGTAACGCTTCATATAATTATGGTCAAACGTCACAAGGTAAGTTTCTTTAACCATTAATTATATTTCACCGTTGCATCCTCGAGATTTACATATTCACTAGGTAAATATTTAGCGCTATTTGAGAAATTAGATAATAATACAACGTTCTTTATGAATATCGGACATTTATTCGTAATTATGAACATATTAATCATTTTTAACAACCATGTTTTAATCGTAAGATAGATCAACTATTAATATTTAGTATGGCGGAAGCGAATGTATTTTGCTCATTGTTTTGACTAACGGAAAGTTTGTATTATTTAGCGAACACAAGGGACTTTCCTGTCCAACCAGCAGTTTTCTTGATAACTTCAGTTGACACTCCTCTGCGTATCGCTACCGAAATAGAGGCATGACGTTTACTGTGCGCTGAAAAAATGTGTGTATCCACTCCGCTTTTTTGCATGGTATCCTTAATCCATCGACCGATTGTCGAAGCGCTAACATTGTGAATTGGTTTTTCATATGTTAAGAAAAGTAGACCGGTGTTTTGATTTGACCTGAGTGGTTCAGTGAGTGTTAGGTATGAGCAAAGTGCTTTCGCCGGACATATTTGTTCCTTTTTGGGGGAAGTATGAAATTATCAATCGGAACGTTGACCATCGTGGAGTCGAAGTTTTGAACAAGTCATCAATTGTTATATCAATATTCCCGTCTTTAATTTTAATGTTTGGCAGCTTAATTAGAGATAACGTGTGGATTCGTTGTCCTGTACATAATGCTATCAGAGTTACTGTTATTTTTGTAATCTGTTGCAGTGATATGGCTCCATTGGGGTATCATTTACTGACGCAGTCTAAATTTGGGTTCCATGTAGATTGATATTTGGGAATGCTTGGTCTGGTCCTTTAATTTAATTAATCGATTTTCGTGAAAAAAGCGTCCAGATAACTGACACGACACCAGGGTATCATTTACTTTCCATTTCCAAGGTATCATTTAGGTTTTCCAGAGAGGATGGGGTTCCCTGGAAGGATACGATAACAGCTGAAAATTTGGACGAAAGTATATCGGTGTTTTGCACGACAAGGCAGTGAAGAGGGGATACCAAGGTTGACTAGGCCAGTGGGGAACTAACATGATATCTTCCGCTTGGTCATTGATAATCTTTCGCCAGCATTTTAATATCGGAAAAAATGGTGGAAAGCCGTAAAAATGATAAAATCTCGGGTAGACCGAACTGATTAACAATATTGTTCAAAGCTTTTGAAGAGAGACTATTTGGTATCAACGTTGGTGCATCGTGACTTTTCACCGGCTTCTTTATTATCCAACGATTTAATGGAGGATGCGAAAACGTTTAATCCTTCGGTCAATATTCGTTTTCAAAGTTCAGAGATCTCTATGTGAATATTTGGTCCCGAGATCTCAGATTTTCCTTTGGCTTGTCCCAAGATTTCTAATATGTCGGCTGGTACCGACGCTGCCTAATCAGCTGCCGTAGCGGCTGCCAGAGTGCGAGTCTCCGGAGCTACCAGTACTGACCGAATTTCGGGATAAGTTTCTTCCGAATCCGATAATTCAACCGTCAGGTTGTTTTCATTATTCCTCTGGTCCTCTTCAACGGACTCTGTTATAAAAAGCAGTGATCATAATTGGTAGATGTCCTTTTAGTGTGTCTGTAATCGCGTTACAGAACTAAGAGTTATCTAAATGAAATAATTGACTGTAATCAGGTTACAGTACTGTGGGTCACAGAGTTTTGACTATAATCTCGTTATAGTACTTGATTATTGTTCAGGCTAATTTGTAGTTCTGTTCCACTAATTGTTTTAAAGATCTTCGTGCGGCTTTAATCTCGTCATAGCAATCATCAAGCACGATCCGTAACGGACAAAATACAAGTGTAGCATAGGAGAAAAGTATTGAAAGTAGGTAGCCTAAAAACTTGCGTAAGTGGGTAGTTAAGAAAATAATTATAATTTTTTCCAATATGCCATTCCGTAACGTTATTTATTTTCCAGTTTGTATCTGAAAATATGTGTTGTATTATTAGTTTCAAAATAAAAATATGATGTTGGACTAACCTGGATTTGAACTGCTGCAATTACGCGCATATATAACGACGTACTTCCAGGAGACGAGGAAAAGAAGTGTTGTGGTTGAATGTTGCTTTAATAATGCGCTCCAAAATGGCGGACGCCAGTATTTATGCCATCGGAAAAATTAACAAATAATAATTTACAATAATATTTTGATATAAATGGACTACCGAAATTAGTAATATAAATTATTCTTAATATTATTTGTATTTATCAATATATACTCTCAAGATTTTATTATATTGGAATAATTTAAGTAGTTGAGATGATTCCACTTTACATTTATTATACTAATATGTAAATAATCTAATCATTACATTCATTATATAAATTAATAATTACTTATACAATTAATCACAACATTTGATAGATATATCAGTCAGTTAGCGGGGCACCGGAAGGGGGACATGTAACACATTATTCCGAATGTAATCGTCGTCCTTATGGTGCTTTCTTTTCCCCATAACGTTGAAATAGAAAATACTGTTACGTCTTGATTCTAATATTCACAAGTTTTAAAGAAGTAGATGCTGCGATGCCCGCATAAGAAAAGTGCATGACAGCTTAACGAACGCCACCTTGCACGTAGGCTGCACAGGGGAGGGGGGAAGATGGTAATGAGTCAATACACTTCCTTTTCAGCTCTAAAATTGTGCTCGATGCCTAGTACATTGAAGAGTGTACTACCTAGTGAATATGTAAATTTCCAGTATGTAACGGTGAATTATCTACGCTTACATTCAGTAAACTGTTACATTAATAGTCATCTTAAAAGATAATTGAACGCTCAGACCGCGGCAGCTATGTTATATACATCCCATGTGTAATTACTTCAATTAATTACTTCAAACAAATCCTGAATTATGGCCAGTCACAAAAATTATTAAATAAATAAAAAATGCCCATTTAACATGATATACGCTATTTACTGCAGTTGCAAATCACGTGCTGCAATTGCTGTGAATATGAAAAGTTTACATATATGATGGGATATGAAGCTGGTGATTCGTCATCAGAGTGGTCGGCCATGCTGGAGATCCAAAATAATATTCGATACACTTAATACAATTGTTCGTTTAATCGATAGCACAAACATCGACTCAAGGATTAATTCGATTAATCAAGATCAGAAACGTAGTGTATTCGATGACACGTGATGTTTGTCCACACAAACGCTCGTAGCTGTGTTGATCGCAAATCCAAGGAACGTCACCCTACCGAATTCGACGAGGTAATGAGCCCAGGTAGTTGGAATTAGCCGGCTTTATAGGGTTTAGCGTGTAACGTCACAAAATACAATAACAAGCCGTCCGGCTGTCAAACCACCAAACTGACAAATGTCACCACTGTCATCGACGACATTCAAACTGCTTGACGTTTCAAATAGATGTCACCGTAAAGTTGATGCTGCGACATATATGTTACACTAGCAAACCGCCCTCGCTACAAAATAGCATCTACATTATTTTAGGGCTGGGATTTTTTCTTCATACATTTTTTTATTTATGGGCAGATTGCAATGCCACGAACTTTAAATTTTAAGTCACGCTTTCTGTAATACATTAATAAAAACTGTAACGAAAACTGTCAAGCCGTTTCTAAGATTAGCGCGCACAAACACATAGACAAACAGACAAAAATTCTAACAACGATTGTTTTGGGTTCTATTGCGTTAATAGGGGCCCCTAATAATAGTCTTTCTCATATATCCTTAATGTACAGAAAGCGATCAGTTAGAATGTTATTATATGTATAGATGTACTTTTTTAATATTTAGCCTAATCGTAACAGCCGTGAAATATTCTTAGTTTGTCGAATTTCTCATAAGCTGTTGCCAAAGTCTCTCCGTTTGACTTGTCATGTTACCATGTGGCGGATACTGACGTTATAATTATAACACGTTCCCGGAGGGGATACTGACAATGTTATGTGGATGAACGTTCACTTCCTAACCCCAGAGTGGGCGCGTCTTTCTGCAAAACGTCAATGGACGCGTGGGAGCATTTTGTCGCTCCTTTTCATTAACCATTTTAAGTAGGAATACAATTGAATTAATTTATTTTTTCAGGATATAATTAAAACACAAATGCACCGTAAATTAAAATCTACATTTAAACTATTAAAAAAAATATATGACACAATATTTACTTACGTGAGAAGGAGCGCGGTGAGAAAATTGCCGCCGAGCGACACCAAATGGTCAGAACCTCTTCCTGTGGCGGCCCCCCGCGCGCTGTTGGCGTCTAGCGTTTCGACACGAGTTGCGAATGAAAGTGGGCGCAGCTACTAAAAAGCACAGCCTTAACGGACAATTGTTTTACAAATTATTAACGTTTTTGTGGTGAGGGCTCCAAGAAGCTCATAGCGCGCTCACTCTAGGGTTAATCTTTATACTATAGTCGACATTCGATTTAAAGCCATATTAGGTTTTGGTGTGCAGAAAAAAGAAATGTTTAATTCAGCCAATAATATACAACACAATTAAATGGATAATTTATAACTATTCGTCCTTAAAATAATAGATAAAAAGGGTTCATGCTCCGCTGAGCATGAGTGCAGATAAACTACAGCCGCTGGTTTTCAAAGCGACCCATAAGTCATGCAATTCGGATGTTTGGCGTTAGCAAATGTTCAAAAACCATACAATGACGCATCTGTCACTTAGTATCTTAATATTAAATGTTAAACGGAATATGCTTGCAACGTTGTGAATATTACAATATTATGAAGTATAAAATCTTCTAACACATAGATTGAGGTACATATATTGGAACCATTTAACACGGCATGAGACTGATTTTTAACATTTCAAATACAATCATATTTTTAATTAGTGCAGTTATTTATTTATGTACAAACAAAAAACCCTCGACTCATTTCCTTATCCTAATGACTCTAAGTAAACGTCATTAACTATTGGAATAAACAAATTCCTCGAGATACTTTAACTCTGGCTATACGAATTGCTTTAGCAGTTGCACTTGCAGATAAATAAATCGTACATCGACGCTTACACTCGTAAGTCAATCCTGGGTAAGCGACACGGAGGGAATTTAAGAAAACAATGATATAATGTTAACATTTATTGACATAAAATATTACAGAAATGGAAATAATCGAAACGAATCTAAATAATGAATAGTAAAACTCATAATATCTGGCAATTCCAATGATATAATTAAGTTTATCGTATCTTTGACGCTTAATCAACCGTCTTTGTTATTTCTGCAGATGAATCTGAGAAGCATGAACTTTAAAGCTTTACTAGCATGTTCAGAACGTTAATTGAATTCTCTAAAACTGAAACTTTAATATTTTCAATACCGAAAAGTTTTTATTTTGGGGCAAGTTGTTTCAGAATATTTTCATTTTCATTTTGTCTGATAACCGTTTTTTGTTACTTATGGATTTTGACACACGTACACAATCAGAGAAAGATTCTTAAAGCAGTCAATTAGGTTTTATAAGTTAAATTACGAAATTACAATGTGTTTACTATTTTAGACGACAAAGTAGATGACCAAGTAGCTAAGTTGGTAACGATCCAGAGGGATCCCTGTTTTAATACCCCACCGCAGCAGATACGTATATGATTGACAAATGTTTGATCACAGGTCATGGATGTTTTTTATGTCATATTTGTGTATGTCAATGCCACCCGCAGCAGAGATAACACTAGTGTTCTTGCATAAGTGTATAAACGCTTTTTTGCGTTTACTTAAATTTAAATGTTTAGTTTGCTTTATTTATAAATATAATAATATATGTAAATGGACACTTCTGATTTTATCAATTTTAAACTATTTTCAAATTAAGCATATAATTTGTTTTGTAACCACATATTTCTGCACAATAGCCAGCCGATACTCATTTGTCCGACTTTATATGCTTCGCTTTTAGCAATGCCTATTTGTGTATTTATACACTCAGCTTAATGATCCGTAATAATGATATTTCAAGTAAATAAATATCATTAACACTTATTTTTGCTGACAAAATTTATCCAATTAATTGATTGGCTAGCACTTCGATATCGAATAAATACAATCTATATTCATATTATACAGTGAGTTTTGTGAGTTTCTGTATAGGCGGAAGTCTGATACCATGATACCTGTTTAAAATATTATTTTACCATTTGAAAGGACATAGCCTATCAAGTGTTCATGTACATATAATAATAAATGTTAACCCCGAACGATGTCGGGACGGACCGCTAGTAATAAATAAAATAACGCCGATGATAATAATTCAATGCAGAATTAGTAGTTCTGATGCTTATTCAGATAAATGTTTTATTAACCTTGTTCTACTTTTGTATATTTTCAAATAAAGGTAACATAATTTCAATATCCGACAAACAATAGGCCATATGGGCGGATGGGCCACCCGATGGATAGTAATCGCTGACACGTCCGTAATGCGAAAGCTCCACGGCATGATGGAAAAAACAGAGACGGAGACTCACTAAGTACTAACTCTTCAACACAGCAGACAAACGGATAAAAAATTTCATGGTTGATTCCAGGATAGTCACAGCTATTCAGGCAGGTGAAAAAACTCTATCACCATACACGAGTACCGTTGAGATGACACAAGTTGCACAGGTCCCAGCGACCTTCAACAAGTGGGCTTGGTTTATATTGAATATAAAACTTATATTTAAATATAAATCTAAAATATTTTTTATACATTCAAAAACTTTTTGTAGAAATAAATAGCAAAGTTTTTGTGCAAACCGTATTTTTTAAGTGACAGTTTTGCATGAGAGGTTGTTGACGTTCCTATTCTTGGTTTAAAAAACTAACATCCTACACCGCGTTATATTCTTATTATTATATTTTGATAGTAACATCACATACAAGACAGCGAAGACATGTTTTAATTCTTCTTACAAAATGTATATCGGATATAAAAGAAAAACACGATCTAACATCAATTTACAGTATTATATTTGCAACAATTAATAATTAATTTAAACTGATTTGATCTTAGGCTCGATTGTAGAACGAGCTATCGAGTGTTGACTCATAGCGACGGTGCTGCCACCACTCGAGTCACGTGCCGCGTACCGTTTAGTCATTCATGACTGTCTGCGACTTTGTATATTTGGAATGTAAAAGTATATTGTCTTTCGTAGGTATACATAAAAATCTGCTTCTAAAGTACTTACTCCCTCCGAGAAGCATAAGCTCCTTAGCGTCTACTTAGAGTTTTAGTTGACACAATCAGTTGGAGTATTGATAACCTTGATTATGAATCTAGGGCAATCATGCCTCGGTGGGGTTTACTGAAAGCATTCAACCCGAGAAATCGCTCCGATTCTCTCACCGTGTTAATATTCATGACGAAGCTGCCGTCCAGTGATAAGACCATGCTATTCAGTATGACGTCTTTGTCGGATCCCTTAGACTATCGATACTCATAGAAATTTCATTGGCTTTGCATATTTCCTGGACATTGTTAGGTTTTAATTATTAAATTGGTTGTTTAACTGAAGGAACGACTTGTAATAATGTCGATCCAACTGTATTTACAACTATTTTCTTCAATTTCGTTGAAATCAAAAGACAGCTCAGTACTCAGTTTAAGTTGATATTCCTAGAGCATACGTTCAGCTTCACTAGAATTTGAAAAAGTAAGAAGTTTAAAGAGTAGCCTTATGACATCGAGCATCATTTGTAAGGTTATTTTTTAACTTAAGAGTAAAAGTGAATCCTCCACACTTTTTAGCCAGCAGCATATCGATAATGCCTTTGGTATTAAATCAATAATAATAACTAATAATAACTCACCGTAGAGTGGAACTTTGTGCTTGTACGACTATTGTTATAAAATAGACACTTAGAAATCGCAAGTCCGTTCACACGTCAACCTTTGTTTTAGCGGTGACTACGGCTAATGACGATATATGCGAAGTCTCAAATGAATTTGTTACTTCTGGTATGAACACTTTTATGAGAGCTTGCAACTATACACCTAAAACCGGTACATTGTGCTATTTATCTAGCACTGTGACCCATTACCAGTGCAGTGTAAGTCTCTCATCAAACTCCATTTCATCTGGTCTATCATCAGAATTGAAGAGCCATGCCTCGTACTTTACCACACTAATTTAGTGGAAAATAAAGGATTAATGGGCAATGAGTATCTCGTCCCGCAGATTCGGAGAAAATAGGGTGTGACACGGGGACAGTCACATGACTGACCCTATAAATATTCCGTTTTTAATCGATTCGATTAACTACAACCACATATTAAAACAGCCGTCTTAAACATATTATAAGCCGGTATTTGTAAGCAATCTATCTTTCAATGTTGGTTAATAGAATCTGTTTAACCGACTTCAAACAAGATTACAAATTCGTTTGTTATTTTTTTGTTATGTTTGTTGCCTCATAACTGCAAAGATTACACATGAATACATTAAGAATACGCTAATAACATTAATTATCAAAGAAAGCAAATTTCAGAACCAGATTAGTTTCAAGATTGTTTCAACTAATATATCTACAATTACTACGAATCGCTTGACGTTGAGAAAACCTTAGTTATTCTTGCATTTATTACTTATTACTATATATAACAATTTATGTGTTAAGCAAGTACTCAAACTCAACGATACTCAAAAAATGTATAGATTCGGCCTCTACAGTTTTATTATTACTGTTACGTGTCAGGATCCGTAGGTACGTAAAAATGCCACAATAGTTCCGCAGAGACTTTATTTTACTTCACACACACTTCACAATCACAGTTACACTCGTAGATCGCAGGTATTCGCTTCGTAGGGAGAGAACTCTTCACTTTGTATCCGGAGACCGAATGCCTTGTGGCCAACCCTGCCCGCTATTTATATCCATTTCCGGGCTTCCAGATCCTTCCACGCCCTTTGTTGAAGTAAACAACAACAACAGGAATTCCCGGAAATCGACATAACAATAGCGGGTCAGGTAACAACCCCATTTCGGCCCTCGTCTATGCTAATCTCGCCCCTTTTGCTTGAGGCATACGGGCCAGATTGGCCTGGAGTGAACCAGGTAGTTTTTTATTACTACCTGGGTTTCTCTTTTATTGCCTCTATTGTTTGCCTCTATTGTTTGCCTCTCCGTAACGGGCGGCCACCCTTCTAGAAACTTCGTAAGCCTGCCGACTTCGAGAAGCTTCGTAACATTACTATAGATATTAGAACTTGTAGAAGAGAGATATCGAGAAACCGAAATTCTATCGGGAATGAACTGTACGGCTAAATAAAGCTTTTGTGAAGTACTCTCGCATCGAAATTGAAATACGAATACATTTATTGACAGTGCCGTATTTTCAAGATTCAAAATTTCATATGAGTTGCTAAACCAACCTTATACCTATGACTAACAATTTACATACTAAATATGGTAGGCAATATAACTAGTGATTCATAATTTAACTATGTTTATTGTTTGTGCTCGAGATACTATACATATTTTTAAAATCTCAAAGCAGACACAAAACACTGTTACTGTCGCCTATGGACACAAAAAATATAAAAGAAGTTACGAATACAATATCGGCCCTGAAATAAAGCTTTGCAGCTTTTTTAAAAAACCTTATGTCATCGCATTTCAGGACACCACAAAACGAAGAAATGCAATTAGTATAACTAAAACTTCCTTTTTCGGCGAGTACTGTGATGATTAAGAGATGACCTGAACACTACTGCGAATAGATTCCCGAAACACTATTACTAAGTCAATATAACACTACTGGTGACAGTTGTTTTCCTTACCGCTTTGTTTTGTTTTCAAAGTAGCAACATACTTGGCCATTGTTATTGAAGCAAAGTCTGTCAAAGTTAAACGAAATTAATTGAGCGGCTCTGTACCAATTCTTATAGTAATCTTCAATATTGAAGAACCTATAGAGACAAAGAGCTTATTTGCCGTAGCCTCGTCTACAATCAGCCAATAAAAGCTTTGCATCCAATAAGCCTCTGCGAGATACAATCGCGTCGAAATTCAAATACGTGTGTACAATGGTGAAGACAGCCGTCGTATTTGGCGTTCGACGCGTGTACAAACAGGGGCGGGTTAATGAAGGCTTTTAGTGAAAACTGGAGAACTTAATGAAAAATTCACTTTGAGATGCCTGAGAATAACTAGAGAGTTATTAAATCCTTCCAGTGCTTTTTTTTTTTGATTTTTCAGTATCGTTTGATATAATTACTTATGACCAATTGCAATAAGAATAACAAAGCCTGGTTAAATGTTCTCAATCGTTCTATTTTGACTGTAGACTGAGTGCGAAATTTCTGACGTGAAAAAGGCGAAAAATAAACTAAATGTACACCTTCCGGCCGTAACATCAGAGATAATAAAATAAAATAAAAAATAAAGAGCTAATAAGTGACGATCTTGCTTATTAATTGGCAGGGTAAATTGACAACCGAAACATGATTAATATATTTACAATTTATTTTATAATGAGAGTAGTAACTAACCAGGCAGATAAGGATATTATCGTTAAATGTAAATGTATTTGTGTCATTTATTTAGTGCCTGTCGACTTCCAAAAGAAGGAACCTGGCCATTAACTCGTCCGTCGATCAGCAGAAAGTATGAGTGATCATTATTTACTTAATACTTTAATTCAATAAAGGGGATAAGTTGACTAGGTATACATAGATTTAATTGTGAACAAATGACCAAAAATCAAATTCTATATGGTGAAATATATATTCTAAAATTTATTGATGAATGGACAAAGTTCTTCGTTATGTGTTACGCAAAGCAACTGAAAATTTTCATTTAAACAGAAAATAGCAAACCGCCGTGCGGCATGCCTGTCGTCAGTCTCGCCTACTCCGAGGATTCATCTCCATGGCACACTGACGCTGATGGCCGCGAAGATAAAACGTTAACCAATTCAACTCTATGAACGAGAACCTATACAAGGAAAGTAATGATAATAGGATGTCGTGGTCAAGTGTGTCAGAAGGATAGGAAATGTCTTAAAGCACCACAACTGTTACTTTTTGATCATCCATGCCGCGCCATTATTTGTAAATAGAGCATATTGTAATCTAAATAGAGCGTGCTATAAATAAAATTATTGAACAAACACTCAATATATTTCTCAAAAATAATGACTCGTTATTAGCCTGAGTGCCTCTCGGGATGTTTGAAAGGGATGCGTTTAAATATAGAGATAGTTTACTAATTTATGTGAAGCCTGTTTTCGTTTATAACGTTTTCCGTGTACTACACTGGGTATTCTATTTCAAGGGCGGAATAAGCTGAATAAATATTGGCCAGACAATCTATAATTCCCTCTTAGCACAACGAACTTCTGAAAGGAATGGGATAATTTACGAGTGAAGATGTCATTAAAAATTTAGTCAGACTACCCTCAGACCTCTTGATTTCACTTTAACTTAAATGTATTTCAAGCGGACTATAATGCATTATTAAATTAAGAAAATAAAGTTTCATATCAAATTAATTTTATTGCGTTAATCTTAGAATATTAGCTGTAGAATCATTTGAGTGCATGAAACCATCAAAAGTTCATTTAAATTTAAGATTTCATTTATTAACTAAGTCAATCAAAGAATTATGAGTATAACAGGTTGGACGCGATTTTTTCAGTATAAACGCAAGACTATTACGCTAAGAGACTAATATATACTCGTATTAACTGTAAAGGCAGTAAAATGAAAATCTTGTTATTGATATCAAAAGAAAAACGTTTACGGATACTAAAATTCAAACTTAGAAGACAACAAGACTCCCTCCAAGTTAAACAATTTTGTAAAAGAGCAGCAGAAGTTGCAAAAGTCTCAGATTTTACGCCTACCCATTCTCTGAATGCTTAGAAGGAAACGAGTTTCATTTAAGGCACGCATTTCACCCAGATTTTTTTCACTTGCCGAGCACAAAGGGTTATTTTAATTTAAGTTAAAAGACAGCGGCCAACTCGTCAGGTATTTCTTTGTTCAATATCTCGAGAGTTACTTTGCGAATCGTAAGTCTCAGTACAAAACGTGACGTTGTAGTTCAGGCACTAAGTTTGTATCTAGCGTCTGCGGAGCTTGTTCAAATTATATTCCAAGACATAGTTACTATCCATTGTTGCGGCGAAGTTTATAAAATATACTCGTCTAGGTATATGAATATAAGAAAACGTAATAGGAATATAGAAATCTCGTGGTATTTCCTTTTTTTTTTAATTTAATTCATAGCAAAAATGTACAGAGTAATCATAAATAAATATCTCCGAGACTGTTGGCCGATTTGTTAGCAGCTTGTTATTCAGCTCTCGTAAACATACTCCGTACATCTTAATATTAAACAGGCTTATAACCATTTACAATTAACTTTACAATTAAAAAGTTACATCCTCATAACCAAATCAAAGTTTAACGTATCACTAAAATAGTTATCGTAGATGCAGCTATAGGCACATAACATCATTAGTTAAGTGGACATTTTTATACCCATAGTACCTACCTCGCCCTAACAAATCCTATTTCAAATCAAATATTTTTTTTTTAATTTACTACTAACAAAGCACTTTCGTCAAATAAAAATTCATTAAAAAAAATCCCATGCAACGTATTATGTGATCGAATACCTTAATTTGTCCTTCATTACCTACAACTTTAAGAATATCCCTTGTAATGTTGATATTATATTCACTTCTAATATCAAGACCTCGCTCATGTTTAAGTACGGAGCGTTTTACTCGTAAACAAGATACCGCTTAAAATAAAAGTCGCTAAAATTGATTTTTTGTTAATTCCAACAAGTAGACATTTTTTAAAAATCTAACTAAGCCATGAGGAATTTTGAAAGAAAAAGCGGCAAGAAACTCCCAATTAGAATATTATCTACTCTCAGTGAACATTTATTACTTATGATATTATGTATTTACCATTTTAATATAACGAGGCTTCGTCTGTACGCTAATGGATTTCTAGAAAATATTTTGCATTTGTATGTTAATGTAATACTTCTTCTAACTCAGTATAAAAACGAATTAATTTGTTTCATTTTTTTCTATTTATCTGTCATTATTTGACTCATCGTTAGCAAAAATACCGGAATTTTGGGAGTTAACTTCTCAAATCATGTTAAGCTAGCTTCATAAAAGCTCGCATTCAGCTCAGGGCAAACCGATACTTCACTGCAAGTCACCTGCTTTACAAAATACAAGTCAGGCCTCACATGGAAGATACTCTTCCTTTTAGGCAGGAGCGTCAAAATACCAGCTAAATATATTTGACGCCATACAAAAATGCGCAGTCCGAATCGCCATAGAGACATAGGTTTCCTTTGTCTGTTCTATTGGGATTAAAACGGAGGAACTAGTCCGCTTGGTGCCTAAGGCAGCTTTTCAACATCACACCATCCGCCGAAGAATATAGTTCCGTCCACACCGATTGGATTCGTGTCATTCCTCCAGGATCTGGATCAGGATTCTCGCAATCTTTCTTGCGCTGTGACATGGAATTCTTTAAAAAAAGTGTAAAATGAGCTCTCCTCCAGAGCCAGCATTACCTATGTCCTTAGCCGACGGTAACTACTTGCCATCAGGTGGCCCGTCTGCCTTTTCATCTGCCTCTCTGGCTATAAAAAAATTATACAACAGCTACTGAACCAATATAGACACAGATTCGAAAACCTATAAATAACTGCTCGATAGCATCTTTACATCTTGGAACAACGAGTTCCAAACAATAGAACTTACATTAATCCTATCCTAATGGGTGTATAATTAATAATTTCATAAAGGCAAAGCTCAGAAATATTTCACATTTTCATTCAAAATACCTTCATCCTTATTTCAGCAACACAATATAACGGATGTCTTACACCCAGCCTCTGAAACTGAATTCAAATCACGTCTTGATTTTATACTATCTACTGTGTAGTAAGAAGACACTTAAAATCTTCATTCGAAATGATATTTAAATAACACCAAGATACAACACGAGCATTTAATATAAGTTTTACGCGTAATTAATATTATGATATTGTTGTATTTTGTGGAATCTATACATACAAAAAAATTGTAACGATGAAAAATCTATCCATGGATTTTGTTTTGCAAAAAAGTGGTTACTACTTGATAGGTTCAAGATATAGTCTCAAATACAATGAATTTAAGAATTTTGTTCTAAGTGTCTGACTGTCCGATTGTTTGTTTCTTATTAATTGTAAATAAATTGACAGATTTTATTGACATTTGGTATAGTGATAACTTTTCATCAAGGCCGAAATCAAAAATACTTCATAAGGTGGAAAGATCTCTAATGGTGCTACGACACTGCTACTATAAAATGTTTTAAAACATTATTGAACATCAACTAAAAATTGTTATGATTCGTTATATTTCGTCAACACTCCCACATTGATAAAAATATTATAAAAATTTTTTACAACATTGTATGTCCATCACAGTTTTGACCTACTTTTTAAAATACGTTTTGTAATGTTATCAAACACTGCTTCTATGCCATGGAACTATGGGAAACAGATTAACCTGCTCACAGCGCTAGCAGGACTAGTGCTGACATTCCCGCAGTTATTTTTTTCATAAATGTTATATTTCCTTCACTTTGTGAAATAACATTAATGGCAAGTAAAATATAACATGAAAACAATACAGCTACCATTTGTTACCTAATGTTGTTATGAAGTTAGGAGTTTTGGTAATCGAAGAAATCGTACTTTAAAAAAATAAAAATGAAGTATCGGTGCACATTACCTTTCAAAACTGTACTGTAGGCATAACCACCATAAAATATACAATATTATTAAGTACTAGCGGCCCGCCCCGACTTCGTTCGGGTCAATCAAACATTATATAGTCCGTGTTAAATCTAAATCCGGAATAACGTACCTTTAAAACGTTTAAAAAAAATCCAAAGATACCGTGGTACCGGAGATTACTTTCAGCATACACATAAACATATGCAAAACAATATTATCCCACTGTCGGGCTCAGAGCTCCTCTCACAACGAGAGGGGTTGAGGTCACCCCGCCACGCCAGCCAAGTGCAGCTTGACAAACTTTATATACCTTTGAGAACATTACTGTCAATTTTCATTAATGCAGGTTTCCTCGCGAAAATTTCCATCTCCGAAGAAAATTATAATTAATTTGTAACAAATACATAATTTGAAAAATTAGGTGCGTGCATAATTTAAACTCCGATCCAACGAGGTAACCAACTTTAAAACAAAAACAAAAATTTTAATATCTATTATAATTATGTAATGCAATAAATATTAAAAATATGATGCAAATAATGGTTGAAGGCCGTGTGTCCTGAACAGTATATACCTACACTAAATTTAGGCGTCAGTCTCCTACAGTATCCAAAAGTATAAAATAAGTATAGAAAAATAATCATTGCACAGCTTTCACAAATCCTGCAAATATCTGAAATCGTTCGAAAACCGTCTCAACCGCACTCAGGTTCAAATGTTACATGCTGTAACCAATTTTCTACAGATTGAAAATTTAAAAAAATCACCATAAAATGCAGAGTAATACGCCATTTTAATGTTAAAATACATCAAATGGAATAAAAATAAAACGAACGTGTAGGGAGGTAACCGGGCGAGACTAAGATGCGGCATGCCGGAGATTTTATTAAATCTTCGATATGTGCAGTGCGATGAAAATCGAGATTCGAATATAACAGCGTATTGCAGACAACTTGCCTGAGACGACCCGCTTCCGAATTCGAATATTGCTATTCATAAAACTATATCCAAAACGTGACTTTATATCTGAAACATTATACAGAGAGAAACATTATATCAAACTATATTTTATTGTAAGAAGATCAAAGTATTTCATATTCTACTCATTTTATAAACGTATGAACGAATTAATTTGAATGAATGAATGATATCATATTTGTGCGAAGTTGGTTTTCACGCAACAAGAAACTCCTAAGGAGATAATTTTTTTGCTCACAGTTATAAAAAACACTAACTACTAATGGCTATATTTATATTTAACTAGCCTATTCACGATTAAATGAGTACGTTGCAACTTATTATAAATAAGTTTTTGTTGATTGCTATTAATAATTTTTAAACTGACTAATGATATAATTATTTAAACTCAAAGAAATTTGGTACTACGTACTACTCGTACCATGACTAATTAAAGACTTAATATTTTGTATGTTAATAAACACTAGGCTCCAATAATTAGAGTCGTGACTCTCACCGGTCCTGAGCCCTCTGAGTCCAACGGCTTCCCGCAGTTTTCTTCAGGTCATCCATCCACCTACTTGGAGAGCGACCTCTGCTTTTTCTACCAAGACGTTGCTGCCATTCAAGGAGAGGACTTTTCTTTTCCATCGGTTATCTGTCCTACGAACGGCACGCTCTGCCTATTGCTACTTCATCCAGCTAATGTTGGTAACATGTGTTCTTGAATCTTGCTTCGTAGCGATATACCTAACATAGCTCTCTCCATAACTCGCTAAGTGATTTTAAGTTTTCGAATGAGGTCTTTAGTGAAACACTATATCTTGGCCATCCAAGAGAGAACTTCGAGGAAGAGGTCAATCGTATAATCTAACTCGGCTGGGCGGCGTTCAGGAAACTCAGATTTATCTTCGTATCCGATATGCCACAGTGCGTGAAATTGAAACTTTTTAAGCAATCTGTATTGGGAGTGGTGACCAGTATGGCATATCGGATAAGAAGATATATCTCAGTTTCCTGAACACCGCCAAGCCGAGTTGGATTATTCGATTGATTTCTTTCTCAAAGTTAGACTTACCCGTATGTATAATTTTCCTAGGTAAATATACGTTGACAGCTTCGACAGCAGCACCGTCAACAACAACAACCGGTATAGGTGTGACATAAACATTAAATATAACTTTCATCTTGTCCATGTTCATTTTAAGAACCAACCGTTGTGAGCCAGTCTTTAGGTCTGCCAGCAAAGTACAGAGGCCCTTCAACGTTTTCACCGGGTTCTCTACATCGTTGGCAAATCGAATATGTGTGAGGTGTTCGCCATATTGGCGCCATCTTGGTGGAGGCTGGCCATCTTGCGATTGAGACGATAACTCTGGTAGTTGAGAGGATAAAAAAGATTGAACTCCGAGGCCATATATTTTTACGGGCTGAAGAGGGCACCGTTGCTTCGGTCTCTAATTTTTATTAGCGAAATTCAAATGGAAGATGGGTCAACTTTGAGGTATTTGGGACTCGTCCTCGGCAGCCGCTAAAATTTCTGCGAGCATTGTGTTTGTTTGATTCCTTTACCAGACCAACTTTATCTTCTTTTTGAAGAATTGTTTCATCTGATTTTTTTATGTCAATAGCTAACAAACGAGCAGACCATCTGATGGTAAGTGGTTACTATTGCCCATGGACATGAGCATGACGAAAGACATCAATGATGAGTTGTCGGCCAGAAAATGTGCAGAAAGTAAGAATTTTTTTTTATTTGATCCACGTGCCGCTACTGATAACTAAATTAAACAACTGGTCATGCGCCTGTTTGGAAACAGAGACGCTAGAGACGGTACGAGTATACAACCGTCCTTAGTATGTCTCTAACTCTCGTAGAACTTCAGGTTTTGATGAGACTAAGGTGTCAGATTTGGTATTCAGCCTCGTCAGTAGACTTTTCATAAAAAGCAGGCCCCGGGTGAACAATTTTGAGCGCCGATTTCTCTCTATTGTTTTTTTTCATCATTTGTATTATGAGAAAGCAAATCGCATCGCCTACACCTGGATATCTGCTTATTGAGCAGTCTGTTATTAGTTATTGAGTTATTGAGCAGTTATTGAGTTATTGAGTTTAGTTATTGAGCAGTTACTCTGACATTGGGTAAGGAAATTGCATTATTGAGCAGTCGTTACTCTGACATTGGGTAAGGAAATTGCACACACAGTTCTCGTCTATCCCGCATGACTGAAGAATCCCTCTTCTGGAAGAATCCGAGACTCACCATTAGTGTGAGGTTTAAAGAACTTTAACCCGACATCGTGTCCAGTTTCGGAGTTAAATCATGATACAAACGCAAATGACAATTTTAAAAAATTTAATCATGTGTAGTTATCGCGTAAATAGCATGTTCCAACATTCTATTTATGTTTATTTTGATGTGACAGTCAATCATTAAAATTTTATTATATATCAAACTTGTATTTATAACCAAAATATTTATAATTTAAATTTACAAAGTAAAAAATTTCCAATCTCTGAAAAATGTCACAAGGACTAAAATTATGAAAACCCATTATAAGTTGATACATATTTTTACAATGGATCTCAAAACTTTGCGGGTCAGATGCTTGCTAACATACCATGTCTGTAAAACAAAACGTTTTAACATTTTATCAAGCCACTTTTAAAACAAATGAGTGAAAGGATAATGAAATAATTACGTACAAAATCCTCTTTGTTTAAAGCCCAAGGCTATATAAGTAGCTCTTACGTACACATAAAAGCCTGGGGACAACATTTAATTCAAAACGACAGTAATTTGTCGACGGCGTAAGGTGCATAATTTAGCGAAGTTACGGGCAGATCCGACCGCACTTAAAGTGTTAAGCCGCGATGTGATAGCCGCCATTAATAACTTACTACACTCGAGCATACCTCCTCACTTATTCACTGACATAGACAACTTGACAGTTAGGTAAAACGAACTTGTTAACAACATGTAAAATGTTTAACGATCGTGTATACTAGATGAGCGCGGTTTGTCTACGTCGTTTTGATGTCCACGGCATCTTCTCGATGGCACCGGACGAAACTATGATGTCAGGTCCCACAGAAGTTCACTAGACGTTTTGTCGCGTTATATTTATAGCCGTTCAGTTATGTTACATAGCCTCCTACTTAGACTACAACACCCAACACATTGTTCCGGGGATTTTAAAAGAAAGGGGATACCCATTGATACATTACTGAGATGTTAGGAGTAGCAACGTAATTTAGATGTATAGATATTATACACATAGATTAATAGATAAGTTTTTCTTCGTAATGAATTTTAAAAAATATACGTACGTAATTTTATTAACACTTCATATTAAATACTCCGATATTTTTAATAAAAGTAACACAACCAACTGCAGTAATTTTAACTTAGTAAAACTAGCGACTCGTTCAAGGATCGAAGGGTAAAAATGTATAATGGAATTTCTTCTGAATTAACCTTTTTGCCAGGCTTTATTATTTCAATTATGGCCCCTTGACTTTTGTACTTATATTTTGCAAAAAAACGCGACATTTCATTTACAACTGACGCAACAACTATAAAAATCGTGTTACAGAACTGTAGACTTTTTTCTCGGTAATATATTGACGAGCTACACAGGCATGTACATATATGCCTCTACAGATTTCATACTCTGTAACACAAAATTCCGTTTTATATCCCCTATGTGCCGTCCTAATTGCTGCCTTCCTTACACATTACGTTAACTATATTAGCTGAATCCATTGTAACACTTGATTGACACCGATATTGGCTTTATCAACGTCGACGACAAAATGATAAATTACAGGAATGGTGATTGATTTACTATGGATTCAACTTTTGCCCATTAGCTATCTTTCCTAAATAGCTTTGACTGTTACAACTTTGTGAAAACTTAGTTTTCACAGACAATTTAAGAAGTATGTAACTTCATTCCTCCTTTCTTCTAAGCCAATCCCGCCCGATTCATCTAGTGATCAACAGACGAGATAAATGCGCCTGATCTTTACTTCTTGAAGATCATTCAAATTTATACTGCCCTCTTAATCGAAGATAGTCGTGTTTAGAGTTTAGATTTTTCAACTGCCTGACAAATAAATTCTTCTTCTAAACTCTACCGTAAAATGATATTAAGGTATCAATTGCACTGTCTGGGTTGAAGCCAAGAAGTAGTTCACTCCTTCCTTTTCAGTCGGCATCGATGACTCAAAAGTTATAGATTTGCTTGGTTCACGGTGACTATTATTGTCATGTGGTCCCAAGTAGTCTCTCCCACCTCTTACTGCGTTATTTATTAAATAATGATAATCTGCTGTTTATTATATAGTGTTTACGTGTACATGTAATCCAGCTGTACAAATATAAACGACTAGACAGACTTACTAGTCAATAATCAAAGTCCAAATCTCACTTGTATTTATGCACAAACTTCCACACACTTCACACCTTTCAAATCGAAACGCAAAAGCTATTACGGCACACTTGAATGTGTTGGCAAAGAGAAACAGATGGGCTTTTATGAAAAGCTTCACCTTTCTCCACTCCCCGGTCTCGCTTAGTGCTTTAATCAAGCGTTTTAGAACGCTTCAATTTCTTTATAAACGTTGCGTTTGCATGCATTTTTAACGAGTATTAACAGTGATAAGTTTGGTTTTTCTCTTGATTTTTCTATTTAGGTGACATCAAAATCTGAGAACATAAATACATACATAAATATATATGTAAAAATAGTCTATAAAGTTAGTTATTAATCTTGTAGGCTAGGTCTTAATTAAAATAGAGACAAATTGTGGGCCTAAAATTAACAATAAAATAAAATGCCATCTCTGATTTTGAAAGTAATAAATACGTTGAGATCAGTTTCATTAATTAGGAAGACGCCTATGTACCACAATATTACCCTTTAGGTAACTGTTCCGAGACTGCAGTCTCCTACACTACCTAATATACCTATAAATGACAAGGACTTGGAAACAACACGGCCTTATCTGATACCGCACAGGTTAATGATTAAAACTGAATTTGTAATTGCCGTATGTTGTTTACAAGGTGTGCTGAGCGAATTCTTTCGCCGTTTCTTCTACTTAATGTTAAAACACCTTTCCGAAACGGTGGCAGAAGCAAAAAATTAGTTGCATAAGTGTACTTATAAAATATGTACATGATTGAATAATTTTGAATTTACTAACCAGTGGTCCAACAAATTAGCGACCGGATTCTACTGCACATATACTTTCTCGGTTATTCTCACGCACACGTACATTTTAAATTTTGCCGTTTAAATACTATAAGTTCGCTAACGACTTTTGATACGCGGTTATATCATAAACTGCAATAAAACATTGAAACATTCTACATATATATCGGCTTTTAAAATGGAAATTCAATCTATTTAAACCTTATGATATATTGAAACTTTTATACTGCACTTTCAGTTTGTGAGAAAGGAGTTGCAGGAATCAAAGTTTAGACAATCTTGAGGTTGTTAAATTTCAATACTTATGTATAAAAGAGTGAAGTTCACAGTTGAATACTAATAATAGTAATCTACTCTACTGTTTTAGACTTAGTAAAACTAATCAGTTAATTAATTAAGATTTTATTTAGGAAATAATACGTCGTAAATGGTAATTAATACGGTTGTAGAGTGGTATATTAAATATTAATGAACCCATGAATGATTGAATGACGAGGCCAGGCCCTTTTCTTTAAGATGACAAATCTAACACTATAAACTCCAGCTATACTAGAATGATATGTAAAGCGATGAAATCTTCAACTTTTCTTTTCCCATTTATTTTTGGCCGCTTGGCAACACACCGGGTCCGTGACCAATATGAATGCGATACAATTTGTCAGGTTTACGTGGTTATTTGTACGTAACCGTGCGCAGGTGTGTACTCGCGGCCCGGTTCCCCGGAATAATAATGACTGATTCGACTTGAGAAGTCTTAGCGAGCTACCGCCGTCTCTACAACACTTAGCCGGCACCCTCGTTAAAGCAGCTTTGCACCCTCCAACAAATATAACTCAAACACAAGTCAGTTAGGGTGAGTTGTAAGGTAACTAAGTAGACGTGATTTATATCTTATAATAAGAAATCCTAAAAGGTTTGGGTAAAAGTAACCTGCTTTTCAAATAAGTGCTCAATTTAGCGTAAATGAATCCAAGCGTTCTAACATAGTCCACATGTGTAATTCCCACGTTACAGTAGTTTTAAAGGAGGTGAAGTAACATACAATTAAGGGCAATAAATAATATATTAATATTTCCGGCAGAACAAGTTTATTACAAACAAATGAATTATTGATATTTGTAAATTTCATTGTTATTTCATTGGTTTTCACCTACCTTCATTGAATTTAACAGACTACCCTATTTAAGATCGATTTTACGTTAATGTGATTTCACTAAAATTCACAGACACCAGCAAACGGGCCACGTGAAAACATTTGACGAATGATTTTAGATAATAAGTACCCAAGCTTAAGTAAAGACCTACTGGCATGAATGTATACCCTCGGAATTCATCAAGGACCGTGCTTCACAGCCTCGTCGGTTGTTCAGCAAGGTACACCACGAGCAGAGGTTGACCTGCGCTCAAGAATGAAAGGATCACTTTAATTTCAAATTACTAACTCTAGGAGGAAGAAGTTTAATAGAAGTATTTTTTGCCATCGTGCTTTAAACCGTTACTATGGTTAAATGTCGCCGGCTGGTAATTACCGGCGGCATCATGAAACGTGGATCGATTGTGGTATTGTAAAGCAAGTCCTGTCACGATGTGAGATGAGTGTCAAATTCCACAGTTCAGATGTGACCTAATCTTAGAACATTATGGGGAATTCTGATATATACAGAATTCTTTAAGAGCGTATTTAATACTTCCTATTTTTACAAATGTCGATGAGTGACGGTGATCATCAGGTAGGTAGGCTGCCTTCTCGTTTGTCAGGTGTTGCTGTCAGAGAAGCGTACAGCTTAGTCGATAGTGAGCCCATCTGCCGAACGAACGAAGGGATTTGAGTTCACGTCCCCGCCGGGACTGCAAATTTATATGACAGATAAATTTGTCCTTGTTTAAGATGTCTCCTTTGTGTATGCTCATGCCAACTAGAATTCTAGTGCGGTGATGTGTGTGTGATAGTTTAAGTATTAACATCAAAATTTATTTATATTATGTATTGTCGCCATTACATATTCATTAAATATGAATATCAAATTTTATACATGATTCGATAATACCTGGAATGTTATGATTGAAACTAATGAATAATTAACCGTCTTTATAGGTCATTAATTAAAGCGCTAATCAGAATAATTAATAAATATATCGATTTCAACCTTTCAATCGTAACACCATGCATGCCACCAGGTTCTCCATGTTCAGGTTAGCGTACCAAAGAAATATTAGTACTTAGTACTGCAGTATTTCGTGGTAGCTTAAGTACAGTGTGACATAATGCTGGAACAACGTACCGCCGCTTGTCCTCAGCCTAAAACAATTACAACAGTAAACATTAAATATAAAACTTATCTTTTAAACTTGCAAAACACACTGTAATGCAATTATAATAATGTAACCACATACACACAAACTCACGTGAGAAGAGTTATACAATGTATGTAGGTACGCATAATATCATAAAAAATAACGTACTCACTAATATAACTTTGGATCTTTAGCTTCATTATTTTCTTTTGACATTTTTAAATTAGCATAATTAATAAATGTATCGTTACCAAAATAATGGTATGTTCATTGAGATAAATATTCGCCATATATTTTTTGTAATTCACTATTTTGTTGTGTCTGTTATGTTATATAAAAAAAATGTTCGTTCCTATTATGTACAATTTCAGTTATAAAGTTTTCTATTAATTTTTTTTTATCTTTCTTGGTTTTATTAATTTTTTTGTTGTAATTTTGAGAAATAATATATCTGTATGTTAACCTTCAATCTACAAACATACATTTACCTCGTTCCCTACCACGAAGGAAATATACACTTGTAATAAATAATATCTATACTAAGACACTTGTTGCTTATATATTCTATACTAATTACGTGCTTTGCGCTAAACGGACCATCATCAGGATAAATAAAATTACTAGGTACTTATTATTTTGCGAATAACCATTACCTACATGTAATAAAACAAGTAAAATATTTTAAGAAAAAATGCCGACTTCAATTAGATGAAATGAAACAGACATAAAAAAAAGAAAAAATACAAACGAATTAAGAACCTCCTTGTTTGAACTCAGTTAAAATTAGCCAGTTGTGAAACGTGCTTCATCATTATATAACATTATATTTAAAAGTTGATGACACAACTAACATTCACGAACAAAATATGGATATAAATAGGCAAAAGACTTTCATTTCATTCATTTTTTAATTAACTTTTTCTCATCTGTTTGGTAACTAATTTTCTTCCTTTATTTTGTTTTGTTTGGTAGCCATCGCCAAGTTTAAGTGGTATCAATAAAAAAAATTGACAACAATCTTATCTTACAATTGTGGTCGATGTGAAAATTAGATTATACAATTACTATAAGTAACATACAATCTTGAAAAGATTACAGCTCAAATGTTTCATATATTTCTTTCACACTGCTGAATCGACGCCAAAATAATAAAATTAGCCATGGCGTTACTAATCATTATTCTAAGGAAATTTCAAATATTATGGAGAACTCTCAGGTGTGCAGGATTCGGCACGATATTTACTGTCGCCGAAACTAAACAAAACAATTGTTCCTATTTTTAGTAATAAAGGTCTTCGATTGCTTTGAAGTTACCTTGGGTCCAAGCATCATAGAACATGTAATATAACGAAATATTGAAAATAATTATTATTCTAAATGACCTGTCGATGAAATTTCATAGGGTAAGAATAGCATAAAAAGTCAAAGTAATTAAAATTGAGGCGTTTCAAACAGTATTGCTTTCGATATTTCTATTTCAAGTTTTTTTATTATAACACGAAATTCTCTTATTGTTGGTTCAGGAATAACTCGTACTATGGGAATGTAATCCTCTAGACAAGATAGGTTCCATTGAAAATGTAGAATTATTCCATTCAAGATGAGTGCTTTAGATTCAGCGCACGACCGAGCGACGCGCGGGCACGGAGTTGAACGTGCACTTTTCTGTATTGTCGCCCAAATCCCTACATACTCGCCTAAAACTAGATTTAAGTGACAATAGAACATTTTAAGTATACGTAACATCTGCTCGACTTTTTCTTTGAAAACAATTTTGTCGGAATCAGGTAAAGACATCTCAACAATTACGAACAAATGCTTGCACAATTATAATTTGTATACGCAACTCCGAATCGCTAACTAAAGATTATTTCCAATCAAAATACTATTATACACTTTTTATATACTATTTATTTTATATATAAATGATAACATTAAATTTGAATCAATTCAAATACCTACGCATTTAATTTGCTAATGTAGTCTAATCTATAATCTTTTCTACGAACAATATCTGTACGGATAATAAAACTGTAATGGTAAGTTAAAAATGTATTGTAGCTTTGCTACGAATATAAAGGAATTATAATAATTTTTTATTTTTTATCTGTCTAGCTAGCCTATACTGCCAGATCGTCAGCACAGACAGACGTACGAGACGCGCAGGTAACACAGCACCATCTTGTGAAAAACTTGAGTACTCTTGAACTACTTTCAATTTGGTTATTTAATTGTAACGAATTAAAATATTATTTAATAATTAATTAAATTATAATTATATTGAAATTTAGATGTACAACAACAAGGAAAAACAGTTAATTTTAATTTAGATTTTTATTCACCACTTCAGTTTTAAAACGAAAGCTATCGTTATCCAACTGAATATTTATGCTTTATTACGTTTGCAACCTTTACTTTGAAAAGACGTCTCTAGTGAATAAAAGCGCAATTGTCTTGTGCTATCATAGTTAATAAAGTGAAATTTATAATTTTCTATTGCTTTTGTTCTTCGACCATGAAACCTCGCGATCACGCGCCGAGATACACGTATCATTTGGAAACCATTATATAGATTTATATCATACTTGGTATTTTTGTAACTTATATTATAATTCATTATCTAGATTACATTTCATTGAGCGAAATGGATCCGTTCGAGCGGAATTAGGAAATAAATCCTAGAACGGACATTTTGATTATTTTTCTGGAGCTATTGATAATAAATGAAATATTTCTTAGACATTAAATCAGGAAAAACTTTCATTCCGATAAAATGGTGCAAACGAGAAATTTGTTCAACGTCCGAATGAATTTCGAATAAAATTAATAATAGTTGTTTCGGGATGCTTAAGGCGTTAAGCTCTGTAAGAAGTAGTATTTGAGAAGGGTTACGAAGGCGAGTTACTTGTAATAATTATTATACACGATTCCATAAAAGTTTTCTAATTACATACATCCAAAGTTTGTCTTCTACGTTTCTGTTTCAAGATTTAAAATAAAACTAACTCGATTAACTTCTCCACCGTTCCGTATTATAAACGCATGTGTAATTCACAATTTAGTGGTATTTTTTAATTGTACTCTAACTTCGAATTCTATATTTAGTTATTAAGATAATACGAAGTCTCACATATATTTTTTGTTAATAAAATATCACACAGTGCGCAATATATTTATATGAAAAAATTAATAGCCGAAATTTCAATAGATTTGACCGTGATTGTGTAGGAAAATATTAGAGCACACTTTATTCGCATTCTTGCTATGGTATATAACGACGAACGTAAACAAAAAAATATTTTTTACCAAAGGCTATTACACAAAAACCGAGTTAGTTTATTTTAACATAAAACATCAATGCACTTCATTTAAATATTCTCCCAAGTGTTGAAAGGATCAAAATCCAAATATTAATTGGAAAAGACATCTTTAGTTTCTAGAGTACTCCTTCGGCTATCTGGTGACACAGATTGCCCCAAAGGCGGTCTTAATTAACCGGAGCTCAATTATTAATTCTCAGATTCAGTAATTGAAGGAATGCCATCGCGTCCGTCGCCCCAGCCTCAGCGGGCGGTGGGTGAATCGCCTGTCAATTAATCCTTGACTCCCTGACAACGTTCAGCGCTTTATAACAATATTTTGGGAAACTGATTACTTTAAATTTGAATCAATTCAAATACCTACGCATCTAATTTATAATCTTTTCTACGAACAATGTCTATGCTAATAATAAAGCTATGAGGCGACGGAATCTGTACATGATTTTTTTTTTCAATTTGAATGTAGGCGAATTTTATTATTAACTACACTAATTGTTTTTTTGTTGTTTTGGTCTGTCTATCTGTCTGTTAACGCGTAAAACTAAAAAGACAATAGATTCAAATGATTTGGTTATATTTATAACTTGTACTTTGTTTCATAATCTGGATGACTTCTCATCCCAAGAAGTGGATCTGTTCCACGAATGAACTAATTTACGTAAGATACAAGGTATTGGCACTAAATAATTCATTTTAATTTAAATAACTTTATTTAAACTTGTAACAATTTACTAGAAAAAGTTGCTTTTGAGAATTGTGGACAGACAAGTTAACTTTATAATAACTAGGAGCATTCTCTAATACAATATTCAGTCGGCATAAAAACTTCGTCTAACTAAATTCTTCACCGATTCCTGTTCGAGACGTATAAATGACTATGTTTGAAACGTATTTAATTAAGGGGAGAAATAATATCACCTATATAATACTATTGATTGATTGCCACATTTCAAAAAAACCTGAATGACTATTCTTCAAAAGCAGAGTAGGCATTTTATTCCTTAAAAAGTGAATAAAACTTACTGGAGATTTGATTTACGTATTGAGAAAATTGGAACCTACAATAATTTATTTTACGTTTGAGTTAATAAAACTATTTATTTATTAAGAATTTATTAACAAAATTTTAATTTACAACAATATTAACAAATATTAACAAAATTTCCCAAGTTCTTCCAAGGAATAATAACTTATTTCTCCAATTGACACCTATTTTATTTATTACAAATGTCTCCTTTGTTTGAGGGAGGGAGCTGTTATCCAATTTTATACGTTTCAAAAACTTTTGTGGATCTCGAAGTTTTAAAACGGAACGCATTTATATCGTATTAAAAAAAAAACTAATATTATTCGAAACTAGAATTTAGTAAGCTGCAATGTTTGCCGCGCTTTTTATTAAAACTGAGTTCTGGTGACCAAATATGAGCCTATCAATATGATCCGGAAAATAAAAGGCAATTCTGTACGGGTCTTCTCAGAAGGACATGTACCCATAAAATTACCAAGACATCGAATTTTGGCAAAAAAAATGGTGGCTAATTTTTTTTCGCGGTGCATTTACATATTTGTTGACGTGAATCCTTTAAATTGTGGGTTTGTTAACTCGGAATGGTATACTACAGTAGCATAGCGCAAAGCTTTTCAAGCTGAGCGGATGAAAAAACCAAAACCCGGGCTTTAGGGAATCATGATAAAGTCTCGTCACATAGGCCGCTTAGAACATGGGCGTTTATCGAGGTATCTGGTGTTATAAGCCTAATTCATCCACCCTACAACACTGACTTTCTTTTGTTCTCAATAGTAAAAGAAAAAATAAAAGCAATTTTATATTTGAGCGCCAAAGTAGCCATGGCTCCCTATGAAATTTCTGACCTGTCGGATCAAGACATGCAAAGGTGTTTTTTCATAGTTCTTTTAGGCAATTGGAATTTTGTATAGAGCATGAAAGACAGTATTTAAAAATATACAAAATAAGTAATACAATTATACTGAATACTTTTTCTTTATCTTAAAACGTACTGCGTCACCTATCTATATACCAACATATATTTTGTACTCAGAATGCGGCAAAGTAGTAACTTAATTTCAACATTCATTGTACCTTCAACATTGACGGTAAAGCCAATGAATTTTAAAGTAAGCGAGTATAAGACTATTAACCTAAATTAATCAAATAAGTTGGATTAGAAACTCCACGTCAAAAGTTTCATAACACCTTTGACGGCCTTTGAGAGTTTAGCGATTGGCAACTGGTATTTTAAGATAACGGCCTGTAGATATATACATATGAAGCTAGTTATCTACCCTTCAAATAATGATTTTACTATTTATGTTTTGAAGCCGATAAACTTAGAATTGCTGATTCTGCGGTATTTTACAAACGACGCTAACTATAGGTATTAGAATAGGATAATATATTACATACGGCTTACGTCACTTAATACTATCATGCAATATAAAAAGAATAAATACATGTATCACATGTAATTTATGAGCTTTAGGGTATTGTATTTTATAAAACAAATGCTTTGTGCTGCACCTGAATGTGAATGTGCAGATAAAATCAGCGCTTTTTGTGCTGGATTTTTATGGAAGCCGCTAAATTTCGTGTAAACAGCAAAAAGGTTCGCATTAGTGTTTGTGTTGTACAAACACTACTTGTTAAGTGAAAGAATAAACTTTGTTAGTGCATAAGGTAGTATATAATTACTCATCTATTTCGTAAAAAAATATTTCAAAATGATACTTAAACCACAGCGTAATGATCTGATATTCTTTTAGAATCACAGCTAAAATACATATCTGTTTTGAACTTCGCGAAGTTTAAAAACCTAATTTCATTTTTTAGTTTATATTATTTAAAACATTAAGGGATTGTTTTTTTAATTTAATCATTGATGTACCTAGTAGTGTTTGTAAAAAAATCTCTTCCAACCAAACCAAAAAAAAATATTGCAAATAGATACATATTTGCACAATACAATAAATGTTTATGTATACTGACAATATTTATTGTAATTAGATAATAATTTTAAAAATTAATATAAAATACATCTGTGGACCAAGGTTATCAAATAAGGTATATTTTATAAAGTACACAATACACATTTTACACTATGATGCACACAATTAGTAGCTTAATTTCAAACAATTTATAATGACATAAATATTTTACTGCTATACAATTATATACCTTCTCAATAGTTTATTTGTTCTCAGCTTAAGATATACCACAAACAATTGTTGTATAACGATCTTGGGCCTCTGTCAATACAACATAGAATTAATCAGTATTAGGATTACTACATAAACAAGCCAAATATTACAGGGGAAATAGAAACTCAGTGACGTAATGACGTTTTGAATCTCCAGGCATTTCAAATTAAATGATTAAACCACCTTAGCTTATCTTCAGGATACATTCTTCTTACATTTACTAGTAGTACCCACGCCCGAAACAATTGTTCCTTTAACAGGTGTTTTACAAAGAATATGTTTATCCCATTATATCCTGAAAGAAATCGAATTCTATCGAAAATCGAAGGATTGGATCATTTCCAAAACTACGGCACCGTCCATGTAGTACTATTTGCCAATAGACAGAATTATTTATGAGAAAATTTTATTTGTATGTGATATGTAATGAATGAAATAAAATTTATACAAAGTTTGTTTATATCAACACTTCGAAAGTCTAACTACGCCTTCGCTTCAACAAATCCCTACTTGAGCGGTCCCTAAAGAATAAGCGGTAAGAAACATCCAAGGGTTTTCCTACTCCAGTTAAAAGAAGCGCCTACTACTACTTATTATATGTATATATTAAACTCATGTCCAAGCTGTCTTGTGTTAAAAATAGTCATATAGTTTGTAATTACCTTTCTTAATAAGAACGCTTTTGACCGGAGTCTTTCAATACAGTACAATCATATACATAATATTATCTAAAAATTGACTTCTTTAAAGAGAGCTCTAAGCAAGTCCCAAGGCCTTAATTGTAAACGGTGTACTCCTCTTTACTATTATATAAAAATTGATTCAACATCAGCAGCTGAACCTCACGACAATAGACCATAGATAGGCCTTTACACAAAGCCGATATAAAAAATATTAGGAATTGTTTCGGGTGTAATTAAAATTGTGTATGTAACAACAATGACTCCCGGAGGGAAGCGAAGATTTATGAATCAAATACTATGAAGATTTATTAATTGCGTTATTACAAGGCAAAGATCCAATTCCCTGAAAAATACGACTCAATATGACAATTAGAACAAAATCTAATGGACAATATAGGCTTGTAAACAACATTTATGACAATGGGCAAGGATTTCTTCATAACCATAAAGTAAATAACCGAATAAAGAGCCTGTAATACGAGTAATGGTTCCCTCGCTTGAACGGTGACCGCTTACCATCAGATAGCTGGTCTGCTCGATTATCTACTAGTGACATAAAAAATCTATTTAAATCGGGGAAGATTTGTTCAACTGACAAAATAGATGTGCAAACAAAATCTTTCTTTCCATTCTCGATCCACTACCCATTAGCCTGTAAACCTTAAAACCCGCATAGCCTAATTTCTTTCCACGTTCGGGTGTCTCGGAAAACCGTTCCGCAAAGTAATTGCTTATGAGTGGGAGCGGATAAACGAAACGAGTTCCACTCTACGGAGACTCGTAAAATGGACTCAGGGGCTTGCATTTAATTAATACGACTAGCCGAGTACGTGAGCGCCGGCGCTCCGAATGAAACCACTTTTGACCACCGGACTGACTCTTCGTACCGAAAAACTTTAAATGACGAGTCAAAAAGCCGTACTTTTAGGTCAAAGCGAATAGGCCAAACATCGATGTACCGCTTTTTGTGCTAAATGACCCTACATTTTTCAAAGGTGTATTCATACGTTACGTATTTTCATAACTTTTCCGGGAAACGTTCTAGACAGAGAGTAAATAAAAATATTACTCTTTTAATGTGACTGACCTTTGCTGCAACTCTTTCAGTCATAATCTCACTTTAGTGATATTACTCCGAAAGAAACTTCGATCCAATTATGAATTGTTTTTAAAAACTCTGTCAATTTAGGATAGACAATGACAGTACAATCGAAAAATAAGAAACCATTGTTTGCATTGGTAGATATTTATACCTAAAAGGTATTTATGAGTATGCAGTATTTCATAAGTCTACCAAGGACACAAAAACCAAATTAATAAATAGGTATCACAGAAGTATTTTGCAAACAGCTTGCGACTTTAATTAATTAGGAATATTTTTGACATTTTGCATGACCTGTAAATTCCTTTATTAATCGGGAAAACAAATTGTAACCAGATTTATTATCAAGTAAAGTAATACTAATAAATACTTACAAAAATATATAAACAAATTGACGGTTAACGCGACGATGATCCCATCCGTGATGTCCATAGTTGATTACTTGGAATCAGCCGGCCCGTCTTCATAAGTTTAATTCAATTTCAAAACGATGTACACAAGCCAATAACTATCAAGAATGACGTGAGAAGTACATAACTGACACACTGAGCGCGCTTAGCTTCATGTTGCAACCAGTCATTCATTAAAATAAGTGTATTTCATAGAGATCCATAATAGAGGAACACAGTGTGCGAATGAGATTTCAAGCTTTAAGGAAAATCCTACTTGCGAGAAAGAGATGCAAGAAAATTTACCGTAGGACTGTTTTCAAACTATTAACTCTCCATTACTCTCCTGTCAAAAAATTGCTGTTTGTTATTTTATGAGTTTCATTTCAATCTTTCTATATTTTATCAGACTAAAAATAGTAAACACAATGGTGTCGTGTTCAGTATTAAATTGTTGGGTTACTTATAACAATAACCCAAACAAAGCGGCAATACACAGGTAAGTACTGATAGTGCAATACTACTTTCACGATGCTTATTTTCATAAAAGTTGATCATGAAATTATATAAGTTAAGATTAATAATATGCAGTAAATACTCCATTTTATGAATAATAATTTATTTTTCATAATTATGTGTAAGATAAAAAGATATTGTGTACGTGAAAATGATACCGTTTCGTATAGAGCTTGCACAAACTCTATCGATAAGTGGACAATTTTTAAATAGGTATAAATGAATATTTTTTGTTTTACCTAGATTTGTTCATATTTTACCTTTTTAGTTTCGGTTACAGCTTGTAAACACACTGGACAGAAAGTAGATAGACTAATATATAGATGCATCTTTGGCTTTTGAATAGTATTAGCTCCTTAAATTGATAAAATTTGGCGAATTTTATATTTGTTATTATTATGATATGATAATAAACGGCGAATGTGATTTTATATTTATTGACAAATTTTACTTCTTCAAGGTTTCCTGTAAATGCAGTTCAAAAAGAAAATGGATTCGAATGTTAAATCAGATAGATAGGGTTCCTTACAAAGTTTATAGTAGATATTTTAAGGGAAACTATTTTGTTCTACGAAATCACTGACATATTAATGGAGAATCTATACTTCCAAAATTTGTTGGTTATTTCCTTTCTGAGGGAAATAAGTTATATCGATTTACATCAAACAATTAATTAAAACCAATACGCATTATTATTATTGTTGTTTTCTTTAGTACCGTGTAATCACGTTTTGTTTTTATAAGAAGCGAAGTAAGGAGAAGTTACTAGGATTAGCATGGTGTTATTAATTTAACATGTAATAAGAATTAAGAGAACGAATTAAGTATATCAAAAAAAACCTGTGATCGAATAGTCGACATTCATGTCGATAATGCATGGACGTGACTTTGACATCACTAAAAGTCACGCACATCAGTGTATTTTTCACACACATGCACATTTATGTTTTGGTGACGCGATTTTGAGCTGAGTGTTCCTCTATTATGTAACTCTATGGTGTATTTACAAAAGACAAGCGTATCATTTCGGAAACCTTGTTTGCAGTAATTGGATTGAACAGACTATGAATAAATTGGATTGAACAGAAACAAGTTACGTAAGTAATATCTCTTCACGTTGAATTATTATTATAGCTTTTTATGTAGGTATCAATATTTTTTATTCAAATCGAAGTTGCTACTGCTTAATTTTGTTAAGACAATGATCCCCACAACCTGTCACTTAACTCAAATAGAATTTTAATTATATTTGAAACGCATCAGTAGCGACATCCACTTAAAATATCAGATTCTACTTTTGACAGCATTATATAATAACTCTTTCGACGAGAGTGGCGTATTTGACGCAACTCCAGCAAAACGTCAGGGCTGGCAGGCGGCGATCGGGACTCGGCTGTTCATAATTTGAATTCAAGATGATGAATCTTGATGATGAAGGCTTCCAAGTGCCTGTCTATTTTTAATTGTATTTAAGCATTATTATTTTACCAATAAGAATATGAAACGGCAGTAAAATGAAAGAGACCTTCCAATTCCTTAACTAGAAACGAAACATATTCAACAAAAATCTGAAATATATATTTTGTCGGTAACAAAGCTTGTGAAACTTCAAATTTCAAGAATCAAAGTTCAAAATTATTACTTCAAAACCTAATCCAAAAATTGCTATACATGTATCTAGCTTCCTTTACAATTTCATAAATATATTATTTCACAGACTCGGCTCCGTTGGTCTGTTTTAGTTTTATTCTGTTTTGTCTACGCAAGATACTATAATCTTTTATGGAGCTCGGTTTACGTTTTTATAATAAAGTAACTACGTTTATTCTTGACTTATCTACTTAATTTCTTATGTAAAGCGCTGCTTGTAGGTAAGGAATATTAAAGGAACGACGAAAACGTCAATGACTAGAACGCCTGGAAATAATAGCGCCGCAACCATGTGATAAAATTACTTTGTTATTTCTTCTAATGAATGAATTAATGAAGCATTTTCAGTGCGATAGTAGAAGCGAAAAATCACATGCGTTAGTGTGTTGCAGAAATATAAATTATTAAATGATTTTAAATTTAAATTATTCCTCGTTATAACCCACAATCGTCGCTTGGTCAGAATGAGAAAGGTTAAGGGCATAGTCCATTACATTAGCAAAGTGATGATAGCCAGATTACACACTTGGCAACAGTGTGGAGCACTCTCAGGTATGTATGTATTCTCAAGATGTTTTCCTTCATGGAAACATTTAAACAATATGCTGACGAGTTTCTTTCGCCGTTTCCTCAATGTTGAAGCACCTTTTCGAAACGGTAGTATGAGCAAAAAATCGTCCAGAAATGTATTTGCAAAATAACTTAATGATTGTCTGATTTTGAATTAAAACTTGAATAGGCTACAACTGCTATGAACTATAAATAACATAATGATACACAAGATTCTAGAAACGAATTATTTAATTTATTTTCATAAATTTCCATATTTTCATAGTAAAGAAGCACAAAAATTATTTTTACTTGAGGAGATTACGATTCAACTAACAGATACAAAGATACAATGACAAAGCACAGATGAAACAAACATTATAACATCCCTCTTGTGTCAAAAGTTGAAACTAAAGGTCATTTAATTAAAGACAGAACAAAAGAACACCAATAATAGAAGACAGAATACGATTACCAAACGACTTTGTGTCACCAAGTCACTAACTAGACAATAAAGCTATAGAGATGTTACAACATCCTACAACGTAAACGTTCTAACTATAATATCGCACCTTTAGAATGAAAGTGACTTAACTCAAAATTCCTGAAATTCCAAATTTTACTATAAATTTACTTAAAAAAGTCTACTCTAGAAACCCATGGTGAAAAAGAGCCCGAATTATGAGTTAGAAAGGGAAAAAGGGAAAACCTCATACATCAGTCTCTTTAAATTTACCCAAGACCATACATTTTTGAAAACTTTCTTCGTCATTTCCCATAAATTGCAATTTTTGAGTTAAGTCCCTTTCATTCTAAGGGTGCGATATATAAGAGCTGGAAAATATAGTGACTTCGTAAAATTCATTCTCCAAATTTTCCAAATCAGTTAATAAATGAAGGAATTCTGAGGTAATAACAAACATAAAAAACTACAGTCTTATTGATAACTTCCTCCTTTTTTGTAATCGGTTAAAAATGAAGATTTAAATTAGCATAAACTAAAATATAGTTAACGAAAGTCATCATGACTTCAGCTAATTTATATAGCAAAATGATATGTAGCCTGTGTACATCCGGAATAAAGTAACTGGAGGCGCCGTCTGGTTTGTAAGGCCAGACGGAGAGAAAGGCTATCAAGTCAGCGGAACGTGACAACCTTACACCTCCACTAGGGGGTGCTAAACAGCGAATAACGCGAAGGACCAGGAGGATGTGGTGTCCTCCAGCGGGATAAAGATAGGGAAGGAATATGAACGCACGTACCTGTTTGTTTGATGAGCTGCAAACTGATGGTTCACTACAGCGTGGGCGTCTTCGGCTAACGTGATGCACTTCTCCAATCTTCAACGAGCACTTGCACAAATGCAGTCACGGCGGGTGATGAAAACTGATGATTTGGGTTTAAAAACGGCGAGAAAACAGCGAGAATAATAGCGGCGAACGCGGCGCGAGCGACGGCCATCGAACAAGAGATTTTTTGGCGGTAGGAGCGGAACATAACAGCCAATCCGAGCGCTCGAACCATAAACATTACCACAGAGTATTAATATACGTGCGTTCGGAAATTATGAGAGGAAAGGAAGGGAATAAAATTAGATATTGGAATGTGGCGTTTCCAGTACCTGTTACAAATCCGGAGATGATTCTCTAGATATTCACAAAGTCACAAAATTGGCCTTCTGTCTTTATTATATTGTTAAGAAGCTTCTCGAAAGATCGGTCGAAAAGAGAAGGGGGCGGCAGTCTTACGAAATTTCTGGAAGGGTCGGCCGGAAACAACAGAGGCCATAAAAAGCCCAGGTAGTAATAACATTTACCTGGAACACTTTAAGCAACTTATACCTTAAGCGTAAGAGCGAATATGGCATGTTCGGCCGTCTTTACCTGACCCGCTCTTGTTCTATCAATTTCCGGGTATTATTATTGACTTTGCTCGAAAAGCGTAGAAAAGTCTGGAAGGCCGGGAAATCGATATAAATAGGGCAGGGTCGCCCACGGAGCAATCGGTTCCCAAATACGAATGCGAACAGTTCTCTCCCTACGAAGCGAAATCGACCTGCGATCTACGAGTCCGACTGCAACTGTGCAAGTGAAATAAAGTCTCTGCGGAACTATTGTGACATTGCACGAACCTGCGGATCCTGACACGTAAGAATATTATATAGATTTTATAAAAAAAATACGCAATTCAATTAATAATATATTTAATATGTCAATTACAAATTAACTTGAAGTACATTAAATTAATTGATAGCGTGATAGAGACCAAGTTGATTTATTACAAATGCATATTTATATTTTACTATACTTTCATTTAATTCCCTAAATTAATAATAAAATAGTTTAAGAGTATACAATGTGAAAAAGTTGTGAAATAATATCTCATAAATAACTTATTATTGATTGTATTACATGAAATTTACAGATTTTTATGGACAGGTAAAATCCAGTTATCAATCACTATTAATGGACAATACTCAATGATATTCTAATTTATTGTAAACACTATTTGCAGTTGCTTAATGGCCATGGGGCATCAAATTCAATTTCAAAATAAACTTATGCACATAATTTATAATCGACCGTATAGAAAAGGTGCTTTAAAATTGAGTAGAAGAAACTACCTTATGTTACTAAGCAGTTTTCTACTTCCAAATTTTTTACGAATATAATATCTACTTAAAAGTAAAATTGTATTTGAAATATTATTGCAATAAACCTATATAGAGAATTGATGATAAGACAAGATATAATTGACCAATAAAAAGCCGTCACACAACTTTTTAAATGTTACCCTTTTTTATGTGAAGTTGAGAGCACTTTGAAAAAAATCTTTGTAGTAGGAACCGAGCTTACCCACTAGACCTTCTCAATAGCATTAGTGGATTTTGAGACATTTAATAAAGGTAACGTTGTTTCTTTTGTTGGTTCTCCTCTCGAGGGTGTTACGTCAAATAATTAGTATAATTAGCTAAAAGCATCCTATAGCATTCATCGAATCAAATTAACAAATCTAATTTAGTTAATATATTGGGCATTACATCAAATAATTGTTATAATAAACTAAAAGCGTCCTAGAGCAGTTATCGAATTAGATTAAAATATCTAAACTAGTTCATATATTGCTCGTTACATCTAATAATTGGGATAATTAGCTAAAAATATCCTAGTGCACTTATCGAATCTGATATAAGTATCTAATCTAGTGTATATATTTAAGGTGGTATTATCATCTCTTATTATGTTAGTATTTTTTAGAATCGTCGTCGGTATGCAAATTGCGAATTCATTAAATAATTGTACCTACGCTCGCCCTGAGTTTTCCTTTATTTTCTTTTTCGCCCTTGTTAAGAATCTCTTGTTCAACATCGTTTAATATAAGCGTTTAGATGTAGAAATAAAAAAGTAAAACAGTCAGCGGTTAAGTTTCTTACCGAATGCGTTAGCTGAAGAAATAAAAGGAGTTTCTATAAAAACTCTTATAAATTGTGCGCTAAGAACAATAAGGGTCCTTATATATTTTCTTTTAGAATTATGATTATGTTCTCTTGAATTGGCATCGAAAATGAACTTAGTAAAATAATGGAGTACGTATTCTCCCCAATCAGTTCATAGGATAAATAATTTCGTGTAAACCCTTTTTTTTTCCTGTTGATGTCTCATGACATCCCGATGTTGTATTCTGATTATTCCTATGAACATTTAAAACTTTTACATTTGAAAATTTCAAAACTCAAATCATTTAATCATTAAGGTATTTTATAACTACATTTATACACGTCATGTTTTGCTTGTATTGTGGTTTCAAAAAAACGCTTTAACATTAAACATTAAAATTCTTGTAAAAGTTAGACATACCTCTAATATTTTTAAAAGAAATATCTAATACATAATTAAAATTGTATTTTTAAATGTTTCACAATGGTTTGAAATATATAAGTACTTACCTATATGCAGGTAGATGACGCAAACGGAAATATACCTCGTCATAGCGAATTATTTAAGTTGCCTTTGTTCTTCGACGTACCAAAGCAAAGCGCTTCTACGCTATGCTGTGCACGGAGGCAACTGAATAACAATGAAAATTTCAAAGCTTTTAATGACGATTCTTTAGTGTTTACGTGGTGTCAACGAAAAGACAGAAAATATTGGAGTAGACTTAGATAAAATTCATTTGCATTGCATATCAGGGTACGCGTCTATTCTCACGAACTAGTAGTTTTAAGTGTACCCTACCAACCTACTACATAGCGTATTTTTTATATATTTATTCTTCATTATGATGTTTTGTAACTAAGTTTTAGGTTTTAAAGAATGTACTTAATGTCATTTACCATTATCTAACAGTATAACCAGAGTGCAACACTAATGATTGACAAGTAACGCTTAAACAGCTTTTCACAATTCCACTGTGGCAAGGTGTTTTAAAGTAGTGTTGCCTAAAAAGTTACGGAATAGAAATAGAAACAAGATCAAGTCAATGAAATATCCAGTTAAAGCCATAGAAATGGCATAAAATGTAGCTTTTGCTATCTGGTAATTTTAGCTTATATCTACCCATACTGAGAAATATAGATATATTTACGTAAGCCAAAGATACAGTGATACAACAACAACAACAAGATCCTCTTTAATATACACCAAAACGTAGTATATAGAAAGTTTAGATACAATATTTTTAGGTACAACAGGCGGCCTTATCGCTTAATTTGCGATCTCTTCCAAACAACCTATTGAGCTAATAAAGTACATGGAGTAACGAGACAGGGTAGGGGTGCACAATTATGAAATAAAGTTATATTTGTTTACTTTGTCAGCAGATTAGTTTCCAAAATTTAAGTGGTAACGTGTAAGAATAGTTAAAAACGAATATAGTGGTATTACGATAACAAAAGATAGTAAGTAGAAAATTAATGGTAATCATATTAAGAGATAATACTCCTTCACTAGTTGTTTAAATGATTCTAGTGACTGCGCACGTCGGATTGTAACTGGTAAGGAGTTCCAAACGTATATAACGATCACGATGAGAAATAGATTTGAATTGGAATCGTTGTTTTAAGTATTCACTTGTGTTTGGATTAAACAGGACGCAGTACAAAGTAGACAGAATATGATTATACCGGCGAAGACGGATTGGGAGCCACTTGAGCTTAGATCGATATTCAGAAATATGGTCAAATTTCCGAATATCAAATATGAATCGAATAGAGATATTTTGGAGACGCTCAAGTTTATTCAGTTGCTCCTGTGTTAGATCTAAGTAGCAAACATTGGCATAGTCAAGGATTGGAAGAAGTAAAGATAAGGAAAGCGTAATCTTAGTCGCAACAGATAAAGAATTGCGTAGAGTACGGAGAGACCCCATTGTAAAAAACAATTTTCTACTGACCTCGTTAATTTGAGGAGCCCATGTTAGATACCTATCCATAAATACCCCGAGATTTTTGACTTTGTCGGCAAAGGGCACATGGACAACATTGATTGTTATTTGTGGTAGATTATAATTACTAATCTTACACAATAACCTCGAGCTTCCTATAATAATAGCCTGGGTCTTCTAAGAGTTTAGCTTTAGTCCATGTAATACACACCATTCTGAAATACAAGTCAATCATTATTCAATGTATTTATAAATTTGGGTAAATCATCAATGGGGCCTTGGCAATAAATTTGAAGTTCATCTGCATAAAGGTAGTAGAGAGAAGATAAATTGATACCAATCGAATTGATATAGAGTGAAAACAGAAGAGGAGATAACACGCCACCTAAATATATAGGGGTAAACACATAAATAAATAAAATATGTAGGGTGTTCAGCTTTCAGATCAACTGTTTTAATATTCAATGTTTTACAATAGAAACCGATTGTTCGCAGCCGATAAGAAGTAACATATTTAGCCGTATTGGGGCGGCTTAGAATCCCATGCTGGCAGAACAGGGTGTCTTAAAAGGCGACAGAGGCCAGCCTGCTTGGTGGGAGGGCTTCGCGTATCGATTATATTATTAGTATTATTATTAAGTCATTAGTATTATTACTGGTATTATTATCTATCCGTGAAGCCTGCCTTGCTACTAGCTACCACCCTCCTGCTTGAGTCAGCCGCCAAACGACTTGTCGTGTTCCGGCTTGAAGCTTGAGAGCCAGTACCAACTTTCTAACCTTCTTCTCATTTCCTGGCCGACAACGCATCAGATACCTTAGGTCTTGCTGATGTCCATGGGGAACGGTGACCACTTAACATCAGGTGGCTCGTCTGCTCGTTTGTCGGCCATTATCATAAAAAAAAAACGAAAAACAATCTAAGATGATAGGTGAGAACGTTAGATACGAAAAATAGATCCTTAACACGTGTGGTTAGGGAATCATCCTTCTACATCTAGCAAGAGTTTTATCTCAGATTATCGTGAAAAATATACCGGCTTTATACCTCTTATAAAAAAATCAAATCAGCGTTGAGATTTGGAGTCATTGAATGATTAAAATCGAGTATCTGTTTGGTATCAAAAATACACATTTAACCCAGCATATTATCAAATCTCATAGTTACGTTGACATTGACGAACCTTTTGAGGTATTTAAGACATAATTATGATTTTAATTTAACTATCTTCGCGAAAAACAAAAGTTTGTTGTAAAAATATAGCAGGTATCTCCACACCAATACATGCTCTTGGCGTTGAGTTTATTCATTACACTCAATCCTCAAGTTTTCATTCATATACATTTCATTTCATTCATAATACATTGTTACTATAATATGTATTGTAATTATTATATTAATATATTGAAACCACACAAATGCAAGAATATTGTTGTCTCCCGAACAGATGGTAAAGATACAACACTGTACGGTTTGTTTATTACACGATGTTCACTCATAAGATTTACCTCCAAGTCTACAAGTATATCAGGATGCGTGACATTTAATAAATCGTAATATTTTTTCGTTATTATATTATGGTGTCACCATCACAGATTCTCAGATACGATATTGTTACACGCATACACACGAGCGCGGCCATTTATCATACGATATTCGTCATTATCACACAAGTAAATACGTTAATGCATGCACACAACTCAATATTCTTGAAAGAAATTATGAAGTATAAGGGGCTCCCCCCGTCCTTATCTCCAATCTAACCTCCTTTCCTCGTGGTGCACCCTACAAAACAACGGACAAGACCAACAACACCACGACTCTTCTATTGTGGTCGCTGCACTCATACTCGTTCTTTGTGATAAGTTTCATGCCTGACTAGTCACTGCCCTCCTTATGGAATAAATCCTGCTTCGGTTGCAGAATCGGTTTCCCGCTCCTATTTATTGTGCGTCAAAGTAGCGCATCGCATTTCATGGCTTTTAGGACCATCGACTATAATAATTACTTCAAAAACGTTAAATCAAATCAAGTGGTCTGGTCATAAATCTTTTGAAGCTACGTGTCTCGCTTGCACTCATTAGTGTTAGGGAGCGCCATAATGATTGTAAGGAGTGAACATCGATAACATGGATGAGTACTCAAAATATACCTACAAAAAGCCATAAATAATTCAATTAATTTCATCCATATAAAAGTTTAATGGTGATATAATAAAATAAATTAATTTAATTATTTTACTATATATTTTATATCAGTATTGCTGTAGTAGTGCTAGTATTGTGGTTGATTAAGTATACAGAAACTGCAGTTACAATTATGTAAATTTGAGACACTTATTAATATAAAGTACAGTTGTAGAGGAAAATTGTGCGATGAGTGAATTGTTGTTATCGTTAACGTTAATACTTCAAACTTCGCTCATTCACACACACAGACACACATATCGTATTTACCGAAGGCACTCATTGCAGCCATTTATAAACTGCTCATTTGTCCAATACGCCACTCGAATAGCGAACAAGGACGAACGACAAAATTGAAGTGTCTTTTCAATAGGAACAATAATAATTTGTAAAATGAAAAATTCCGAAAAGCGTCGAAAACGTCACATCATTCTACGAAATTGCATGGGGCGCCTAATTTGTATTCAAGAACTCTTCAGGGCATATTTATTCATTGGTCACAGCGAGTCGGAAGTGGCAGATGTCGAATGACGTGGGGTCACAGAGCACGGCAATCACTGCAGTGAGCTCGTAGAAGTTGTAATGAACGAATGAGTAATAATACCTACAAGTCCATAGATAGTGATGAAATCGATTCAATAGCGTGTTGTTCACCGACTCTCCAGCACTGCATCCGACACACATAAAAAATACTGCTAAGGATAATTTCTAGAAAACAAATGGTAAAAACCTCATCGCCGTGCATGAATACCGTCAAGAGTAAGTTGAGTGGCGAGTTCAACGACCTCCAAAAGAAGTGACCCAGTGTCATTGCCTTGTGTATTGGTCAGCAGAAAGCACCACGACCACAGCATGTTGACTTGTACTGAAGAGTCAAAGGAGCCCCCTTTAAATATTCTTTCAAATTACACATATACAATTATATAATATTGAGAATGACTTAATAACTTACTTAGTATTAACTTCAGTTATGTAAAAAAATTGGATATTTGATAAATTTTTAACCTAAACTGAAAACAAGTAAAATAGTAAGAAAAAATTTTACGTTTTTCGTTCATTTCGATAAAATTACGAGTACTATTTTGATTGTTCGAGCATCGTGAACTCAATTTCGTTTTCATGGACAATGTAATTTCATTTTACATTTACAGCTCATCGTAATTACAATTTTTTAAGTTTTGTTATGGGACAATTCAAAATCTGTTAAATAAAATTAATGTCATACCTTATCATTTTCAACTTACATGTATAGCATCAAGAATTTTATAAACTGTTCTATAGAACATGATCACGGCCAATCCGCACTTTTAAATTTGTGGAAGCAACATGCATATTGTATTGTATTGGTAAATATTATCCTACCGACTTTTTAGGTGCAGCCAAGGAAATTTACAAATCGTTTAAAAGAAATTCTCAGTTCTAGTACACAATTATATAATACTCCTAAAATTAATCTGTTCCAAAACCCACGGATATATTCGCTCCTGAATAACGACCGCTATATTCAATTCACGTACGATAAATACCCATCTCTACATTACGAAGCAGGAAAATATAACGCATAAAATGCCAAAGCTAAAACGCTACATCCTGGCGTTTTATTTTAACCTATTTTTTATTTTAAAGCTTCGTATATATACAATACTTCCTATTCTATCAAATACTTACAACTGGATAATTCTACTTAAAATTGTAATCTAAACACTTCAACTTAACACAGTTTTAATATTAACTATAAATTTGACAATAATTCACGATTTGACATTGATCATTGGTGTTCTGGCGTGCGTTTCAATACAATAGACCTGATACAAAACAGTAAAACTGGACAAATAACGCAATCACTTGGCTAAATAACCTACTGTCTATATACACCTAAAATCTCTATTTTATGCACATAAGATGCAAGCTACACAGATCTTACAACTTTCATTGTTGTATATTATGTTGTATGATGTGACAACCCTAGTAAAATGACACTATGTCTTGACTATACCGGCTTCTCTACCGATATCGAAGGTGATTGACCACTATGAGTCCTTACATTGTTCTATAGATACAAATACTCCAGCGTATATGTATATTATAATATATTGGCGTGCTGTCAGCGGCGTGTACAGGATTATGACACTGGGTATGCGGCGGAGTACTCGGTCACAAAAACTTTTTCTTTTATAGATTTTTAGCATAGTCACAGCCACGCGATGGATCTCTAAGTAACTCTCTAACCATGCCAACAGAACAAGTCTTAGATGTACTACTATTCATGTACATCTTCTACGGAAACGCAGACAAAACAGCGATCGATCGTCGCGGCGGAATAAAATTCTAATAAGTAAAATAATAAGCTAAAATATTATGACTTCTCACTTAGTCAGCTTCAATTTTCACATATTCAAGGTTCCGGTCACTTGAGATTACTATATCACCTAATCACCTATCACCTATCACTTAACACAAACCTCACAATCAAATAACATTTAAAAAAAATCAACAAACGCACTAGTAAAAGCAAATCACTACAATTATTATAGAAACTCAGTAATAAACTGTTAAATGTACACATTTTCAAATGTTAAAATTAAAAATCTTTTAAGAAAACTATAAATATACTGGCGGAAACAAAATAGTAAACAATTTACACGAAATTCACATGAAAAAAGCAAAATGGCCTCCCGCGAAACACAAAACATTAGATATCTGTCTATTATTTTTATTCGGATTATAGGCAATGAACATTTCCGATTACTCCCGACAACTGCCGAACTTCCGTAGCCTGACGCTGGAGTCGCGGCTTTCGATATTCATGGGTATGTGCGTTGCGAACTGTGCACGGACACCTAAATTACTTCACACATGCGAACATATCTACTGCCGAAGGCGGCGGCAGGAGTTGGTAGATTAGGTACATTATTTTGCAGCGCCGCTTGCTTGTCGCCAAACGTCTAGCAAACATAATGTTTGTGTGCTTGCAAATAGGTGCTATTTATAAAATATTAGGCGTTTTTAAGTTATTATATTTTGTTTATTCATTTATTTACTATTAATTAAAGTCATCTAAAATGTACGAACGTTTTATTAAAATATCTGTGAATGGCAAGTAAAGCACTGCATTTCTGCCTACAAGGAGCGCACGCCCCTGCGTGCTGTAGTTATTAACGCATTTTCTAAAGTTTTGGGTTTTGCAAATCATATCCCTCCATCTAACCTTCGAAGGAGGGGGCATTGCGTTAACGCAGTCGCCAAGACCTAAAATGTAATAAACAATCATCATTATCATTCTCATCATCATAATCATCATTATTATATTCAATCTAATATATTACTAAATTCAATATAAAATACTAGTTTTAAACCTTACATAATATTGAATAGACAATAAATTGAGTCGTCTTGTCTCATACCACATACTATAATTCATTCTGTTATGAGTTTCCTGTACAAAGATATCCTAATGTCGAGTACAGACACATTTCAGTAAAGGTTTACTTCAGTTGTACAACATCTAAAGAGCAAAAACGCAACTTCACAGATCAGATCTTCTAGAAATGCTTAAGTATAAATCTGAATTTCACATGCATACAAGTACAAAGAAACAATGTTAGAAGTAATTGTATTGATATAAAGTGCAAAGAGAAGCGAAAACAACACGCCATCTTGTGGTATGCCTACTGTGACATATATGTATCTACGACGTAAGCTTGTCTTGGACTATTATCCGTCGCCGTGATCCATACATTTAACAAAAAAAAAACAGTTTAGTGTAGTTGGCGATATATTATGAGAGCATAGAAACCCGAGTTGGATATCGAAATGAACTGTCCATTCCCGATCGGATGTCATCGGTGATTTTCCTCAAAGTTGTAACCGTGCTGTGATACTGACAGAGCCCAGGTTGGAAGGGATTTAATAAGTTAAGACAGAAAGGAATTTAGCTGCCATTTAAGCCGTTATAGAACTTTGGAAAGATAACGTAAAATGGATTGTTTGTACCGGCATCAATCAGATGTTCTGCTACCGCGGATTTCTTTGGATCGTTAGTTTCCGTCAAGTGTCAATTATCAAAAGTCTCTCCTCGCCACCGCACTCGTCGTGACCATGATCCAAAATAGCGTTGAAAAGCACAAAAAAAATCATTACAAATTTAATTCGAAGTCACATACAACACTAGCAAAATCATTTACTATCACGAGCACATAAATTCGTTTTGGATATCAAGTTTGTTGCCTTTTCTCGCCTATAACTATCTCTGAACAAAGATTTTTTATGCCTGTTATCAGTCTAACTCCACACCTATGGATAAAACGCACGGCTCCACGTAAAATGCTTTTTAAATTTCCAGCAAATTATTTCTTTGTTATTCATATAACAAGACGCATACTTTGCTATACGATCACAATGCGTTTTAAATTTCAGCAAAGTTGGCACTAAGATATATACAATCAAAATTTGCACTTCATCCAAAAACAGTCCACTTACATACATTGCATTTCTCTCATTAAAAGAGCTATCAAAAAACTTACTGAAACACCTTGTCCTAACGCCGTGATGGAACTGAAGTGGGCCCTCGAATTGCACAATGCCAGCAAATATGCCACAGAAGGAGAATCGGGGTGCAGTGCACTCATGACAATTGCCTAGCGATTGTATTTTTTGCCTTTATCCAATTTTGAATTGCAAATCCAAATGTACTTAGAAATCGGTCATTTTCAGAGTTCCTCATTCATAGGTACTCCAAGAATCTGTTTAAACAATAAATTGTTTATTAATGACTAGGTAGTTAATAATAAAGCCACATTTAAGTTGATTACTCGGCTATTTTTGTAGTCTTGAAATCTATATGCACCAATACAACGGCACCCTAAACATAGAAGATAACGGAAAATATAACTAGATAAGACACTTTGAAAAACATCTAAGGTGTAAAGGAAAGGCAAAAAATTACTAATTTTTATAACGTACTTAACTTTCGAAACCAATAGATGCCTCCAGAATTTAAAACGACTGGATATACCTTAGTATACTTCTTGAAAATATACAGTACCTATTCCGCTTCTTGTTTTTCTATAAATAGGCTGAATCAAGTATAGTGCGATATTTATGATTATTTAATTTTTTCGAAATAATTATAAGTGGTTAATACATTAAACACTATTTATTAAAACATGACAGAACTCTCCAATAACGCCCACCAAAACAGGCGCATAAAGATTAATTAAACTAAAAAACATTTAACAAAAAATATCGTTATAAATGTTTTATATTATATCTACAGAACCTTTTTGAGTCCAGTTCACACTTCGCCGGTTTTTTACCCTTTTATGCTAAAGGTAACTCTTAAAAGTCGAAGTTATAATACTCTTTGTGATGGCTCTTTGTTTGAAGCTTAGAAATTTAACGGTTTCAAAAATAAATTTGAGGATTGATGTTTAAAACTTTCAACTGTCAGGGCAATTTAAATTTGTTAACTCTTAAACCAACAAATTAAAAAGGAAAACAACAATATGGTGGCGAATATTTTGGAAGTGAAGTATTTAGTTATTCCAACAAATAATTCTTAATACGATAGAAAGTAAGTCATACGTTTCTGTTTTAAACAAGAAAAATCTGTAGTCAATATTATAAAAAAGCCTAAACTAATGGGACTCGATCTATATCTGTTTGTATCAAGTTAATTTTGAAATGCGCCTATGCGAAATAAGAGCTGCCTACCTGGATGGAATCGCCCCCGGAACCAAATTTAAAGTGATATGAGAAGTTGCAAAATGCAAACAAGTGAAGTAAAGTTTGCATAAGTATTCAAAATTTGAGTTTAAAAAAAACGGTCGGTTGGTGGCATTTATCTAACTGACCAGCGACTGACGTATACCTCCACACATACTCAAAATAGCACAGAATGACTAAAACACTTCTATTAAAAAAAACAGAACAAACGTAGGCAATGTTAAACGGTTCGTAAACTTACGCGTCTCACACTTAATAACGTTCAGGTCTTATTCCTGAATTTCCAGTTTACACATAATTATATTCTATCTTTTATTTATTTTTACAACGACAACTACAAATAGACACCGCAACTCATGAACGTCTGTAACAACAAAGGCATCATTCAACCATTACCAATTCGGAAGGGATAGGGAAATCCATTTTTTTTACCGATCTCTCCGACACTAAACACCCGGCGCATCATTGTCTCATCCGCTGTTCAGCGAACTATATAATTTTGTACACTTAGTATACATTTTACGACTATCTATAAACTCATTTTCCACCGAACCAAAACAATCTAACGAAATAGAAGACATACGAGTACAACCACAGCTCTGGTACGCTGTTCCCATTAATTTTATTTTAAATTGTATGATAGTACCAAGACTTCCAAGTCAGTCAAAGAGCCATTAGGCATACCCGCGCTACTTCAGCGTTACAACTCCCTTGAAGATAATTTATTTTGCCAAACGACTCCTTTCAGACAAATGGAGTCGTTGGCGTGTCTGCCGCAGTATATACTCCACTCATTTTCCTTGAACCATTCAATAGGAGCAATTGATAAAATAAAAGAGATGCTTATTCTATTAATCGTCTTAGCACTTAGCAATATTTTCTATGTCCAATGAACGCCAAGCCATATTTGTAAATGTTTGCCTTAAAATTACATGTTATTTGTCTACGTTAACTGGTGGTGACATGTGGGTTAAAGTTTACGTAGTATTAATCGTTAACATATTTCAATCATAAAGAGAGTTATGGCTTGTCAAATTTACTTAGATGAGAAAAGAAAAACGTGTACGTTTATGATTAATCTTAAGATTTTCGTATAAATTTTACTAAAAATACTAGATACACCTATGTATATTTTATAATCGCTTCCGTATATCTTTTCAAAATTTGGGTAATATTGGAGGTACGAAGATAAATTTTCATCAAATCTCTATAATTATCTTTAACTATGCATTTTAAAATTAATCCAAAAATCAAAATTTCTTTATTAAGCCACAAAACGAGGGGAGCGAAACCACGGGATGATAAGTGGTCACCCACGCTCATCACGCACACAGTATACAAAATCAACGGCATGACTAACACGTAACGTAATCGTATTTTAATTTTGCGGGTTACTATTGAGAAACAAATAGGAAAATCTAAAATATTATACTTCATCATGCCCTATCCAGAAGAATTTGAACGAGACCAATTATGTACCTCTGCATCAGATGTGAAGGTTTGCACACATTACGAGTGTTCGACGCTAGTCCTCTGTATTAAAGAAACCATATTTCTATTACCGACTTCGAATAGAAGAATAGTTTAATTAAAAAAAAAAATATACGATCTTATACGATACGATACCCTAGGATATTTACCTAATGCAGAAAATTTTATTAACATCTACTTTAATAGGTAAATATCAGTAATGAGTAATTGAATATCTGAAAAGAACTAAAATAAGGTTAACCTAAATATACAAAGCTTATATATGTATATAACAGTAATGACATCAATTCCGCACCCCAAAACTCCTTTTGGCTACGTAAAAAAGAGAATTAGTGTGTCCTTTTTAAAAAACGTTTTTTTTAGCAAATTACTTATTTCATTGATGATGAATTCACACGTTATTGATTGAATAGTAGTACGGTTGGTCTATATAACTCTAAATATGCTAAGATCGTTATTATGCTACGTGATCGAATCCGTAAAGGAAATCCTTACACGAACAAAAGTTACAGACAGTAAATCAGCTGAAGTGGAAACGAACAAGCTACATTCTTCGAATAATCGATAGCATAGTTATTAGGAAAATTAAGGATCTAGAAAAGGTTTTATTTTAGGTATTACAATCATAGTCGTGTTCATACGTGCATAAGTGTGCACAGTGCCATAAGTATATCAGTGAAATTATTTGAGTTTAAATCCTGTTGTAAGCGACAGGTCGAGTGAAAATGAGGAAAACTTCAAGATTCGTTGGTAAGGTGAGATGGTAATGGAAGGCAATGAGAAAAACGTTGTTCGTTGCTTGCGCGCGGAAAAAGGTCTCAACCGTTGTCAGGAATTGAAGGTGGATGATGTACAAAAAATATTAATCTACCTTCCATTACCAATCTCCACCATTTATTGGTTCTACAAGGTAACAATAGATGGCGCTACAGGTATTGAAATTGTAGAATAGTAGTTATTCTTTTTTTTTTTAAAGCAAAATATATAATGTTGAATAGCTTAACTACAGAACCCTTTTAAGCGCGTCACGCACGTCATTAACATTCTCCGCCCTAGTGCCGTCTGACCGCTTAAGGCACTCATCATCCGTAGGAAATAGTGCGATGCGCGTTACCGGCCTAGTGAGTATACCCGTCTTAGTTTTCACGTCTACTACACGTATACGACCGTCTTTCCATGGATAAACTCCTACTATCAGCCCCCGAGGCCAAGTATTTCTAGGTAGGTTGGGGTCGCAGATGAATACTAGGTCTCCCATTTTCAAAGGCTTTTCCTCGTCATACCATTTGGTTCTTGGCACTAATGCTGGCAGCGCCTCTTTGACCCATCGTTGCCAGAACATGTCGGTAAGCCTCTGAGAAATTCGCCACTGCCGTTTTAAATAGAACGCGTTGTCATCAAACGATCCAGGAATTGGAGATGCAGAAGCGGTACCGATGAGAAAATGATTTGGGGTTAAGGCTTCATCATGGTGACTTTCCATACAGACATGGG